>JAJOZX010001231.1:907500-920000 GCA_023014485.1 Bathynomus jamesi | reverse complement strand
GGATAGCGTGCTGTGTACGCCGACTTGAGCGATGCCGCCAAACGGCTATGACACTGGTTCGAGTCCCAGTTACTGCTTTTCTTTATTTAATTAATGAAATTAATTACGATGTGAAATTATTTCTGTGGAATTATTTAGTTTGTTTTCTTTTCCAGGTGTCTACCAGAGCGAAAACAGAAGTGTTTCTTATTGGCCAGACGGATGCGAACATCACATCAAGTGGCCTTCCAACTCAGTTGCAAGTACTCAAAAAGTACTTTTACCACCAAAAGGAGCAAAAATTTGGACGTACTAAATGCCTGAACCTGTGCCTGGATGCCTGTCTCATATTTTGGGAGAGAGCGAGAATCCCCATGATGCGTCGAGATTCGGCCTTGAGGAAGATGGAATCCCTTCTCAAGGAATACGACCGGCTTGTGAAGCACAAGTCACATAAAGCAGAGTCCTTCCGAGTGAAGGAGGCGATGTTCAAGGAGGCAATAGCGAAGGAGATCATGGACATTGCTCATTCACAGGCTAAGGAAATGATGAAGAATCAGGAGGACATCCACTTTCTCGACATGCAGCGTGAAGATCCAAATTCCTGCAGCATGGGCCCTGTTGAAATGAAGCTTCACTATAAGGAGATTAGGAAAAGGAAGAGGCTGGACAAGATTAAGGAACAACAGGAGAAGGCCAGGAAGGAACAAGGAGCTGCAGAAGATACGGGGGCCTTAGTGATTTCAACTTCGTCAGAGACTGACTCAGATGTCGTTGACCCAACCGTGGAAGTTTTTCCATCCTCCTCCAAGGGAAATACCAAGAAGCGACTCAGGAATCTGATCTCACAGGATGTGACGACTACCTACGATCGGCTGAATATTTCGTACCGCGATTCAGCTATGTCGTACGCTGCAGCGGCTAAATCACTAGGTTTTGACTTGGATGAACTGTCCATTTCTGCCAGTACCATGTACCGCACACGCAAGGCTCTCAGGAAGGTGGCTGCTGAAAGTTATCAATCCGACGAAGTTTGTCCTGGTCAGCCTCTTGTCTTGCATTGGACGGTAAGCTCCTACCTGACAATGAGCAATGGAAGGAGAGCGTTGACCGGATCGCCGTCCTCGTCTCTGGCGACGGCAAGAAGTTGCTCGGCGTTCCTAGGTGACGTCCGGAACCGGCGAGAAGATAGCGCGAGTTTGCTTGGATTTGGTCAAGGAACACAGGATGGAAGAGCGCGTGCGGGGACTGTCTTTCGACACGACAGCGTCAAACACCGGGATTCATATCGGGGCCTGCGTCCTGATTGAGAAAGTCTTGGCAGAGAACTCATGTACTTCCCCTGTCGGCATCACATCTATGAAGTCATCCTCAGCTCCGTCTTCAAGCGTGCATACGGCCCTTCAAGTGGCCCCGATATACCCGTTTTCAAGAGGTTTCAGGCACAATGGAAGTTCATCGACCGGTTGGACGTGCGGCCGTACGATTTTGCTCAAGTCAATGACTCTATGAGGGAACTGAGGGAGAAGTCAGTCCTGCTGGTGAGAGGGATGGTGAGCACGTCGCATCAGCGCGATGACTACAAGGAACTGCTACAGTTGGTTCTCATCTTCCTGGGAGAAGCAAAAGTGGTGGATTTCCCTCTCAGAGCCCCTGGCGCTTACCATCATGCTCGATGGATGGCGATAGCCATCTACTCCTTGAAGTAATTCTACTGAAGAAGCAGTTCAAGATGTCGAGTCACGAGTTGGAAGCTCTGACAGCCGTAGGTCTCTTCGTGTCCCTCGTCTACATCCGAGGTTGGACTCGTGCTGCAACCTCAAGCAAGGCTGCCGCAGTTGATCTGGAATTTCTGCGTGACGCGGAAGCCTTTGCCATGTCGGGATATTCGTGTGTTAACGCTGCGCAAGAAGCCATGTCTCGACACCTATGGTACATCTCTGAGACTCTTATTGCCATAGCGTTCTTCGACGCAGATGTAGCAGATGAAGAAAAGGCTCAGATGGTCGTCAGTTGGGTAAGCCCGCATCGAAAAAGGAACTCAAGCGACCCCAAGGGAAGAACGTCAGGAATCTTGCCTCGAAACACCTGGCGGAGTTCGTGACAGGAAAGACGATGGCTTTCTTCCATGCAATCGACTTGGACACAGAATTCTTGAAAAAGCCAGTTGCCGAGTGGACTGAAGTAGAGGCTTCAAGCAAGCAGCGGCAACTGTTAACAAATCTCTGTCGTCAACGATCGGGCCGAAAGAGCCATCGCGCTCACCAAAGAGTTCAACTGTTCTCTGACGAAGAACGAAGAGCAGAAGCAGTATTTGCTCAAAACTGTGATGCAGCATAGGGCGAAATACCCGAATAAAACCAAGAAGGATTTCATGGACAAATTTCGCAAGAAGTGGTTATGTTTTTTGTATCTTTGTGAAAATGTGTAGTGAAATGGTACTCGTTTGTTGAATAAAAATTCATTGACAGATTTTTGTTTAATTTTTTCCGTTTATGATCTGCCAGAGCATCAAACTGGGGACCCGTAAACTTTAAAATATTGAATTAATACTTCGGTTTATTAGTCTCCTCAGCAAATGGAACAAGGGGATCCATGTGGATTAAAATTTTCCAAACTTTTAATTTATGAAACACCCTAATATATATATATATATATATTATATATATATATTATATTATATATATATATATATATTATATATATATATATATTATATATATATATATATATATATATATATATTATACGAGGGGAATCCAAAATGTTTCCGGAAAAGTTTAATAATTCAATAATTTCAAATCAGAATTTAATGAATTCTTGTTTTGACATGAATTTGGACCTTCATACATATTAGGCCATGCTAAGACTTACACAACCTTGGTGACAGTGCTTTAAGACGGAGTTAAAAAGAACCCTATTTTTCATGGCAACGGAAATCTCAAAATTCGAGTGGAGAGTTTAGCAAGGTAGCCATTTCCTTGTTTTCAGAATCTAGATCTCCGTTTACATTTTTCAATGGACCCAAGACACTTTTTACTGGATTTCTATTATTGACGTATTGAAAGAATCGCTTGGGGTTTTCTTTACCGTCACGAGCTATGGAGATAAACCTAACACTTTGTTCGCCTTATTGACCGCTGCTGTACTTTGTTTCGCTACTTTTAAATCACCTGTGACTATAACTCCTAAATCTTTTTCCTGCTCTACGCTTGTTAAATCTTTCCCTGACATACTATACGCAAAATTACCGTTACGCGAACCTATATGCAAAATTTTGCACTTATCCACGTTAAATTTCATTTGCCATGTGACTGACCAATCAACGATTTTATTCAGATCTTCCTGAATTTTACCTCTATCTTCGTCATTAATCGCCCTACCACCCAGCTTCGTGTCATCCGCAAACTTTGAAACTGTACTGACTCGGCCGACATCTAAATCGTTAATATATATAAGAAAAAGCAAGGCGCCCAATACAGAACCCTGAGGAACGCCACTCGCTACATTAGCCCAACACGACTCCGCTCCATCAACGACCACCCTCTGTTTCCTGCCTCGCAACCACTCTTCTAGCCAATTTATTACTACACCCCTGATTCCATGAGCCTTAGTTTTTTCAATGAGTCTTTTGTGCGGCTCGGTGTCAAACGCTTTTTTAAAATCTAAATACACTACATCAACCGCCGGATATCTATCGTAAACGTCAACCACGCTTTGGAAAAATTCTAAAAGATTAGTTAAGCAAGATTTGTTTCGCCTAAAACCGTGCTGCGTATTTCTAACCACATTATGCACTTCTAAGTGTTCGACTATACGATCCCTAATTATTGATTCCAGTAGCTTACCTACAACAGACGTTAAACTGATTGGCCTATAATTTCCCGCCGCACCTTTATCGCCTTTCTTAAAGAGAGGTGTTACGTTTGCTAACTTGAAATTATCTGGTACGCACCCCTGAGAAATAGACGCATTAAAAATCTTTGTTAGCGGCACAACAATGCTATCTTTTAATTCTTTTAGTTGTATGGGATATATGGAATCCGGACACGGTGATTTACGCGTTTTCATTTTATCAATATAGCGCATTACTTCCCCTTCACTAACGACAATATTATCCAAAATATTACCATTATCAAAAGGTATTATGTCTATGACCGTAGGGATATTCGTTACTTCTTCTATAGTAAAAACTGACGTAAAAAATTCGTTTAGCAAGGTAGCCATTTCCTTGTTTTCAGAGACTAGATCTCCATTTACATTTTTCAATGGACCTAAGACACTTTTTACTGGATTTCTATTATTGACGTATTGAAAGAATCGCTTGGGGTTTTCTTTACCGTCACGAGCTATGGAGATTTCAAATTCGCGTTTTGACTTTTTTATTACACTTTTAGCTTCACGCCTTAGAGATATGTAGTTGTTTCGTAACAACAGATTATCTTTATCGCACTTGTATAGACCTAAGCCCTCTCTCTACTCTTTATAATGTCTCCTACTCTAGAAGTAAACCACAAGGGCTTGTTGTTTACTTTCGCACGCTTAATTTTGTACGGTACACATTCCTCATTTATAGTCCTAAATACCGTTACGAACGATTCCCACATTAGTTTTGCGTTGGAGTTCCCCATTACGTTTTCCCAATTGACGTGTGAAAATTTATTTCGAAATTTACTAAGGTCTGCGTGCTAGAAGCTAGGAATTTTAGTCGAGTTAGTTGGTTTCGAGTGACATACTGAGAGGACAAACTCTACCGTATTGTGATCGCTATTGCTCAACGGTTCTATTACTTGAAGATCAGTAATTAGCCTATCATCCGTAGTTATTACTAAATCTAAAATACTGTCCAACCTCGTAGGTTCCCTAACCTTTTAAATAAGAAAGCTATCCTCGAGAAAATTAACTAAACGATTACGTTCCGCGTCTCCCTGCATTGTATCGTAATTCACGTTGGCGCAATTAAAGTCACCCATAACTAAAGCCTGCTCACTACCGATTATTCTCTTTAGTTCACGATATAACGCTTCATCCGTAGCAGCTGTTTGATTTGGGGGCCTATATATAACCGCAACAAGAAGTTTGAAATCGTTCAATTTAAGTTCTGCTATAGTCGAATCTATCGGTTCTGGAATTGAGTGCTTTACTTCTATAACGTTTGCAATATTATCTTTGATATACAACATAACACCGCCTCCTCGCCTACCTATTCTGTTTTTAACAAAAAGTCTATAACCTTTAATTTGATACTCCCCTACAAAGTTACGTGTTTCAGTGCTAAGCCACGATTCATTTATCGCAATTAAATCATAGTCTTTACAAGCAATTAAAGAAAAAAATTCGTTTATTTTATTTCGTAGGCTACGAGCATTTAAGGATAGAACCTTCAAATTGTTTGTAATTGCGACACCTTCGCGAGCGCGGGGGAAATTTGTGGAATTTACGCTGGGACTTACGGCAGCCTGAAAAGAAGAGACAGTATTATGAAATAGTCTTCCTAAACGCGCAGCTCCAACTTCATTAAGATGAAGTCCATCTTCGAGGAACAAGTCCCTCCTGCCGTAGAAACTGTTCCAAAAATTAGCAAAATGCACTCCTTCCTGTTGGCAAAGAGACTTTAGGTTATTGTTAATATAGGTCGCCTTGCTGTAGAAATCGCTTCGTTGGATAATTCGAGGAAGTATACCTGTTAAAACAATCTTATTAGTTTTCTCCTTTAATCGCTCTAATAAGTCCCTGTACCTAGCCAGCAGTTCTTCCGATCTAGAATTTAAAACGTTATTAGTACCGACATGAATAACATACGTTTTGTCCTCGGCGGTACTGTCTGTAAAATGGTCAACATTATTAGTTATATCCTCCACCCTTGCACCAGGGTAGCAGTAACGGCGCCTACGACGAGGGTTTCTCCCACAGAATTCCTCGAGCTGCCCTCGAACAATGGAATCACCAACGAGTCGTATTTCCGGTTCGTCAGTATCTTCGAACCCTAAAACAGAAAACTTATTGCTTGTTATTACTGGTAGACAAGGCTTTGCTTTTCTCAATGGGGCTCCATTTCGCACTCGAACGAAGGCTTGGGAACTAGGGAAAGAGAGAGGGCTATTAGTACTATTTATATTATTAATAGAAACTGAGGCAGGAGGGATCGTAACTGGAGTCTCAAGGGATTCTAATTTTGCCGTCAGGAGCATCACGCTTTCTTCAAGTCTCACCCTGGCCTGCCTCTCACGGTCTAATTCGTTCCTCAGCACTTCCATGCTTGAGCACCACCTGCAAACTAACTGATCATTATTATTAGCCATTGTAAACGCGTAAGCAGCAAATTTCCCTTCACAGCGACTGCAAGTACTTGACGGGGGTGCCATGCTTTTAATTAGTTAAACAACAAAAAACAAAAACAAAAACAAAAAACGAGCTTTTGGAAATTAATAAATTACAACGAAGGTCCACCGCGTTCTTGAAACGCAGAAACAGGATCTTGTAACAAATTTATTACTAAATTAATATAGAATTAAGCTACCGACGAAAGAAATGTTAAAGAAAAAGTATTAAATGGAACTTATCTGGTCGTTGTTTACTGACTTAATCCTTTTTTTCCCACGGTAGGTGACCCTTTTGGAGGTCAGGCAGTGTGTGAAGGAAATCTGAACCTTAAAAAACCACGTTTCTGATAGATTTGAAAAACAACAAAAACAAACCAAGGGAATTTCAACCTTATGACTGCACGTTTTACGATTGATTTGAAAACCAAACAAGGCAAGCCACGTTCTGTAGCCTTGGTTTGATCCAATAATATTTTACTGAATAACGTCAATAAATGAAATATATTCGTTAATGAATGATTAGTAGCACGAAGTAATTTAGTTAAGAATGCACGGAACACTTTTTTTTTTTAAAACACTTCAACGAAAACCACTTATTCACTTGATAGCATTCGACAAAACACATACATATATATATACTATATATATATACATACACACAATATATATTATATATATATATATATATATATATACACACATATATGTATGTGTATATATATATATATATATATGTATGTGTATATATGTATATATATGTATATATATATATGTGTATATATATGTATATATATATATATATATATGTATATATATATATATTATATATATATGTATATATATATGTATATACAGGTGAGTCAAAAGTAGCGCCCGATTTCTGTTTTTTCGGCTGTCAGATTCTTTCTGGGAAGTCATGTTGTTAATAATTGTCTTGCAGATTATTAATTTTCTTAGTTTATTTATTTTTGTTTTTGTTTTGCAGGTTATTGCTGAGAGTTTGGAAAGTTACTGAATTTGCACCAAATTGAACCATGAATTACCTTTCAATGAATCAACGCATTGCGGCCGTGAAACATTACTACAAATGTAATGAACAACCAACGATGGCGGCACGCCGTTTGGCACAGGAATTCGATATTAACCCACCCCAGGTAAGAAACATACGATTGATTGTCGAGAAATTTGAAGCAACAGGGTCGGTAGCCACTGCAAAGAAGTCCGGTCGTCCGAAAACGGCAACGAATGTAGCTAAGGCTGAAGCAGCCATCAGGAGAGTGGAACAAAGTCCGCAAAAGTCAACTCGCCGTTTATCTGCAGAGTTGGAAGTGAGCCAATCAAGTGTTATCCGTATCCTTCACCAGAAAAAATGGAAACCTTACATTCCACGCTTACTGCATGCCCTTCATGATGGAGATGACGACCGCCGTCTTCAATTTTGCGAAGAGTTCTTAGGTAAACTTGACGAAGAGGACACAACGCTAGACAACATCTGGTGGTCAAATGAGGCATGTTTTAAGCTTAACGGCACAATTAACAGACACAATTGTGTCTACTGGGCTGCGGAGAACCCGAGTGACAGTTGAGAAGGAGGTAAATTTACCTGGCGTGACAGTTTGGGCAGCCATACTGTATCTCCATTAGGGATAATTGGACCCTTTTTCTTTGAGGGATCTGTCACTGCAGAAATTTACCTGGATATGCTGCAAACCTTCTTTTGGCCCAGGGTACAAGATCAGGACTGTTATTTCCAGCAAGATGGAGCTCCACCTCATTATGGACGTCATGTTCGTCAGTGGCTTGATGAAAACTTTCCCGGAAAGTGGATCGGCCGCCGCGGTCCGATCCAGTGGCCGGCACGCTCCCCAGATCTTACACCTCCAGATTTCTTTCTTTGGGGGCTCATGAAAGACCTTGTTTATAGTGAAAAGCCTCGTACCATTCAGGAATTGAAGGCTCAAATCACTGCAAAGTTTGAGGAAATTGATATCGAACTCTGCAGGCGTGTGCCACTCTGTGCCTGCTCGGCTGCAATTGTGCATCGATCACGAGGGAGGGCACTTTGAAAATTGCAAGTAAAACAGCTTGGTACAGTTCCGTAATAATTTTCCCCCGAATAAATGGTTAGATAAACATGTCATTCATTTATTTCTACCTTCTTGTACACTGTAATACAAATGGCAAACAAACAATCAACTGACAGAAATCGGGCGCTACTTTTGACTCACCCTGTATATATATATATATATATATATATATATATATATATTTATATATATAACCTTACAACCTTACAAAGGTTCCGCGTGATGATTTCTCATTTCGCGAAGGTCAAGCTTGTCGCCCCTCCTCTCGAGTTGGCCTGGTGAAGTAGTGAGTTGGATTCTTGCGCTCTCCACCTCACATAGCCAGGTACGCCCGGCTCATCGGGGATTGTTCTGAGCCAGGCGTCTAGTCTTCTTTTGAAGATTTCCACTGCAACTCCCTTCGTGTTTCTTAGGTCTTTGGGCAACTGATTAAACAGTTTTGGTCCTCTCACTACAAAACTATTTTCTTTCAGGGTTAAGGATGTTCCCTGTCTCGCCTTCAATTTGGGAATACGACACAGTCTACCGCTTCTACTTTCCACCGTTGTTTGGGGAGTTATGGGATTCAGAGTAAGATTAGGGACTAGTTTCTCCATTATTTTCCAAGTGTAAATAATGGTGTATCTCTCTCTTCTCCTTTCCAGTGAATATAGGTCTAGTTCTCGTAACCTTTCCCAGTAATTTAGTTCTTTGCACCCATTGATCTTGGCTGTGAAGCTTCTTTGGATCCCCTCCAGCTGTCTAATGTCTTCTTTTTTATATGGGGATGTTAGGACCGAGCAGTATTCCAATTTGGGTATTATCAGGGTTTTCAGTAGAGGAATCATTACATTCCTATCCCTTCGTTTAAAGTTCTCAATATCTGACCCGTTATTCTCTTTGCTCTGTTTACTGCTATCTTATTTTGTGTTTCAAATTTCGCATCATCTGTCATTACAACCCCTAAATCTTTTGCTCTGGAATTTCTCTGAATTTCCTGTCCATTTGGGGTATAATATTCCATGGACTTTAGGTCTTCTCTTTTTCCGTACCGTAATAGCTGAAATTTCTCGGTGTTAAACTTCATATTGTTGTCTTCCGTCCACTTGTAGATTTTGTTTATGTCGGTTTGTAGAGATCCTATGTCTTCTGGTTTCTATTTTTCTACTGATCTTTGTGTCATCCGCAAAGGATGTTACTGTGCTGTCTCTGGTAACGTCCTCATCTATGTCAGTTAGCATGATTATGAAGAGTAGTGGAGCTAATACTGTTCCTTGTGGTACTGAGCTGAGGACCTCTGATTCTGATGAAGATACTCCTTGTACTGTAACGACTTGCCTCCGCTCACTAAGGAAATTATATATCCATTTCCCTACTTTTCCTGTTATTCCCATATATTTCAGTTTATGTATTATGATTCCGTGGTCACACTTGTCGAACGCTTTAGCAAAGTCTGTGTATAGTACATCATAGTTTTCATTACTTTCAAGTGAATCAATAATGTTGTTGTAGTGTTCCATTAGTTGTGATAGGCATGATCTGCCTGACGAAACCCGTGTTGGTTATCATTGAATTTTTTCTGAGTTTCCAAAAAGTCATAGATTTTCTGTCTAACATTCTTTCAAATATTTTGTGAGATGAGATGTAAGCGACACTGGCCTATAGTTTTTGGCCTCGGATCGATCTCCTCCTTTATATATTGGGACTATGTTCGCGCTCTTCAGGATGCCCGGTATTTCTCCCGTGTCTAATGATCGTCTCCATATCCAGTATAGGGGCTCAGCGATTGCATTCTTGCAGTTTTTGATCAGTGTGGCATTCCATTTATCCGGTCCTGCCGCTGAGTGTGTTTTTAGTTTCCCTATGGCTTGTGTAATATCATCCGTCGTAAAGTCGAAATCCGTTATACTTTCCCCTTGTGGTTCTTCTTCAAAGAACGCGTTTCTATCGCATATCAATTTGTCAGTTTTTGGGATACTGAAAGATGATTCATACTGAGCTTTTAATATTTCAGATACTTCTGTTAGATCATCAGATAAATCACTGTTCTCATTTTTTAAAGGTCCGATAGTCGCTTGGTTTTTCGACTTTCTTTTTGCGAAATTATAGAAGTACTTTGAGTTAGCCTTTATCGCTTCTATAGCGTCATCTTCTTCTTTTTCTGTATGCTTCTCGATTAGTTCCTGTATGACGACATCGATACTTTGTAGTTTATCATTTAATATTTTTCTGATGTTATCTTTACAATTACTTAATTTTGCAGTCACTCTTTTTCTCTTTCGGAACAATGCCCTCTTTTGTCTTTCGAACCTGCTTCTCTTTCCTCTTTGTTGTATCTTTGGGACATGTTTTTCCACAATTTCTAACGTCTTCTCCTCTAACGTCATTAGCATCTCTTCCGTTGTCTTGGCCTCGAAAATGGTTTTCCAATCTATTACTTCCATGCTGGATGTCACATCTTCCCAGTTTATAGCTTTGGAGTGAAAATTAAAAATTTCGAATTTGCTTCTTTCTGTTGTGCGTGTTCTTTCCTTTCCTGTTGCCTTTATATTAGTTGTTATTTCAATGATGTTGTGGTCTGATATCATAGTTGGGGATATTTCACATTATCAATTAGATTACTGTTGTTTGTGAATACCAAATCTAGGCAGTTGTTTTTTCTTGTGTTTTCTGTTATTTCTTGCGTTAACATAAATTCATCAGCTAAAGCTAGTAGCATTTTTACCTGCTCCTGGTCTTCTCGTGTGCCCCCCTTGTCCTGGTGTATACATATATTTTTTCCTATCCTTTTATATTTCATGAATGGGAAATTAAAATCACCACAGAGAAAAATATTTGGGGTTGGAGAGTGTAGATCTTTTACTAAGTTTCTTACCTCTGTAATGGAATCTGAAAATTTTGAGGTTGGCGTGTTTGGGGGTCTGTACATTACAATTAGTACCATATTTAATTTTTCAATTTTTGCTGCTACACATTCTACGTAGTTGTTTGAGGTACTTATAGCCATTTCTGCTATGTGCCTTTCGCGTGTGTAAATAGCACATCCTCCTTTACGTCTCACTGTTCTGTCGGCTCGGAGGATGTTATATTTGTCAATTTGTATTTCTTTTTTGTCAATACAGGACTCACAATTTTCACAGTTCGCCTGGCAGTCCTTTAGATGAGTTTCCGTGAGGCATGCAAAGTCTGCTCCGGCTTCTTGCATGAGTCCTTTCAGGTATAACTTTGTTCGTGGATGGTTTGATTTAAGGCCCTGTATGTTGGCTAGGATTATTTTTATTTTTTCTCTTTCTTTTTCGCATACAGGTGGTTCCGATTTGTTTTCCAATGGGGGTGCCGGTTTCGTTGCCTTGTGGTCCTCCGAGAATTTACCTCTTTTTATCTTTGTCGGTACCTGTTGTCCCGATAACGCATGAAGTGCTTTGTTCGTACCTTCTGTCCGGCTCTCGGATTTCTATATTTATATTTGTCAGCTGGTTTTGTAATTGCTGAGAGTATTTAGCAGCTGAAATGTGTTGGCTGCGTCTAAAAAATTTCCACTCTTCTTTGATGTTCGTTTTTTCTGTTCCCTCGTTGCGTTCCTTTGAGGGTGGTGGTATCGGCATTTTTTTTCATATTTGCAACTCCCATATCTTTCATAAGTGTTGCAGACCGTAAGATGGTGGAACATGCATTTCTTATCAAACTTGCAGTATCCACTTGTGTAATGCATTTTGCATAATGTGGGATGTGCATATATGCATTGCCCATCCCGATATCTGCAGTTTCCTTTCGCGTAGTATTTGCATACGATATTTTCTACGCTTCTGCTTTCTTTATTATTATTTTCCAAGTTCTTAGTTTTGGCATTATCATTATTTTTCTTTGGCTGTTTTTTCTACGTTTTTAGTTATTATCTTTTATCATTTCGCTCGTTGGACCGTTTGTCTACTTCGCCACTTTTACTTATTTCTTTCCTTTCATCTATGTCTTCCTTCCGTATTATATTGTTTATATCGTTATTTGTTATTAAATTGTTGTTCGTTATTATGCTGTTATCGTTATTTCGTCTTCTCTCTCATCCACCCTGTTTTTCGTTGGGACCATTTCGGACCATGTGTCCCCATTATTTCATTCTTTTTTGTAACTTTCG
>JAJOZX010001231.1:600000-902500 GCA_023014485.1 Bathynomus jamesi | reverse complement strand
TATATGATAAATATCGACTCAAATAGACAATTCATCTTCTAAAAGAATAAATTGGCGTAAAATGCTTTATTACCTTACCTGTATCTCCGACGGATTATTCAGAAAAGGAAGTCTGATGGTGTTTAGCAGCAGAATTTGATGCAGGTGCGAAATAAACTAACACTAGTTGACGTAAAATGTTTTTTTACCTTACCTGTATCTCCGACTGATTATTCAGAAAAGGAGATTTGAAGATCTTTAGCAGCAGAATTTGATGGAGGTGCGAGATAATCCAACACTGGATAGTGGATCAAAGCACCCACCAGGGTGATAGGACGACAGATAAAACAGTAGTTTATCCCGAAAAATATGGATTTTAATGGTGAAATTACAAAGAATTGAAAAGATATATTTATTCCAAAATTCCAGAAAGGTGTAATTATATCAGATTTTGAGAAACGGATTAGCTTCCCTGAAAGGTATTAACGTCTAAAACTGAAAATTATTTAAAAAAGTTAAAGGTGAAATCAAAGTTTTTGAGAGAGAGAGAAGATCTGAGTGTATTTATTATTATTATTTAAAACATCGTTGATGGGACTTTTGTAACCTACTGTAAATGTACGGTAAGTTTCTTAAATCTATACATTTTTATACAAACGTGTGTGTGTGTGTGTGCTATAGAAGATCTATGATGTTTCGATGTTGTAAACGGGTGATGACGTAGGGAGTTTAAAACTTCGTTGATGGGACTTTTGTAACCTACTGTAAATGTAAGTTTCTTAAATCTATATATTTTTATACAAACAAGTGTGTGTGTGTGTGTGTGTGTGTGTGTGTGTGTGTGTGTGTTTAGTAGAAGATCTATGACGTAAAGATGGTGTAAACGGGTGACGATTGGGGGAGTTTAAAGCAGTGTTGACGAGACTTTTGTAACCTACTGTAAATGTAATTTTCTTAAATCTATATATTTTTATACAGACGAATATGTGTGTGTGTGTGTGTGTGTTGTGGAAGATTCATGAACGTATAGATGGTGTAAACGGGTGATGACGGAGGGAGTTGAAGACCTATGAACGTATATACTGTATAGTTGTGTTTGTGTAATAATAGGGATTCCATGAGCGTATATATATAGTTGAGAAATTTGTGTCCGCGTTTTGGCTGTTCAAATGATATATACACTGTGCCAACTGACTGATAATGCCTGGAGGCACTGGCTTCTACGCCAACTGGCTGAAAGACACTTCTAAACCCGGTGAAGCTGTGAAGATCTCGTATTATGCGCCTGCATCTCTCAGGCGATGGATGTTCTCTTCCTTTCTCTCTCTTATGTTAGGTATACCCCTTTGGGGGGTGAGGCCGACCCATCTTCTCCCCCAAAGGGGTTAGGTGGAGTGGGTTAGCACCTTGCAACAAAGGGGGTGAGGTGGGTGGCACTGGCACTCATATGATCAACATTGCAATTGTTCTGCGCTCTCTCCTTCTGCTGTCATACTACTAGTTTGCAAATAAGAGAGGCCATCACAAAAATGCGCTTGATTGTGTTACCCCACCCTCCATACAGCCTGGATCTGGCACCTTCAGACTTCCATTTTTTGGGGCCAATGAAAGGTGCTATTTGTGGAAGAAAGTTCCAGAGTGACGATGAGGTTGTTGGGGACGTTAAGAGGTGGCTCCAATGGAACCCAGCGGACTTTTATCAGCAAGGAATAAAGGCCCTTGTTTCGAGGTGGAAGAAAGCCGTAGAAAAGGATGGAGACTATGTGGAAAAATAAAAAACTTGTAAAAAAGGTATGTAACTACTTGTGTACAAAATTTCTGGAACTTACAAGGAAACTTGGAAAGAAAAAAAAAAGGTGGGGGAAAATATATTATGAGTGGCCCTCGTAGAAGCAATAAAAGATGCACCACCTCCACAAAACATCACACAGTTACAAGCTTATTTAGGTCTCCTAAACTTTTATAGGAAATTTTTGCCTAATGCATCGACTTTCCTTGAACCCCTAAATAAGTTATTACGATCTGGCGAACAGTGGAGATTGGAGAAAACCCAAAAGGAAGCATTTGAGGTTTCCAAGGACGTACTACTAAAGTCCACTCTCCTAGAGCATTATGGTCCTAAACTTCCTCACATAGTTTCAGCAGATAGCAGTTCTTATAGAATTGTGGCAGTGTTATCTCACCACAATGATGATGTAGATAGGCCTATCTGTTTTGCTTCTAGAACACTAACTGAGACTGAAAGGCGATATGCACAATTTGAACTTAAGGCCTTAGCCTAAGTATTTACAGTAAAAAAAATTCATTTCTATCTATGAGGTCATGAATTCAAACTTCTGTAATTACTGACCATAAGCCTCTTTTAGGTTTATTTTCGCTTCATAAAAATATTCCAGTTATGGCCTCAGGTAGGATTCAACGATTCAACGATGGGCACTGATTCTACAAGCCTATAAATTTGACTTAGTACATCGGTCAGGCAAACTTATAGGTACGGCTGATGCTCTAAGTAGGTTGCCTTTAGAAAATTCAAATGAATGCATACCTATACCTATAGAATGGGTTCACTTGGTGGAGTTTTTGGAATCCACTCCAGTAACTGCAGTACAGATAGAGCAGTGGGCAAAATCAGACCCTATTCTGTCTAGGGTCATCCATTACTCCTCAGTTGGTTGGCCTACTAAGGTTGAGAGTGAATTACAGCCTTTTATCAACGTCAGTCTGGACTCTCGATCCAAAATGGCTGTCTCTTATGGGGCCACAGAGTGATAATTCCGAATGAAGGCAGGTCGAATTTAGTGAAGAACTTCACGCTGAACACATGGGTGAAACAAAAATGAAAGAGCTGGCAAGAGCTTGTTTCTGGTTGCCCGGTTTAGATGGAGAACTCGAATCATTGGTTCGTTCCTGTCAAAACTGCCTAGAGAACAGAGATCTCCCAAGGAAAAGTCCACTTCATCCGTGGGAATGGCCTACTATGACTATGCAAGTCCTATAAATAATACCTATTTCCTATTCATTGTGGACGACTACTCTACAGTAAGTGGGTGGAAATTTTTCCAACCACTTCCACGACTTCGGGTGTTACTATTCGCTTACTCCGTTCGTGTTTCGCTCGATGGGGTTTACCCGTAGTTCTGGTTTCCGACAATGGTACTTGTCTTACCAGTGAGGAATTTCGTTCTTTTGTCTACCTAAATGGCATTAGACATGTCCGGTCTAGTGTTTTTCACCCGTCTACTAATGATCTCGCGGAAAACATGGTCCGTACTTTCAAGTCGGCCTTGCGTCATTCTCATGAGGAGAAAATGCAAGTGGTGTTGGATAAATTTTTGTTTAAATATCGACTAACACCTTACACAACGACGTGGGTGTCTCCTTCTAAACTCATGATTGGCCGGGGAATTCGTTCAGTTTTCGATCTGTTACGTCCAAACGAAACGTTACAACAACGAGTTTTACGCCATCAGGAAAAACAGAAGTTGTACCACGACACTAAAAAAAGGAGAGCTATGGAAGCGCAACCTAATGATCCAGTTATGATTCGCAACTATGGGGCTGGACCAAAATGGGTTCCTGCAACGGTGTAGGAGAGAACGTGGCTTGTTTCCTTCAAGTACCAACTAGAAGATGGTCGTTCTATTAAACGCCATCAGGACCAGATATGAGAACGTGAATTGCAAGAGGACCAGTCTTTCGGAAGAGAGACCCGATCCTCTGGAAAATGGTTCAATTCGCCCGCCTATGCAAGTTGCACCTATTCCTACTACATCAACCCCGCTCCGCAGGTCGTGTAGGGTCTCTCATCCCCCTAACAGACTAAACTTTTAGGGGAGGAGTGAGGTGATGTGCGTATATATATATATATATATATATATATATATATATATATATGTATATAGTCTAAAAATCACTAAAGGGAAAAGTCACTAAAAGAAAGCTGAATGACAACACAAAAGGATAAAGAGTGGAACGCGGTCTGTTCGTTTGTTTGGGCTGAACTAAGCAGCATGATTATTTATATCTGACTAAATCGTTGGTCCTAAGTTTAATTTGGTGATGTTTCTAAAGTGACAAAGTTAAGTAGGAAGTTGTCTAATAATTATACCAGTTAGGAGTAATATCTATAGCTTCTAAATTAGTAAAGTTAGAGAGTTAGGTACGCCGCTTTGTGGGACGCTGGAAATCTATGGGAGGCCCTAAAGAAGATCTAAATCAAAGCACCGGTAAGTGCCTTTGTTGTTGTTTAGAAACCTAGTAACTTAGCATGGTCACAAACCCCAAGTTATTACACTAGCAAAAACACAATTTGGGTTTAGAGAAGGCCACATCACAGAAAACGCCATAACATGCTATTAGAAAATATCTATATCAACCTAAACTACAAAAACACAATCTTAGTTTTCAATGACCTGTCAAAAGCCTTTGATACGCTCTCACATGATATCTTACGATATAAATTAAACACATATGTCATGAGGGGAAATATGCTAAATTGGTTTAAGTCATATCTCTCTAATCGTCACCAGTATGTTAACCCATTAGTGCCAAACGTCACTTTACTGATTTTGTTTTGGCTAACGCCAGACGATTTTATTCAGTCTCGGAAAAGACCTCTAGGTGCTAATAGGTTAAAGTAAACGATATTTCATCAGAATATGCAGTATGGAAAAGTGGGGTTCTTTGGACCCTCTCTCTTCTTAACTCATGTAAATGTTTTTTATCGATCAACAACATTAGAGTGTATTCAATATGCAGATGATACAACACTCCCTTCTACACACCACGACATCAATTACCTAATAAACAAAGTGAACAGGCAATTAGATCATGTCTATAAATGGATGTGTACAAATAAGCGTTCAGTAAACTTGACAAAATCATCATATATGCAGTGGCGGACCTACATTTTTGGGACCCTGAAGCTTGAACTGTTATGGGGGCCCCTTCGCAACCAGCAACAATAGGGCAACATCCAACAAGGTTCAAAGGGTGAAAATCTGATTTTTGGTGTTAAAATGCACAAGCGAGACGAGTGCAGCCTGAATTGAGAATTCAGATGTCTTTTTATGGTTCCGATTGGCTCTAGCCTAAGGTCTGAGCTATAGAACTATTAAGCCGTACACCAACGAAGGATTCGAGGATCCAGCTGCCAAAATGTAGACTATGAATAGATTCTGGCGAGCTCAGCGAGCCCATACAGCTGGGGGTTCGGGCGCTGGAAGCCCCCGAGAAAATTTTGAAATTTGACTAATTACAGGGGCATTTTGAGGCCATATGAAATGGGTATTAAAGCATATTCTAAGGTCAATATTAAGTACTTCAACCCATTGGCTTATGATTCTATCACTAAAATAGCCTTATTTTAATAACAAACACTTAAAAAAACCATCGATTTTGTTGAAAAATTCACTCATTAAAAAAAAAGTTGCTTCAGGGCCCCTCCTGGATTAGGGGCCCTGAAGCTTAAGCTTCATTAGTTTCATAGTAGATCCGCCACTGCATATATGATTGTAACTAAAAAAACTGCAATCGTGCACACACCATTAATAATTCACTGGTCGACAAAATCGAACTTTTTATTTGTCACATGAACAAAAATGGGTGGATCTTATAGGTTTTTTACCGCTGAGTTCAAAAATGGCCTCAGAATTTTTCTACCACCCATCAATATTGAGTGGATCGAAAATGAAATTTGGACTAATTTATAGGCGTAATAGCAATATCAAAGTAGAAAATGCATATTCAATTCACCTAAAATGTGGCTACTGATGATTTACGCTTGTATTTCGCCTCTGGGCCATCCCTTGACAATGTCCAGCAGTAGTCATCCAACATGCTTGGGCTCCACTTGCCCTGGTATCGCTTCTCCATCGTAGATATTTGTTGATGAAAGCGTTCCCTATGCTCATCACAAACATCGCCTAAGTTTGTTGGGAAGAAGTCGAGATGTGAGTCAAGAAAATGAATTTTCAACATGTTGCACCCCACGTCTTTGTAGGCCTTGAGAAGTTCTTCAACAAGTGACTCTTAATTTCCGGCCTTGAAGTTTCCGAGGAAATTTGTGTTCACTACTTTAAATGCTTTCCAAGCTGCTCCTTCAACTTCACTTAGAGTTTCATCAAACGCGCTGTCTCTCATGATTTCTCTAATTTGCGGGACCACAAATATCCTTTCTTTGATTTTAACCTCGCTGATCCTCGGAAATTTCTGTTTCAAGTAGAGACCCCCCCCCCCCTGCCATTTTGATCCATAGCCTTAAATTTTTTTTCCATTAAACCAAGTTTAATATGTAGTGGTGGCAAATAACTTTTTGGATTAAGAAGAAGTGAACTGGTGAGATTTTTATGCCCTGGAATCAATGCTTGTCGAAGTGGCCATTGTTTCTTTGAGTAATGGCTTTCCCGTGCTCTGCTGTCCCATTCACAGAGGAAACAACAGAATTTCGCATAACCCAGTTGTAAACCAAGAAGTGCAATCACTTTCAAGTCTCCACAGATATGCCAAGAGTATTTATCATATTGGATATGTTTCACAAGCAGGTTCATATTTTCGTATGATTCCTTCATATGTACGGCATGTGCTAATGGAACTGAAGGGTATTTATTTCCATTATGGAATAATACAGTTTTTAAACTCAGCTTCGAGGAATCAATAAATAGGCGCCATTCGTTTGGATCATGTTGTTGGCCAAGGGTTTTCATGAGAGGGTAGAAAGTTTCTTTGATGCTTGCGGTAAAAAGATATCTTAGTGCCTTTTTCTTGAAGATTCCAACCTTTCAACCTGGAAGCCGAAAGTTCGGATTGATCTTTTGACAATTTCAGATCACAGACAAGCTCGCTCAGGTCTGCTTGAGATATTAAGTGAGGCTCTGTCGATGAACAAGATGGTTCAAACATTGGATCAACATCGTCCGTCAGTAAACCATGTTGAGCTTCGTGATTACCATTGTACATCAATTTAATTTTCATCATCTAAACTCCACATTTCCGGTGGCCTTGATACTGGCAAATGTTTATTATGTAAAATAGGCCTTATGGCTGATGGTAAATTTGGGTATTGTACCATATGTTTAGATTTCGCAGTAATGCCTAGTATATTTGTTAAGCAGAAATAACAATCCGTTAAATGGTCTTTCGACTTTCTCCATATCATCGGAACAGCAAACGGCATTTGATGAGGCCCATTTAGCCAGCCTGTCAGAAGTCTTAAACACGTAATACAGCATATATGAGGTGCCCACGTCTTGTTCTGATCCCCTACCTTGCAACCAAAATAAAGTTCGTATGCTTTTTTGACGATAGGAGTAAAATTTCGCCTTTGAAATTTAAGTGTTAACTCTCTGCACACATAACAGAAACGGTTTGGATGGTTGACACACTTGCGTGGCATTTTCTCATGAAACAATACGAAAGCACTGACACAAAAAATGATTAAGGAAAATCACGAATAAAATGCATGATGTTCACTGAGTGAAATCAAATGAGTAACTGACAAATGAAAGTCAACAGTGACGTGTAGCAACTTATAAGCAGAGGAAGAGGAAGGGGCAGACCCCGCCCCCTTCCTATTCTCGCTCAAATCATAAGTAATGTCAATTCGTGTGTCACTAAAACTGAGGGTGATAGAAAAATTCTGTTTTCATTTTCGCAATCAACGTAAAAAATTACACATAATTCAAGTAAAAATATCTCTGTGACAAAAACTTTGTTGATCAGTGATTGGAAACACTCCTCTTGCAAAAGTAAATGAAGTTAAAGTTCTTGGCATCAAATGAGATGAAAAATTAAATTTCAAAAGCCAAACACAACATATCAAATAAAAAATCTCTAAATTTCTCTACATAATATTTTAACTCTAAAAACAATTCCCAAAAATGCCCTCGTCACACTGTATTACTGATTTATTCATTCACACTTAGAATATGGAATCACAGCATGGGGTAGTACAAAGAATTATATACGATATCTGCTACAAGTAATCCATAAAAAGTGCTTTCGCACTCTCTTAAACAATAATAAATAACAGATGATCTCATACCTCTCCAATGTTCAGAAATTTAAATATTCTAAAACTAAATGACCTGCATAAACTTACCGCCGATATCAGTGTGTACAGAGTTGTTAATAATAGAAACTATACTTCGCCCATTCACATGGCGATTACTTCCCTAATTATAATACAAGGCTTCCCAATGATTTCATACATAAACCAAATTATTCCACGCAAATTAAGGGAAATGCTCTGTCCTACAAAGGGGCAGATAACTGGAACGCTATACCTATAAATATCAAACAAGCATCATCGTTAATTTTGTTTCGCAACTCACTAAAGAAACGCTTTATTAACTCCTATTAATGTTTGTGCGTGTGTATGCATATATATTGCAACTTGTAAATATTACTAAGCAATAAAAATCACCTATTACATATGAAAAATTCACAATCTTAAATTGGATGCAATCACAAGATATATAAATTATATGTTAAAGGTTTACATTATATTACGCCATAGTTTTCATACGCCTCATTTATCTGTATTTTTGTAACTTTAAGACTGTATCATCATTTCTAATTTGTTATATTAGAAATTAATTATTATCGGTATTGTTTACCATTTTTCTTTTCTATTATTTCTATTATCATACCGTATTGTTTACCTCTTCCTTTTCTGTTATTTCAAAGATTATTTCAATTTTCATTTGAAATGACAGAGTTAACTAAATGCAACTCTATTTTATTTTCTACTAATTCTATTTACATTTCTCAGTTTCTTTTGTAAAAATAGAAATGAATCTCAAAGATTTTTACCTGAAAAGCTGTCATGCTTCCCAACGGCATATTCAGAGAGGAATACTGTAATTAAACTAACTGCCACTAAAAGTACAAAATTAAACGTTAATGCCAACATTGTGTAAGCCTACAGTATATGAATTGCGATATCAATAAAAAAATAATGTCTAAACATGTTAATAAATAGAGTATGCAACTCTTCCTACTTATTCCTCACTGAATTTTAAATTATGTTTATGAATGCGTCTTGATAAGATGATGGGAAGAAGATTTATTTATTTTCTTAAACACTGCTTTTCTTCTCTTTCCGTTTTTTGTGTGTGTGTGACTGTGAAGCGTCTGTTTGTAACTGGACAGCCAGGTTGGCTTCTCGGGGCAGTTGCGAGCGGTGGTAACAGGTACAGAGAAGCGTTCGACTTCATTGAGCGACTTTTATTTTTCTTATTATTATTTTCTTATTATTATTTTCTTATGATTGTTTTCTTATTATTTTTTATCATCAGTGTTATGCCTAAGACAGTATTCCCGATGACAACTCTATTCCATATTAATAGCAGCAATGGGTCAGCGTGCTCCATCACACCAGGTTGTCTCTATGTCTTATATCCTTCAAAATTATTTTTACTTTTTTATATTTTAAAATGGTGGTTTCTAAAGTTCTTAGTATGATGTCACATATATATATATATATATATATATATATATATATATATATTAATTTTATTTATTTTTCATGTTAGGTTAGTTAGGTTTGGTAAATATGCACTATATTCACCTGGCACTTCCCCCTTTTCACTCACCCTTTGGCACTTCCCCATTCCACAGTCTGAAGACTGTCAGAAATAAATATTGTGTATATGTATATATATATGTATATATACTGTATATATAAATTATTTCACGAAAGTGACACGTGAAAAATATTTATGATGAATAAAACCACGAAGGGAAAAAGAAACACAAAGTAGTGCTCAAGCGCTTTCGTCTAATGACATCCTCAGGAACACTGAGGATGTCATTAGACGAAAGCGCTTGAGCACCACTTTGTGTTTCTTTTTCCCTTCGTGGTTTTATTCATCATATATATATATATGTGTGTGTGTGTGTTTAGTTTTCAATCAATCGATCTTTTATGTGAACTGCAGCTTGCAGCTGAAATATACCGTATATACTGTACAGTATTAATTTTTGGCCAAGAAATGATGTAAAGTGAGTGACGCCTTTTTAATAAGATTATGCACCGTGGATCAGAATACAAAATTAAAGACTGCGATATGAATAAAGATGTATACATTAATGATAAGACAGATAATGAATTAACACCACCGATGATGGATGAGGTCATCCGTCACACTTTCGTGAGCTAATAGAGCTCTATCTCGCATTTAAAAAGTTTAATTTATAGCCTCAGTGAACGTACGTGTTTCTTGTACAATGAATGTTTTGCTGAAGAGAAATTAAATGGTTAGTGTTCTGTGAATTTCAGGTGTCTTCTTGTTTTCCAATGAGCAAAGGTTCCACTGTTTATATTCATTAAAGGAGATCTTTGCTCGTATATATCCAGTATATAAAGAACAATACTCGCTGAAACCCACGAACATTTATTCTGAAAATTTACAAACATTTCGCAAAACCAATTCTTCCAACTTCAATAATTACATGTAGAAAACATTAAAATATTAATATTGAAAATATTACTTTTTTTATGCAGGAAGGAGGGGACAAGGGCGAATGCCTGCAAAAGCGCCGCCTCCCCATAGTAGAAGAGAGCCAAAATCAAGGTCCAGGGTTTTGGAGATACCAAGACACACTGCGTTTGAAAGATTGGAGGTGATAGACAGGGGGAAAGATGGATTAAGAAAGCTTGATCCAGAACTCATCGGTTGAGTAGATGAAAAATTGAAAATACCAATTAATACCTGCTTTAGAGAGTTGGACAGAAAAGCAATGAGAAAGTGTCGAAACTGTGGTGCTACGTACTCTTCTTAAAGGAGGAGGCATGCTGTTAGAGAGTCTAGAAGACGGTGTCCATTATAATAGCGATAGTAAAGAGAGAGTGAGGCAACATTGCGACGAAAAGAGAGGAATTAAAAGACAGTCAGTAAGAAGCGAAGAATTGATGAAACAAAAGGCCTTTGATTCCACCCTGACAAGTACAGCAATGTGGGTTGAGCCACCCCATACATGAGGACCATACTTTATACAGGAGCGCATAAGAACCCGATACAGAAAGAGAGTATATGTGGTCTTTCCAGAAAAGATCACGAGAAAAGGAAACGCCAAGAATGTTAAGAGAAGAGGAAGGATTGAGTTTTGTGTTGTTGAAAGTAAGGGGAAAGTTGTTTGGAAGATTGTGAGGAGTAGACTGATGGAGGAACAGAGATTTGAAGTATTGAAAGCCACAAGGTTTTCTCTGACCCAATCAGAGATAGCAGAAAGATCAGAGGTCAAGTGTTCCATAGCCGACCTACGCGTGTCATGGAATGACTGTTTAGAGGGACGCTTTGCGAAGCGGGTGGAGAAGTGAAGAGTGGAATCATCGGCATTGGAGTGAATACGATAGGATGTGCGAATTAAGAGTTCATTATAAGTAAAATGAAAAGAGTGGGTGACAGGACAGAACACTGAGGAACACCACTGTTAATAGCTTTTGGAGAAGAACAGTGGCCATATACAACCGCAGTTATAGATCGGCCAGAAAGGAAATTAGAGAGGAAGGCACAGATAGAAGGATAGAACCCGAAGGAGAAAAGTTTCGAAATTAAAGATTTGTGCCCAACGTTATCAAAAGCTTTCGATATGTCTTGCGCAATAGCAAAAGTTCCACTGAAATCCCGAAAGGAGGATGACCAAGAGTCAAAGAGAGATGCAAGAAGATCGCCCGTAGAGCGTCCCTTGCGGAAACCATACTTACGATCTGAAAGAAGACAAAGAGGAGACGTGTTTACGAATCTTTCTATTGAGTATAGATTAAAACATTTTAGAAATGGAAGAAATCAGAGCAATTGGACGATAGTTGGAGGTTGAGAGTGGTCACCTTTCTTTGGGACGGGTTGAATGAAAGCGAACTTTCAGCAGGAAAGAAAAGTACCAGATAAGAGACAACGACGAAAGTGTTTGCATAGGCAGGGTGTTAGCACAGAAGCACAGTACTTAAGAACAACAGGAGGAACACTATCAGAGTTGAGCACAGATAGGGCAGAAAATGGTGGTTTCTAATTTTAATCATAATAAAGTCAGAGGGAGGAGGAGATGGGGGAACAGCACCGGAATCGTCCGTGGTTGAGTTGGAAGCGAAAGTTTGATCGAATAGTTCAGCTTTGTCAGGAAAAGAGACGGCAACTGAGCCGTCGGAATGGAAAAGAGGAGGGAAAGAAGTAAAGTTGTTGAAGAGGTTCTTCGCTAGATGAGAGAAAGAGCGAGAAGAATTAGAATTGGAGAGGTTTTCATATTTTTGTCGGATGTAGCAATTTTTGGCGAGTTGAAGAAGAGATTTTGCACGATTCCCTGCAGAATATAAGCTGAGTGAGAGTCAGGAGTTGAATAGCGACGGTATCTTCTGAAAGCCTCTTCTCTGTTGCGGATAGCATTAGAACAAGTAAATTTAAACCAAAGTTTTTTTGCATTATTAGTAGGAATAGAATACAGATTTTACGTCTCCATGCCCGAAACAATCACCTTGTTTTGCTCAGCACACTCCGAAGGGCCCAGACCACGGAAGCAGTCATCATTCCATGGGAAATCAAAGAGGTACTGCCTAAGGGCCTCCCAATCAGCGACACCAAAGTTCCAAAGGCGACTCCTCTTGGGAGGATCCAAAGGCCGAATTGGAGCGATAGGACAGGAAACAGATATAAGATTGTTTTCACAGGAGCCTAACGAAGAAATAGTTTAACACAGTAAGAAGAAAGGTAAGAGAGGTAAGAGAGGTAAGAAATAAATCCAGAATGTTGGCCTGTCTGTAAGTGATCGGGGATACGAGTAGGGTGCTGTACAATGTGCTTTAAGTCATTTAGGATAGAAAAATTGTAAGTTAGTTCACCAGGGATGTTAGTAAAATGGGAGGAAAGTCAAAGGTGGAGGTGAATGTTGAAATCTCCAAATATGTAGATTTCAGCAAAGGGAGAGTGGGGTAGAATGTATTCCATTTGGACGTGAGGTTTTCAAAGAATTTTGGATAGTCAGTATAATTAAGGGAAAGGTAAACAGCACAGATGTATTTAGTTTGAGATTGGCATGTAAGCCGTAGCCAGAGGGTAGAGAATTCGGAAGATTCGAGTTCGGGAATACGAGAACAAATTAGGTCATTGCTTATATATACACAACATCCACCTTTGGAGTGAAATTGAGTATAGAGAAAGTAAGAAGGTACAGAAAAGTGGGTGCTGTCAGTCGTCCCAGACATCTGAGTCTCAGTGAGGAAAAGAAGATGAGGTTTAAAGGAGGAGAGGTGGTGTTGAACAGATTGAAAACTTGAAAGAAGGCTACGAATTTTGCAGAAATTAATAAAAAGTATCAGGCAGACGCCCCTACCCGGGTCTGCGTTCCAGGTATCGGCAGGGGGGAAGCCAGAAGTGGGGACACTGATGGTCCCCTCCGTAGGGGACTCTAAAGCTCTTGAAGTTGATGCCATTTTTTTTTAATTTGAAAAGATTATGTAGTAGAGATGCATGTACAGTAAGATGCATGTATATGTAATGAGAAATAGGGAGAAAAATGTGTGTTTGAGAGCATGCTGGACTGCTCACAGGGTAGATGAGATACAAAAAAAAAGATCACAAAGGAGTTCAGTAATAGGAGAACCGGGAGTTCCAACACTCCCTGTCTTCTGTCTAACTTCCCCGGTAGTACTTCTCTGGGCTATTGGTGTCCATAATTTCCTCCTACTCTGTATGTAAAATTAAATCTTATCAAATTATGAGAATAAAAGTACGAGGGCCACTCAATATATTTTGCCCAACCTTTTTTTTTTCTTTTCAAGTTTCCTTGTAAGTTCCAGAAATTTTGTACACAAGTAGTTACATACCTTTTTTACAAGTTTTTATTTTTCCACATAGTCTCCATCCTTTTCTACGGCTTTCCTCCACCTAAAGACAAGGACCTTTATTCCTTGCTGGTAAAAGTCCGCTGGGTTCCGCTGGAGCCACCTCTTAACCTCCTCAACAACCTCATCGTCACTCTGAACTTTCTTCCACAAATAACATTCTTCATTGGCCCAAACAAATAGAAGTCTGAAGGTGCCAGATCATGGCTCTATGGAGGGTGGGGTAACACAGTCAAGCGCATTTTTGTGATGGCCTCTCTTGTTTGCAAACTGTTGTGTGGTCTTGCGTTATGGTGCAAAAGAAGGACATCTTCCAGTTTTCTCTCCGGTCGAACTCGCTTTATACGTCTCTGGAGTCTCTGTCGGGTAGCAATATATGCCTCTGAGTTGATTGTTTGTCATTTCTTCATAATGTCCACCAGAATCATCCCTTTCATGTCCCAGAAGATGGTGACCATAACCTTTCCTGCGGAGGGAGCCATTTTGAACTTTTTCTTGCGTGGGAGTCTACGTGATACCACTCCATAGATTTGCATTGTGTTTCAGGTTCAAAGTGGTGTACTCAAATCTCATCCCCAGTCACAATTCGTGAAAGGAAGTCATCCTCTTCTGTTTCGCATCGGACCAACGACCCAGAAGCAATTTCTTTTCTTTTGGCTTTGTGATCTTCAATCACTTGGCGAAGAACAAACCGTGAACACACTTTTGAGTATCCCAGTTGCTGAATTATCGTATTCACACTTCCTTCACTAATTCCTAGCTCCAGTGATAGCTCCTTGTATGTGACGCGCTGCCGATTTGATCGAATGATGCTGTTAGCACGTTGCCGGGCGACCGATGCCGGGTGACCGATGCCGGGCTCATCATCAAGGCTGGCTCTCCCTCTCTCCGATGATGTCACACGTTTAGACCAGCGTCCAACTGTGCTTCAATCAACAGCAGCATCTCCGTAAACGTTTTGTAGACGTTCGTTAATATTTCCAACTGTTTCCTTCTCTGCTGTTAAGAACTCGATAACAGCTCTCTGTTTACGACGCACATCACTGTCAGACGCCATTTTCGAAACTGCATTAATCATCGGTTTTATACAACGGCGTTTAAAATTGGTTTTATACAAGGATGGGAGGTTCAAAAGCATTTCAGCCCCATGGCCTATTATTTAGCTGAGAAAAAAGGGTGGGGCAAAATATATTGAGTGCCCCTAGTATTTTCACAGTTCTAAATTGTAAATAATACGAGCATTTTTTTCGTTTAATTTTTGTTAAAACATTCAAAGTATGATCTTTAAAAAATGCATCTTAAAGTAGTTCAAGTTTTATGCAGCTTCTCTATTTACTGAGTTCCAGTTTAAGTTTCAAAATATAGCGACTGGAGTAATCTCGTGTCTAGACGGATTGGTTGTTCCCATTTGCGTCCTTCGTCCAACAGTTAACCGGCTTTCTTGCAGGAACTTCGTCAATGCGTTATCGACACCTGCGCTACAATTGCACCTGATGCATGTGCACACTTGCGTCATTTTGTTCTTTCTCGATGTCAGGTGTGCATGAAACAAATGGAAAACATTTTGAACTTTTGTGATAGTTTTTTTTATGCAGGAAGGAGGGGTCAAGGGCGAACGGCCGCAACCCACCCCGAAGAAGGAAAAGGAGAGAGCTGAAATCCAGGTCGCTAAAGCTGCTAAAACCTATACAATTTTTGTTTTAAATTTTTAAAAAAATGTGCAGTGTGTAAGATTCATGTAGGTATGTGTAGTGAAGAATAGTGTGAGAAGAGTGTGTTGGAGACAGTGGCGTGCATTCAGGGCAAGCTAGGTAAACGCTGCCTACCCTAATAAAACTATTATTAAAAATATTAAGGAAAATACCATAATTTTGAGAATAGTCTACAGTACATACCCACTAGCCAGTTATGAAGTTTATCATTAGCTACTATAATTATATAATATGATCATTTAGTGCGTGTACTCGCACACAATACCGCTTACCCTGTAGACGCACCCACCGCATGCCACTAGCTGGAAAGCATGCTGGACTGCTCACAAGGTAGATGATCCACGCAAAAAGATCAGCTAAACAGGAGCGTAACATGGGAATTTATATTGTAACCTATGCTACTTGTAACACAACAAACATAGATAATACACATACTAAATTTTTCTACTACCAGTGTGTATACACTTTGGGACACACACACACACACACACACACACTCAATATTATATATTTTTTATGTATTAAAGAGGGGGCAAAGATCGAGCGCCCGCAAAAGTTACCCCTCCACAGAAGACTTAGAGAGCCAAAATCAAGGTCTCCAAAGTTCAATGATGCCATTTTTCTTTTTCTTAATAGAAATTTTGAAAAGGTTGTGTAGTGTGTGAGATGCATGTATGTGTAGTGAGTCATAAGGGGGGAAGTGTGTGTTTGAGAACATGCTGGGCTACTCACAGGTAGATGAAACACGGAAAAAGATCAGCTAAGGAGGAGAGTGACAGGAGAAACGGGAATTTCAGCACTCCCTGCCTCCTGCCTAATATTTACCCTGGAGTACTTCCCTAGTCGATTGCTATCTACAGTCTCCTCCTATAAACATATACTTTTCCTTTCAACCTTTCAAAGGTTCCGCGCGATGATTCCTCATGTTACGAAGGTCAAGCTTGTCGCCCCTCCTTTCAAGTTCGCCTGATGAAGTAGTGAGTTGGTTTCTTGTACTCTCCACCTCACATAGCCAGGTACGACCGGCTCATCGGGGATTGTTCTGAGACAGGCGTCTAATCTTCTGTTGAAGATGTCTACTGCAAGACCATTCGTGTTCCTTAGGTCTTTGGGCAGCTGTTTAAACAGTTTTATCCTCTCACAACAAAACTATTTTCTTTCAGGGTTAAGGATCTTCCCTCTCTGGCCTTTAATTTGCTCTAGAATTTCTTTGAATTTCTTGTCCATTTGTGGTATAATATTGCGTGGTTTTAGGTCCTCTCTGTTTCCGTACCGTAACAGCTGAAATTCCTCAATGTTAAACTTCATATTGTTGTCTTCCGTCCACTTGTAGATTCTGTTCATGTCTGTTTGTAAAGATCCTATATGTTCTGGGTTTCTAATTTTTCTACTCATCTTTGTGTCATCCGCAAAGGATGTTACTGTGGTGTCTCTGGTAACGTCCTCATCTGTGTCCGTTAGCATGATTATGAAGAGTAATAGAGCTGATACTGTTCCTTGTGGTACTGAGCTGAGAACCTCTCATTCTGATGAAAATACTCCTTGTACTTTAACGACTTGCCGCCGCTCACTAAGGAAATTATATATCCATTTCCCTACTCTTCCTGTTATTCCCATATACTTCAGTTTATGTATTATGATTCCATGGTCACACTTATTGAACGCTTTGGAAAAGTCTGTGTATATTACATCATAGTCTTCATTACTTTCAAATGCATCAATAATGTTGTTGTAGTGTTCCATTAGTTGTGATAGGCATGATCTACCTGACCGAAAACCATGTTGGTTATCATTAAATTTTTTCTGAGTTTCCATAAAGTCAGATTTTCTGTCTTACTATTCTTTCAATTATTTTAGTGAGATGAGATGTAAGCGACACTGGCCTATAGTTTTTGGCCTCCGATCGATCTCCTCCTTTATATGTTGGGACTATGTTCGCGCTCTTCAGGATGCCCGGTATTTCTCCTGTGTCTAGTGATCGTCTTCATATCCAATATAGGGGCTCAGTGATTGCATTCTTGCAGTTTTTGATCAGTGTGGCATTTCATTCATCCGGTCCTGCCGCTGTGTGTGTTTTTAGTTTCCCTATAGCTTGTGTAATATCACCTGTCGTAAAGTCGAAGTCCTTTATACTTTCCCCTTGTAGTTCTTCTTCAAAGAACGAGTTTCTATCGCATATCAGTTTGTCAGTTTTGGGGATACTGAAAGATGATTCGTACTGAGCCCTTAATATTTCAGATACTTCTGTTAGATCATCAGATAAAACACTGTTCTCGTTTTTCAAAGGTCCGATAGTTGCATGGTTTTTCGACTTTCGTTTTGCAAAATTATAGAAGTACTTTGAGTTAACCTTTATCGCCTCTTTAACGTCGTCGTCTTCTTTTTCTGTATGCTTCTCAATTAGTTCCTGTATGACGTCATCGATACTCTGCAGTTTATTATTTAATATTTTTCTCATGTTGTTTTCTTTAGAGTTACTTAATTTTGCAGTCACTCTTTTTCTCTCTCGGAACAATGACCTCTTTTGTCTCTCGAACCTGCTTCTGTTTCCTCTATGTTGTATTTCTGGGACATGTCTTTCCACAATTTCTAACGTCTTGGCCTCGAAAATGGTTTTTCAATCTATTACTTCCATGCTGGATGCAACATCTTCCCAGTTTATAGCTTTGGAGTGAAAATTAAAAATTTCGAATTTGCTTCTTTCTGTTGTTCGTGTTCTTTCTTTTCCTGTTGCTTTTATAGTGGTTGTTATTTCAATGATGTTGTGGTCCGATATTATAGTTGGGGATATTTCTACATTATCAATTAGGTTGCTGTTTGTAAATACCAAATCTAGACAACTGTTTTTTCTTGTGTTTTCTGTTATTTCTTGCGTTAACATAAATTCATCAGCTAGAGCTAGTAGCATTTTTATCTGCTCCTGGTCTTCCCGTGTGCCCCCCTTGTCCTGGTGTATACATACATTTTTTTCCTATCCTTTTTTATTTCATGAATGGGAAATTAAAATCACCACAGAGAAAAAATATTTGGTAGTTGGAGAGTGTAGATTTTTTACTCAGTTTCTTACCTCTGTAATGGAATCTGAAAATTCTGAGGTTGGCGTGTTTGGGGGTCTGTACATTATAATTAGTACCATATTTAATTTTTCAACTTTTGCTGCTACACATTCTACGTAGCTCTTTGAGGTACTTATAGTCATTTCTGCCATATGCCTTTCGCGTATGTAAATAGCACATCTTCCTTTACGTCTCACTGTTCTGTCAGCTCGGAGGATGTTGTAGTTGTCAATTTGTATTTCTTTTTTGTCAACAAAGGATTCACAGTTTCCACAGTTCGCCTGGCAGTCCTATAGATGAGTTTCCGTGAGGCATGCAAAGTCTGCTCCGGCTTCTTGCATGAGTCCTTTCAGGTATAAAACTTTGTCTGTGGAATGATTTAATTTAAGGCCCTGAATGTTGCAAGGATATTTTTAGTTTTTCTCTATCATTTTCGCATACAGGTGGTTCCGATTCGTTTTCCGATAGTGGTACCGGTTTCGTTGCCTTGTGCTCCTCCGGGAATTTGCCTCTTTTTTTCTTTGTCGGTACCTGTTGTCCCGATAACGCATGAAGTGTCTTTGTACATGCCTTCTGTCCAGCTCTCGGATTCCTATTTTTGTCAGCTGACTTTGTATTTGCTGGATAGTATTTAGCAGCTGAATTGTGTTGGCTACGTCTAAAAAATTGGTACACTTCTTTGATGTTCGTTTTTCCTGTTCTCTAGTTGCGTTCCTTTGAGGGTGGTGGTAACGGCATTTTTGTCTGTATTTGCACCTCCCATATCTTGCATAGGTGATGCACACCGTAAGATGATGGAACTTGCACTTCTTATAAAATTTGCAATATCCACTTGTGTACTTCTTGTGTGTTTCTTGTATCCTCATTATTTCATTCTTTTATGTAACCCTCTCCATTTTGTAACATAATGGATATATATATATATATATATATATATATATATACTTACTTTAGGTATACTTTAGGTCAGTTTGAGCGACGGTTCAGGATCGACCTGCGGTCGACCCCTCTGCAGCATCCCGCCTCATTTTCAGGATTTGGTGAAAGAAGGAATTGCTGTCTGATCTCCTGCCCTCGTAGCCAGCCACGCATGGCTGGTCAGGGACTTTGCACATGAATCTCTCCAGCTGGTTCTTATATATGCTCCTCGGTGGTGGAGTGGAGCGTCGCTGACTACGATTCCATCGGCCCCGGGATCGAGACCAGGCGACGGCAGGTGGCGTGCAGCAAAACCCAGCTGTTCATCCTTCCACACAATAAAGAAAGTGGTTGGTAGATAAATAGGTACCCTGGGTGACCTAGTGGTTAAGACGCTGGGCTGCTGGTGGGGCGTGGTTCGGATTCCACGTTAAACTGTAGGTCTAAGGTGGAGTGAAAAGCTTGACCTTTGTCAGAATGAACAATTCGGGCGGAAGCTAACCAACGCTTATATATATACTGTATATATATATATATATATATATATATATATATATATATATATATATATATATATATATGTGTGTGTGTGTGTGTGTGGTGTGCGCGCGCGCGCGCGCGCACTCTTTAGAAACTACACAAGTTAGGTCGAGTGTGCGATAATTCACAGATGTACTTGGGTAATTTCCTTTTGTGAGTTAACACTTTTGGTACCCTCCAACATTAAAAGACTTGCATATAATTCTAGAAATCTCTTTACTCTCGAAAGATAAAGATATGTTGGTCCTAATCAGGTAAGGTTATGCTTGGTTAGGTTACTTAAAATTTGTTAGGTTAGATTGGTCTAGATTAGCGACTGCCTCACTATTAAACAGAACACACATTTCGAGACCTTAAAAAGCGTCCGAAACAATTATGACGCCCTTCTCGGTTCGATTCCTCTACGATTACGTTAGTTTAAATTAAGTTAATTAAGTTAGTTAGTTTTTTAGATATATGGATTCAAAAAATCGGTACCTTGTTTATGCGGAGATGCGCACATGTGTGGGTGTGTGTGTGGGAGGAGGGGATGAGTGTGTGTGGGTGTAGATAATAGTCGAATTTGTTTCAATATACAATTTCGCGCCAAATCGATTTTTTTTATTGTTATTAAATCGCTGAAAAGGGAGAAACAAAGTCCTGTTTCGAATCAACCCTGCTACCCCTTTTCAGATTTAAATACTTTATAAACTTTGGACGTTTGGTCTGTCTGTTGTTTTTCCGTGAGAATTTTAATTATTCAAAAAGGTCATCTTTTTCCTAGCGAGTTGCAGCTTTTATCCCCCCAAAAAAGTTGTTGAATATATATATATATATAAATATAATACTTGATACTTTACGAGTGTTTGAACTGCGGCTCGGGATCGAGCTACATGAAACAATACCGGCTTTAATGTTTTATCACTCACCAGACGTTCATTTCTACAAACTAAACATCTTCACAATCCGGCGCACTATTTGAAAGAAACATGTCATATTTATCCTTTCTGTTTAACAAGCGATACTCGTCTCTAAAGTCTGTCAAAAACTCACACAGCCCATTAGCCACAACCTCACTACAAACCACGTCATGATATATATATATATAATATTAATATAGTGGTAAAAATACTTAAGATTCTCCATGATGACAAGATTTACATTCTCAACCGTAGGGTACGAGTAGTCGGTATGGTGTAACATGACATAATATCGCTTGTCACACCACTCAACAAGACTAACTATCCATAACCGTTGCTTATCTTCTGAACGTGTTGCTTCTTCTACTTCGCGGTATATGTGAGCCTTTATAAAGGTTAGGTCTACAACATAATTCAATACATCGTTTGTACTACGAAATCCTACAATGCCCTCGCCAGGATACCCGCCTCCTTAAAAGTATCAAAGGAGGGGGGAATAGGGAGTTTTTCAGTATCCATCACATCTTGGCACTTTGCCGAATACCACTTCATAAATGTTGAAGACGCAATATTAAAGGTAGCCATTACTATTTTTCGTCTACGTGGGAGAATACACGTCTGAGCTCAAGGGTATGCAGAGGTCAACTGAGCACTCAGGGATAGAGATATGCTCAGGTAGGGGCAGGAGTCACGTTGCCGATCTTAAATTGGAGCTTAGCTTTTACTGTACACACACACGCACGCACGCAAAGGAGAAAATGAAACCTTAATTGAAAACATATACGTGATAAATAAACATATCAATACACATATATAAATACAATCAAGGATTAAGGTAACCAAAGGGTACGGTATCATAGGTACCAGGCACCTGGTAACGCTTCCTATAGGTGTTACGGCATACCTTCGTGCCCCTAAGTTCCTTCACACACCCCAGTTTCTGCGCCCGAAAATTGTGCGTCCCCACAGTCAGGTGGGGTAGCTGATCACCCTAATCTTCCAAGCACACTAGATCCTTCAACGAGTCAAAGTTAATGACTCGACGGTTCACATGGTTAAGCATGATACCCTTAGCCTTCACGATATACTTCATATCATCCCCTACCCTCAGCCGTACCCCACGGGTTTTTGGCTCTGTTGACACAAACGAGTCTGGGTATGCACCATCACCATACTCATCCTTGATCTCGTCAGTTAGCTCTCCGAGGAACTCCCCATTAGCGGGCATGTATTCACCTTCCCTCGCTGAGAATATCACATTATCTGTTTCAGCGTACAACACCCTCCGTCCAAGAGAGTGCAATAGGCCTCAAAGTTTGATGCGCGCGTAGGCCGTTGTGAAACTGGCTACAGGTATGTTTGTAACCCGTGAGGTATCTGCGGCCAGTTCGGTGATATTGTACTTTATTATGTAAGTATTACCTACATTCACGATCTCTAACATTTTTATCGGGAGCGTTGGCATAATCCCAGACTTCACTATAACTTTGTGCCAAATGGATGTTCCCTTTGCTGGTATTCTGTGCAAATTTCCCCCAAAGACTGTATAGGAACAACTTTGCACTAAAGCGCTTGCCAGGATTCTTAACAATTTGGGATCGGTCAAGCTGTATACCTTCATGGGTACGGTGACGCTGAATATAAGCTGTTTTTTCATCTTCGGTATCAACCCTTCGCGGATATCCTGATGCTTCGAACTTATCCTTCAAAAAAGCGTTTATATATGGTGTGAAAAGGTTGGGTAGCTTCTGAAACCTCCACACCTCATGTATCTTCATTATTCTATACCCATGGCGAACGGCTAGGGCCAGCTCATGGCTTCTATATACACATCTGATCTTATGCTGGTGGGTTGTATGGTCACAATCACCGTTGTTCTCGTCTGCGCACTTCAAGCACAGGGTAAACATAAGCTTGTGATCTATAACGACGGGTAAGATCGGCATCCATAAATCGCGAGGGGGGGAGCACGTCTACGAAAGAGAGTCCAAAGTAGCGGTCATTCAAGTTAGCTGAAAATTCCTCGATAGTTGGTATGGTGGGACCCACCATTTTTTAAGGTGCACCTACGGGGTACGGATTGTTCTTCATCACGTAGGGGTATAAAGAGCAGAAGTCGTAGTAGTGGAGTTTCACGACCTCCGTAGGCGGAAAGTATAGCTTCAATGGGTTTGTGCGCCCTCCAAACAAGCTGTCACCGCATTTGAGGGGGTCCAACACCATTGAACGTTTGATGGTCCTTATTTCTTCACGGTACTGGGTTCATCTGTTTCCATCCGTGCATCATACTAATGCTCCCACACGATTTTGTGAGTGAAGTGGGACCCTATAAGTTGATCAAGGTTGCGGGTCCATGCGAGGCTGTCGGCGGGGGATCTTCCATAAAGGTGTTCTGTGACGGCACATTCAGCGCGCGGGCATCCATGCCACCAGCAGCCGTTAAAGGAATACACAGTCTTCTCACCAGTGGCTGGATCCTCACTTAGGCCGTCAACTCAAAAACCATGACCATTGACCTTAACGGGTACTTGAACTACTTCACCCGTGTTGCGGGCATGTTTTATTATACCCCGGTCTGTTGCTGTAGGTTTATGAGCCAGTAAATAGCCTTGTGCCCATAACTGCGGGGGTTGTTTTTGTGAATGATTGCTAAGGTGTCTTTAGGCATGAAGTTAGTCTTGAACACTGTAAAACGATGATGCGACCGTGGTCGCGACTTGCAGTGGATCGCATTTGAAACGGGTTATGTACATCCTTCTAAAGGTTTGAAAGCATACTCTAAGTACAGGTACGTCATTCACGCAATAACGTTCACATTCATCGCCTATATTGTATGGATTAGCTTCCTTAAAACTGTTGTAGTAGCGGTGAAAATCTTCACGCTCACTATCACTCATGTTGGTGTACTTAAAGTGATGTTTGTGTGGAGATAGCCCTACGTAATTCAAAGTTTCGTTAGTGAGGAATGTGTAAGGGAATTACCCTTTTGAAACTTCAGCCGCTACGCCCATGATCTTGGGCAGTTTTCCTAATTTACAAGGTGTGAACAGCAGGGTGTCTTTAAACTGTACATTACCGCTTATCTGCATCTGTATTAGTTTGTTGCCTCTTTTCAAGGGATTACCTGTATATTTCGCAGACGACGCGTGTTCAAACAGCTCCTTATAAAGGAAATGTGTGTGAAATTTCGCCCCGTTATGGGCAAGAATATACACAGTCAATTTTTTGAACTTGTCCGCTAATTTGACAATATCGGACACAAAGAGCTTCACAGGGTTGTCGTGTGCATTCTTTTTAAAAACGATTGCCTGTTTTCAACATTTGTGGCACTCATCACACTCGAGCTCCATACACTCATCACAGATAGTCTGACTTACGAGTAAATGTGGAATGAATTCTTTGGTTTCAGCGTTCGTGTAAGATTCTATATCGTAGTGCACGGTTATACAATGACTATTTTTAGGTTTAGCATCTTTCATATAACATACATGCTTCACTCCATCCTCCTTACATTTTTCATGACATGTAGAACAGTGAATTTCATCGCATTTATGTTTGAAATTCCCCTAATTATCCATCATGTGAAACATACCGCATTTACAAATCCTCATTTTCCTGCAAGTGCCATTTTATTTATGGAGCTCAAAGCATTTATTATTGAAAAATGTACGTCTACACACACATGACATTCCCTCTTCTCGATTTCAACTACATGACTTTCACATTTGGGGCTTTTAAACTGCTCACATACCATGTAGCAATCCTTACAATGTTTCACCATATCATCAGCAAACTCGAGACAACCCTTACACAAATCATGATGCCTTACATATTTTCGACTTTTATCATAACTGGCATAGAGAGCCCTTATGTTACGCATGGGGAAATACGAGGTTTCTGACAATCCTAAAATAAGTAGAGGTCTTGTACGATCTCTCACGCTGCTTTTAAAAACATACGCAGTCCTACGACGATCATCCATTCCAAATACGACTCGACGTGCATTCATTTCCTGTTCGGCCCTTCTCAGTTCTTCAGCACCTATATTATACTCAAACTCAAGCTTACAATTTGCAGCTAGTTTAAGGGCACGCTGCACAACCGTAGGCAACCAAATTTTTCGCATCCAAGTATTTAGCACAGTGAACATCTGAGCTAAAATTATTGCTATAAAACCACAACCACGATGGACGTTTAAATGCTTTCTGTAAATAACCAGAGAATTGAAATTAAGAGTATAAGGTGTGGCACTATGACCCGCAACCCGGAATACTCTGTCAATATCTACCATGAAGTTGTCCATATTGAAGGATGTACCACTTTCAGAGGCTTGCATTATACGCCCCAAGATATATTCTATATCTACAGCCACCAAACGTCTGAACGGTATTACCACCCAAAAATCGTCCCACTCATCTGAACCGAACCTGAAGGATAACCTCGTCCGGACTTCACGTTCGTCGCGGTTCTGAAGGGCAAACTCCACAATATGTTCAACTACGTGTCGCAGTCCGTTGGTATACGGGGACCCAGGGCTAACCCTGACCATGTAGCGATTTCTTGTCAGGGCAGGGATTGGGGTAGCGGTGCGTACCAACTCGAATGTTATACCATCCTCCACAGTATGAGAAGTTGTTGTGGAGGAAGTACCCGGATCTGAACAATGGGGCATATTTGAGGAGGGTACTATTGTGGGGGTTGTGTCGTAAGACGTTGAGGGTTGGGGATCTATTACTGGGGATCTATTACTGGGGATCTAACAACCGGAGCAATCCTGGCACGCTTTATACCTGACGTGGAGGGTTCTTCATCATGCTTCCGCTTTGAACTGTCGCATGCTACAGGTGTCGCTGTTGAGGGCTCGTCGGCGGGGAAGGGTTCTGTAGCTGCACGGTCAACGGGTTCGTCTGTGATATCGATGATGGGGTGTTGTACATCGTCGTCATTCACAGTTCTGTGGAAGAAGAAAACAAAATATAAAGAACAGCACTCAAAACTTGTAATATTCTGTAAATGACCCACTTATGGGAGTGACGTGTTAGAGATGGAATCTGTAGAAAAATTTAGGTTCACAAGCCCTTCCACATGTGTTATATCTGGCTCTACAGGATGTGGAAAAACTGTATTTATGCTAACCCTTTCACTGCCAGGTTCCATTTTCTATGCCATGACATCACGCCGAAAAAATGGCCTAAATTTAATTAACTTTAGACATTTTTTGGGGGGCCGAAAAAAATCATTGTATCAACTTGAATTAGTTACCCATATATTCTTCATTTTCTCTAGTAATGCCTCCAATAATAAAAAAACTAATTCTTTAGGGATAACAATTCTGAATAAATAAACGAAAATGAAAGTAAAAAACAACACATTCTAAAATGTGTTTGGCAGTTGCCCGAGAAGACATTACAGAATGTTTGTGGCATTGGAAGGGTTAAAATCATTAAAGATAAGGGGGAGATGGTTCCAAAATTTGTACATAAAGTAATATGGTGCTATTCGACGTATCAGTCAGTGTTCAACGAGTACCAAGATGAAATTTTGTTCCACAAGGGTGTATATGACGTTAATTCGTTAAAAAGTAATGAGCACACAGTTATTGTAATTGACGATCTCATGTTGGAAATGGTAAAACGTTTCCCGAGACATTTACAGTGTTCTCCCACCATCTTAACATAAGCGTATTCTTCATCAACCAGAATCTATTTTTAAAAAATAGATACCGTACATGCGCGATGTGTCATTAAATAAACAATATCTAGTCTTATTCGCACAACTTAGAGATGTGTCACAAATTGGGGTATTAGCCAATCAAATGTTCCCGAATCAGCATAAGGAGTTTTTGGAGGTTTATAAAGAGGCCACAAACCAGCGTTATGGATATTTACTTTGTGACTTTACCCGCGAAACACGTTTAGGGTGCTTCTAAGAACGAATATATTCCCAAACGAACCTGAAACGGTGCATATTACAGAATGACAAAGAGGCTGAAGAAATATCGTGAATTAATACAAATCTATCAACGATTGCCCCGGGCACTGCAACAGATGTTTGTTAAAAATATCGACTCTGAATTTTTAAAATGCATCTTTGAAATCTGTCTTAATGTTATAAAAAGTAATGTGCCAATTAAACCCTCTCAGAAGGCTCGCCTACGTCGTTACACGAACATAATACGAGCGCTCGCTCATAAAATTCAAACTATGGGTAAGAAAAAGCGCATTATTGTACAAAGAGGATCATTCCTACCCATCTTATTTTCAGTTTTGGGTCCTTCACTGACTAGATTAATATAATGAAGAAGGTGGTTATGATTCCGCACGAGATGAATGCTTAATTGCAAAGTTCAAAGATTCCAGACACGGCTATAGAACCCCGTAAAATTAGGCATAAAAGAATGGAAAGCTAGTTGCTAGCCCTATTAAACAGTGAAAAGTCACCTGATGTGAAAAGGCTCATGTACCAAGAGGCTCTGCAGAAATTTCTTCATGAGTACGAAGATTATAAGTGTCCTACAGAGCTCCCTGTGGCAATTAGGCACGGCGCGAGTAGCGCTAAGCATGGCGACACAGGACCTGGCCCCGACGTTAGAGATGACCAACCAAAGAACAACGGAACACATCGAACATGTGCTAAGAAACAGTCTCCCACATACATTGAGGAATAAAGGCTTAAGTCTTTATAATCTATTGAGTGAGGACCCCATCATACAGTGGCCCGATACAGTCGAGGTCATTGTTGAAGGAACAAGGGTACAAGGATCCAATGTCGTTGATATTGTTCATGATCTGGTGAGAAAGTTGGACAGACCCTCACCAACAGGATGGAAGCATATTAAAGCAAGACTACAACAAATAAATGTTCCCAAAACATTGATAGGTAATCTGAATAGGTTAAAAGATCTGGATCAAGTCTCGCATGTGTCACAACTGAGTACGCCATCGCCTCCAGCAGCAGCGTCCTGAAGAGGAGAAAGAAATAACAAACGGCCAACCTTATCCACGTGTCTCTAAATTACGGAAATGGCTAACATATTAAGTAAACGCTATTATGACATTTCTAACCCCGCCTCCTATGGTGGCGTTAATAGACTGTACAGAGGTGTTAACGGTGTAAGGAAAAAAGATGTTGAGCGGTTTTTGCGGGTACAGGATGCTTGTACACTTCATAAACCGGTGAGAAAAAAGTTTAAAACGGCCAAGACAACCGCGGATTCGAGTGACTCTATTTGACAAGCGGATTTAACAGATGTGCAAAGATATTCAGTGTATAATGACGGATACCGCTACATCCTATTCATAATAGATGTATTCTCTAGATATCTGTGGCTAATTCCCCTGGAAAATAAATCGCCTGAAACAGTGCTAAAACGACCAAAACGTTAATGTTAAAAGAAGAAAGGGTTCCTGGCTCTTTTTGTACGGATATGGGGAAAGAATTTATAGGCCGCGCTTTTCAGAACATGCTGACAGAGTTTAATATCAGTTACTACACTAGCAGTTCTATACATAAGGCCTTTTTAGCTGAAAGAGTTCAACGTACCATAAAGGAGCGCATGCATCGCTATTTTACACACAAAGACACACAGAGATATATAAACGTTCTCGGGTCATTGGTTTCATCATACAACCGTTCACACCACCGTATGATTAGCACAACGCCTAACGAAGTTTTAGAAAGAGGTGCGCTGCCAGAGGTGAGAATTGATGGAGCACCGCCACCACACTCTACACATTTCAAAATCAATGACTATGTAAGGGTATCATGTTCGGGAAATAAATTCGCGAAGGGATTTGAGCAAGGATGGACACGTGAGATTTTTAAAGTTCGTGCTATGAGACATAAAGGTGAGATAATGATGTATTACGTGGAAGATTTGAATGGGGAAGAGATCGCTGGAGGCTTTTACCGCGAGGAGTTGCAGAAAGTGACATTTAATTTAGGAAAAAGTGTGTTTAAAATTGAAAAAATTTTAGGCAGCAAAGGTTCAGGAAAGAGAAAAATGTACCTGGTGAAATGGCTGAGTTACCCTAAAAGCTTCAACAACTATATAAAAGCTGCTGCAATAATGAAGCTTAATTAGTATGCAACATGGCGCCTAGCCACTTCTATGTCACACGCCCGTCCTCTTCTTCTCTGTCTGTACATCCTAACAACACCCTCGCCAACTTTGTGACAGAACTCCACAGACCCATTGAATTGGAGTGTGATTCGTATGAGCTGGGCTTATGTGAACTCCATTTAGTCTCCAAATTTTTGACTCTTGAAAATGAGCAAATTATATTTCTGATCCTTAGAAGAATCGATGAGTGCGAAAAATTAGGCATAACCTTAGACAATACTATGTGTTCAGTACTGTTCGATGAGGAACAGTACGACAGCACAAATGTATCGCTAGGAATCGGGCATTGTGATACAGCCATGGACATTGTGACGGGGTTAAACAATAGTCTTGAAAAGTCGTACCTGAAACCTAGAAACCGACGTAACTCACGCTGATTATTTGGCATAGGGTAATTTTTTATCACTTCACACTTGTCCTGAAGGGGGGTAATTCCGTGCTGCGAAATCGTGTGACCAAGAAATTCCAAGGTTGGCTGTGCAAACACACACTTAGATGCATTAATAGTAACACCGTATTGTTCTAAGCGTTGAAAGAGGAGTGAAAGATGTTCCTTATGTTCCTCTTCCGTTGAACTGGCCACAAGCAAATCATCGATGTAGGCATAAACAAAGTCTAAGCCTCTGGTGACCTCATCTATAAACCTCTGAAAGGTTTGCGCAGCATTCCGTAGCCCGAACGGCATCTTCACAAATTCGAATAACCCAAATGGTGTACAAACTGCAGTCTTGGGAATATCCGAAGGCTCTACGGGAATGTGGTGGAAAGCCTTAACTAGGTCTATTTTACTGAAGATAGATTTGCCGTGGAGAAGAGAAGTAAAGTCTTGGACATTTGGTACCGGATATCGGTCCGGGATGGTTGTCGAATTCAAAAACCGGTAATCCCCACATGGTCTCCAGTCTCCTGACTTCTTCTGGACCAGGTGTAGGGGAGAAGACCAACTGCTTTTGGAAGGTCTTATTATCCCAAGATCTATCATAAGCTGGAATTCCGATTTGGCAGCTTTCAGTTTGTCCGGGGCAAGACGTCTGGGTTTTGCAAACACAGGGGGACCTTTTGTTGTAATGTGATGGGTAATGGTGTGCTTAATGGTATCACCCATCTGCATCGGTTGAAGAATTCCTGGATATCGCTGGAAAAGGCACTGGTACATGGAATTAGGGGGAACGAGGGAAAGTGCAGAGTTCGAGGCGTCCGGAAGGGCAACCTGTTTGGCAAGAACAGAAAGCAGTGTGGCCTGGTCGCATAAGCGTCGCTTATCAAGATCCACCAGGAGTTTGAAATGCTGGAGGAAGTCAGCGCCGATTATGGGATGCTGCACTTGAGCACAGATGAAAATCCACTTGAAGGATCGGTGAAGGCCCAAGTTTAGTTCACGCGACTGAGTACCGTACGTGGGTATGCGTGAACCGTTAGCAGCGTATAGAGGCGGAGATTCCGAGTGCGTATGACCAGATTTTTGAGGGAATACACTGACTGACGCTCCGGTATCGACCAAGAAATTGACACCAGAGTTCCTGTCCTTTATGAATAACAGGTTGGCAGTGCGAGTACTAGACGCCATTAGGACTCGCTGCTGGGGTTTTCCGACGAAAAATTGCAAGGGGAGATGCACTTCCTAGCCTTCTTTCCAAATTTAGAGTGGTAGAAGCAGATCTTCCCGGAACTCGAACGATGCCTCTTCGTAAATCTTGACCGAGAATGGCTTCTTTGCCGTTGATTTTGTAGCAGAGAACAAACGTGGTTGAGTTGTTGACTTAACTCTTCCACTTTCAACTCCAGTTCCGATTGTGTGTTCACGTTGTTGACCGGAGCTGTGTCAATCTCCACTACTTTGTCGGCAGTTTCTGCTAGTTTATCAACTGGAGTAGCAGGATCCATAGTGGCCAAGACACGCTGAGCTGATGGAGGAAGTTTCTGCAAGAACAACTGTCTAAAGATGTCCTTATCGAAGGTTTGTGCGCGTTCGCCTAGAGCGCACTGCATAGCCCTCAGCATTTGAGTGGGCTTACGGTCTCCAAGTTCTTCTTTTGAGATTAACTGATGTAGTTTCTCACGCTCGGAGACAGTGGTGCGGCACAGGATGGCAGACTTCAGATCGTTGTATGGGTCCTCACTCGTGGAAGTAGACACGATGACGTCACGGACTTCAGAGATGATGCTCGCTGGTAGAGAGGACAAAACATGATCGTATTTTGTCCTGCTAGCGGTGATCCTTCCCAAGTTGAATTGTGATTCCACTTGGTGGAACCAAATAAATGGATCACCCGGCCAGAAGACGGGGAGCTTTACGCTCAAGTGGGAGATGGCACCAGCGTCGTCAGGCATCTTCTCCTATGCTTGCTGACGTACAAGCAAGACGACAAGTTACCAACGAAGGAGTGGAGGTTGAGACGAGCGCAGGCACAGAGCGCACGGGCAGGGGTGAGGGGCAGAGGGCACGAGCGACGTTACAATCTGGTCCTAGTCGCTCGGGTGAAGGGGGTGATGGGCACGAACGACGTTACAGTCTAGTCCTAGTCGTTCGGGTAAAAGGGGGGAATCCAACTCCGTTGTCACCAATTGTTGGTTTTCGTCGTCGTCGTCGTTGGGCCTAGGCAAGCTACGGCTTGGGACCGTAGCGCATCTATCCGGTATAGGTTAACCTGAATGATGTAGCCATAAGCACTGCCGCTGGTTAAGTGCCAACCAGTGATTATCTCACTAGCCGTATTGAGTCCGTTAGGCAAAACTGCGACAGTACCAAGGATGGAAAATATAACCCTTGGATTTCTATTATTTATTTGCAAAATGGACATGGTATTAGATTAAAATAATTATTTGAATATAAATAATTAACTGACAATTGTGATATATAATTAATTATGTTTACATACAATAAAATAATACAGTATACATAAAATTAGTATTAATGTGGTTTACAATTGAATTACTGTATGATGGGTAACTAATTTAAAATGAATTTATAGCTATTCCGAAATTCAAGACGGTAAAATTAACATTTATCTTGAAACTAAAATAAGAGTATTCACTACACCTTGTTGGGCCTTTAATTTGGGAACACTACACATTCTGCCTTTCCTATTTTCCAGTGTTGTTTGAATGGTAATTGGGTTTAGTTTTAGGTTTGGTACCAGTTTTTCGATCATTTTCCATATGTAGATTATGGTGTACTTCTCTCTTCTTCTTTCCAGGGAGTACAGATTTAGTTTACGTAGTCTTTCCCAGTAGTTGATTTCTTTGCAGCCATCAATCTTGGCTGTGAAATGCCTTTGCGTTTCTTCTAGTTTATTAGTTTCTTCCTTTTTATATGGGGACGTCAAAACTGAGCAGTATTCAAGTTTTGGTATAATCAGCGTTTTTAGCAGGGGAATCATTACTGTCCTATCCCTTCTCTTGAACGTTCTTAGTACCTGTCCGGCGACTCTTTTTGCTTTATTTATCGCTATCTGATTTTGTGTTTCGAATTTCGCATCATCTGTCATTATTATCCCGAGATCGATCGCTTTCTTGCTTCTCTGAATTTCCTGTCTATCTGGAGCATAATATGCAGTCTATATGAATAGAGACCGGCCCTCTGGACAGATAGCAGTTCACTTCGCTTTATTACGGCTTTTTATAAATTAACTAAAATAAAGCTAGGTTAGGCTAACAGCAAATTGTAAGCACAACCAGATATCCTGACAGTTTTCAAAAGTAAGATTAGCTGGGTGTGCTGTGCTCCGTCTGCCTGCAACGGGTCTCGAATCCGCATAAAAATCTTAATAGTTTTTAATATTTCTAAAATCTTACCGGTACAAAAAATGTACAAATAAAAACAACCCGTATATATATATATATATATATATATATATATATATGCCGAAGTAACTCGAAAGAAACAGAGCATTAAAAATATATTTTAAAACGCGTTTATTGCGGCCTTTTACGGTTAGGTTATATTGTTATAAACGAGAAAGAGTCCTGGCCGATACATGTTTGAATCCTCCGTCTATGGCCCTGGGGTGGTTCGGAGTCAACGGGGGTTCTGGTTAGGAGGCAGCAACGGATATTTTCTCGCGATACTTTTCTTCTATAACATTCTAAATCTTTTCTCTCGCTATAGGGTCGACAGTTGTTAATTCTTTTCTTTCTATAATACTCTGATACTTTCTCTTGGTACTAAACTTATCGACTTTACTTTTATAACTTATCGACTTTACTGACTGAGTTCTTCTGAAGATAGCCCAACTCGAAGGGGAAAATAAAAAGTTTCTCTTACTGTAATTTACTTCTAAAAAATGTACAGGTAGGGCTCTGAATTTTATAGGGGTAGAGGTTCGACCTCTTTCGACCATGGCTCAGGCCGGAATCTAAAAATTAAGGATGCAATGGGCCTCTGCCCCCTCCTCGCAGCGAGGCTGCTAACAAGGGAGTGTTAATCGAAGTAATCGAAGTGAAGTCTAAGAAGAAGTGCCATTATTTTACATTTATATGATTTATATATTATCTAAATATTGGGGGAATGCAGTTGAAGGTTAAGTTCCCCCCCTTTAAATACATGATCAGATGAAAGATTCCAAATAAAAAAAAAATAAATAAAAATAAAAAACTATTTGTATTTTTCGCCGAGTCTATATTTCTGAAGGCGATATAATTTCGTAGTAGTACATAAGTACAATTTGAGTACACGACTGAGTACGTATTAATTTTGGTTCATTACAATTACGATTACAATTACCAATTAATTCATATTCACTTATTATTGTTTAATTACACTTCCATTTAAAGTACATTACAAGTAATTATCATTAATTACAGTTTCATTAAAGCACATTACTACATTTTATATTAAATTATGATCGTTTAATTAAAGTAGTTTTATTAAAGTACATTACGTCGTTTACAATTCTTACAGTGTTTTTATATTTATATATGGTTATTATATATGGTTATTATATATGGTTATAATATATAGTTATAATATATGGTATTAATATATGGTTATTATATATGGTTATTATATATGGTTATAATATATGGTTATAATATATGGTTATTAGTACAACACAAGTAGATGGGACATGACACACATGATATAACATAACGCATGATAATGTTATAAATTCGAATCAGAGCGAAAGGAGATTTTTATCTTAGAAGCGTTCGCTTCTGCCGTAGTTAGCGGAATTTGATCACTTACCACAGAATTTTCGAGTTCATTGCGGGAGGTGATATAATTAAAAATAAAAAAAAAAAATAATACGAGAACGTATTTGTGCGTTTTCGAACGGACAGATACAAATGCATAAAGTTTTGCGTTTCATAGACTGACACGAGTAAAAATGAATATTTAATAAAATTTATATAGGATAATGGTCAAGATAAGATATGGACGTATAGATGAATATGGTTGAATAATAATATTTATACTACATAACATATAAATAATGACTTCTATAGAGTGTACAGTTTTTATTATGATGTTAAAGAATTTTCATACATTGAATACTAGAGATATGATGAAGGGAAATTAATGACGGGAAAATGTGACGTCATAGTTATTGAATTTGTACGTATAGTACAAATCATTATTAGGAAGATTTACAAGAACGAATTAGAGACAGAGAGTGGGTATTAATGACTAAGAAGTACAACTACGGGTTTCAATCCTGTAATATGCAATGTGTATGCATAATCTAGGGACGAGGGTGAGATGCAAGACAATCATAATTAATTATAATAACTTCTATAACAAATGGAAAATCGATACGACTAAACCATAGAAATAGTAGATCGTAGGGTTGTGACAGAAACAAAAATAGGAAGCTACATGTAAAATTATTATCCAAACTCGCGTTAAGCGATTTTGGTTTTTAAGTAAAAATGAATATTGATTATTCATTGTTCATTTTTACATATATATTATTATAAACGAGAAAGAGTCCTGGGATTAATTTTTCTTTGTAGGGAAACTCAGAATAAAGCTAGGTTAGGCACTTATAAGTTAACACTGAATGAGCTACAGAATATAATTACTTACATTTTAATATCGTCTTCATTGAACGGTTCTTGCATTTCGTCACAATTTTCCGTAACAATCTGGGTAGATAAAAGTTCCTCCCGATCTGCAGCTCTGAAAATTAGACGCTTTGAGTGAGCATAAAAATCTTGAGCTTCAAACAAATCGGGTGAGTCGTACAGCTGGCTCATGGTTGGTATTTCAAAAACACTAAGCGCGAAAACGATTGAACTGAGGTTCTAGGATGAGCTGCGCCCTTTTATAAAGGGGGCTTGTGACCAACCCACAAAACACAATCGCTAACTTCATATTGGCTAGCGGTGTATTTTGGGCGGAGCTTGACGCGTAGGCCTGCATAGTGGCCAAACAGAGGTCCTTGGCTCCTCCCACAGGGCTGTGATTGGTTACCCCTTAAAATCTGGGGCGTGTCAGATATCCCCATTCGTGGAGAGACGAGAAACGCTTTGTTTATTGATCTTGTATTCGAGAGAGAGAGAGAGAGAGAGAAAGTTGAGGTTGGATTGGGAAACGTTTTATGATGTCTGAAACATAAAAGTGGAAGATAGTTAATTATTATTTACCATGAAGAAAGCCGCTGTAAAATTTATTTTGTCGTTGAAATCTTATACGACTCAATAAATAAATTTAAAAATACAAGATGCGTGCTGTTTGCGGGTGATTAGCGCAAATTTTACGATCTCGAGCAGCTCGCTCATTAATATATATAGCGAGAGATAGAGAGAGATTTGTACATATGTACCTTTGCTTTCGGTACAATAAAAAAATAAAAATAAAAAACAAAGACGTGTGATGTAGCGTTTCAAAAAAACACCAAAGTTTACGATCTCGAGAAAATGGAAATAAGATTGATCCGACGCTGGGGTGTATGATTTAATAATGCGTATTTTATCTCGAATCTTGGAAACCAGAGAAACGGCAATAAAGAATTAAACATCATGTGTGTGTGTGTGTATATATATATATATATATATATATATGAGAAAAGTTCAGAATGGAAGTGAGAGGGTGTTTATAGCCCGTAATTAATTTTTGTTGTTGTAAAAACAGATGTTTCAAATTTTATTTTTAAATGTGAACGAAGATAAATATAATTTTATATATATATTAGGGTGTTTCATAAATTAAAAGTTTGGAAAAATTTTAATCCACATGGATCCCCTTGTTCCATTTGCTGAGGAGACTAATAAACCGAAGTATTAATTCAATATTTTAAAGTTTACGGGTCCCCAGTTTGATGCTCTGGCAGATCATAAACGGAAAAAATTAAACAAAAATCTGTCAATGAATTTTTATTCAACAAACGAGTACCATTTCACTACACATTTTCACAAAGATACAAAAAACATAACCACTTCTTGCGAATCATTTGTCCATGAAATCCTTCTTGGTTTTATTCGGGTATTTCGCCCTATGCTGCATCACAGTTTTGAGCAAATACTGCTTCTGCTCTTCGTTCTTCGTCAGAGAACAGTTGAACTCTTTGGTGAGCGCGATGGCTCTTTCGGCCCGATCGTTGACGACAGAGATTTGTTAACAGTTGCCGCTGCTTGCTTGAAGCCCTCTACTTCAGTCCACTCGGCAACTGGCTTTTTCAAGAATTCTGTGTCCAAGTCGAATGCATGGAAGAAAGCCATCGTCTTTCCTGTCACGAACTCCGCCAGGTGTTTCGAGGCAAGATTCCTGACGTTCTTCCCTTGGGGTCGCTTGAGTTCCTTTTTCGATGCGGGCTTACCCAAACTGACGACCATCTGAGCCTTTTCTTCATCTGCTACATCTGCGTCGAAGAACGCTATGGCAATAAGAGTCTCAGAGATGTACCATAGGTGTCGAGACATGGCTTCTTGCGCAGCGTTAACACACGAATATCCCGACATGGCAAAGGCTTCCGCGTCACGCAGAAATTCCAGATCAACTGCGGCAGCCTTGCTTGAGGTTGCAGCACGAGTCCAACCTCGGATGTAGACGAGGGACACGAAGAGACCTACGGCTGTCAGAGCTTCCAACTCGTGACTCGACATCTTGAACTGCTTCTTCAGTAGAATTACTTTCAAGGAGTAGATGGCTATCGCCATCCATCGAGCGTGATGGTAAGCGCCAGGGGCTCTGAGAGGGAAATCCACCACTTTTGCTTCTCCCAGGAAGATGAGAACCAACTGTAGCAGTTCCTTGTAGTCATCGCGCTGATGCGACGTGCTCACCATCCCTCTCACCAGCAGGACTGACTTCTCCCTCAGTTCCCTCATAGAGTCATTGACTTGAGCAAAATCGTACGGCCGCACGTCCAACCGGTCGATGAACTTCCATTGTGCCTGAAACCTCTTGAAAACGGGTATATCGGGGCCACTTGAAGGGCCGTATGCACGCTTGAAGACGGAGCTGAGGATGACTTCATAGATGTGATGCCGACAGGGGAAGTACATGAGTTCTCTGCCAAGACCTTTCTCAATCAGGACGCAGGCCCCGATATGAATCCCGGTGTTTGACGCTGTCGTGTCGAAAGACAGTCCCCGCACGCGCTCTTCCATCCTGTGTTCCTTGACCAAATCCAAGCAAACTCGCGCTATCTTCTCGCCGGTTCCGGACGTCACCTTAGGAACGCCGAGCAACTTCTTGCCGTCGCCAGAGACGAGGACGGCGATCCGGTCAACGCTCTCCTTCCATTGCTCATTGTCAGGTAGGAGCTTACCGTCCCAATGCAAGACAAGAGGCTGACCAGGACAAACTTCGTCGGATTGATAACTTTCAGCAGCCACCTTCCTGAGAGCCTTGCGTGTGCGGTACATGGTACTGGCAGAAATGGACAGTTCATCCAAGTCAAAACCTAGTGATTTAGCCGCTGCAGCGTACGACATAGCTGAATCGCGGTACGAAATATTCAGCCGATCGTAGGTAGTCGTCACATCCTGTGAGATCAGATTCCTGCGTCGCTTCTTGGTATTTCCCTTGGAGGAGGATGGAAAAACTTCCACGGTTGGGTCAACGACATCTGAGTCAGTCTCTGACGAAGTTGAAATCACTAAGGCCCCCGTATCTTCTGCAGCTCCTTGTTCCTTCCTGGCCTTCTCCTGTTGTTCCTTAATCTTGTCCAGCCTCTTCCTTTTCCTAATCTCCTTATAGTGAAGCTTCATTTCAACAGGGCCCATGCTGCAGGAATTTGGATCTTCACGCTGCATGTCGAGAAAGTGGATGTCCTCCTGATTCTTCATCATTTCCTTAGCCTGTGAATGAGCAATGTTCATGATCTCCTTCGCTATTGCCTCCTTGAACATCGCCTCCTTCACTCGGAAGGACTCTGCTTTATGTGACTTGTGCTTCACAAGCCGGTCGTATTCCTTGAGAAGGGATTCCATCTTCCTCAAGGCCGAATCTCGACGCATCATGGGGATTCTCGCTCTCTCCCAAAATATGAGACAGGCATCCAGGCACAGGTTCAGGCATTTAGTACGTCCAAATTTTTGCTCCTTTTGGTGGTAAAAGTACTTTTTGAGTACTTGCAACTGAGTTGGAAGGCCACTTGATGTGATGTTCGCATCCGTCTGCCAATAAGAAACACTTCTGTTTTCGCTCTGGTAGACACCTGGAAAAGAAAACAAACTAAATAATTCCACAGAAATAATTTCACATCGTAATTAATTTCATTAATTAAATAAAGAAAAGCAGTAACTGGGACTCGAACCAGTGTCATAGCCGTTTGGCGGCATCGCTCAAGTCGGCGTACACAGCACGCTATCCACTACACCATCTAGGGAGTGGATAGCGTGCTGTGTACGCCGACTTGAGCGATGCCGCCAAACGGCTATGACACTGGTTCGAGTCCCAGTTACTGCTTTTCTTTATTTATAAAACTGATACGTGTACACTACGTTCTCTTTGACAATTCATTAATTAAATAAATTTCAATACCGCAGTAAAATTACATTAATTAGTATCATAAATAATTACCAGCTTAGTTGTCCAATATGCAACAGACTAATTAATTTCATGTAATATTAATAATAAATATCACTACCACAGTAAAATGACAGAAATTAAATAATAATAAATTTCAATACCACAGTAAAATGAGATAATTAGTAGCATATATAATTACCTCCATAGTTGTCCAATAGGCTATACAACACGAACCGCTCAAGTGACGAAGAAAACCGTCTTCACTGCAGGCAGGCGAGAAATGAACTGACAAAATGTCGTCAAACTTGGGGACCTCTAAATGCAGCGCGATCTGGTTCAAACTTGCACAAACGTGTTTTCTTGTTCTTTAGAATACGGAGAAACGTGTGGATTAAAACTCCAAGCTCATTTTTATTTTACCCTATAGGTATGAAACACCCTAATATATATATATATATATATATATATATATATATGAAGGAATTAACGGGTTTTACATTGATATAAAATAATTTTAAAGAATAATTATCAGATTTGGTAGAGACTTAGTTAATTAATACAATTTGACGTGATTATAAATTTTGTGTACGTTTCTTGTACTAATTTTCAGAATTTTTTAGATGAACTTTTTTCCGGAACTGTACATATATAGGCTTTTTTTGGTTTCCGCCGAATTGTTCATTCTGGCGATGGTCAAGCTTTTCGCCCTACCCTAGACCTATTTTTTAACCGGGATATATATCTATTAAAGAGAGCGCGAGAGAGAGATCCCTGCTAGGGCACTCTGGGTAACCATTTATATACCAACCGTGGAAAGATGTTTACACGAATTTTTTTAGATGAACTTTTCTCCGGAATTGTACATATATAGGCTCGCATTTGCTTTCGATGGTTTCCGCCCGAATTGTTCATTCTGGCGAAGGTCAAGCTTTACACTCCTCCTTAGACCTACTTTTAAACGTGTAAATACATATATATATATATATATTAGGGTGTGACCGTTGCCCTCCAAAAATCAAAAAATGTTCCTACAATGCTGTTCAAAGTTTTAGTGTTGTGTATTTATCTAGGAAACACCCCTGTAAATTTTCTTGGAGATCGGTGCAGGTTTGAGCTAGCACCGTCGTACCAGCAAGTATTGCTATTTCAGCTTATGAACTTCATAAATAAGTGTGAAAATAGCACATTTTATCAGATTTTCATTTCCGGGTCTGGAACGCTGACCCACAAATTTTCCACGTATTATTTTATTGCATTTAATTTTAATGATGCTCTTTTCTTTTCCCTTGACAGTGATTTGATGTTGTGAATAGAGAATTTAATCATGGATACACGGCAAGATGATTGAGTATGTCAGAATGTTATTGGGCACCGTACCCCGAGAAGAAGAAAAGGAAATAAAGGGCTGCAAACTGCCAACTAATAGGCAGGTCTTACTATGTCTGTTAGCAAACCTTCGGGATATGCATTGGGACCAGGCTTTATCTGCCACCATTGACAATGTGCTTTTGCATTACCAGAAGGCGAATGTCCCGACCATTACAGGCAGGAACAATATTGGCCGAGTGATTAAAACTTACTATGACAAAGACGACATGATGCTTATGAAAAAGAATGAGGATAGAAGACGGGCTGATGATCCTGGAATTATGAAGTTTAAATCAGAATTGAGCCTGACGATGAAATTTTATAAGAACACAGTGTTGAAAGACATGGCGGCTGCGAAAAAGGGGAAAACTCAGGCCGAACAAGATGCCATCGATACTGACATACTCTTTATAAAAAGCATGCTAAGTGACAGAGTAGCTACCTACTCTGGGGTAAACAAAGTACTCACAGAAAAGGTTCAGAAGCGACAGAAAAGGCAGATGCGAGAAGAGAAGCGACAAGAGAGAGAGCAATGTGATCATGCTGAGAATGTACAGGCTGATATTGATTCACCTATTAGCTCTGATGAGGACGATGAGGGAGTTTCAATTTTTGTGCCCCATGATATTCTGAAGTCGGCAGAACTTGTTTCATGCAGTGTTCGAAACAACATCTCGCCGACCCAGCTGAGTGCAATTGTGTACTCCCTTGTATCTGCATGTGGTGGAGATACATCAAAGCTGAGTCTAAATGCAAGGACGGCCCACCGATACCGAGCTTCCATCGTGTCAGAAATAAGTTTAAAAATCATGGATGAATGGCAACCATCAGACAAAGTACTGGTGCACTGGGATGGTAAACTTATGGACACGCTGGATTCCAAAGAACTGATGACCGCCTGCCCATTCTTGTGTCTGGTGTCAATGGCACAAAGCTTCTTGGAGTCCCACCTCTTCCGCATTTGACTCAAAAAGCTGGCCTGGTTCAAGGAGACTTGATATCAAAAGCAACCAAACAACTTCTGGTCGATTGGGAGTGTGAACAGAATGTCGTTGGTATGGTTTTCGACACAACTTCATCCAATACATGTAAACCTATTTCAAACATCAGCGTGAATTTATCACGACATTAATACCAAAATACAGTGAATGATTTAACAGAAATCTGCAAAAAGCACGTGCCTGAAATGGTGGCCTTAAACTACAATTACATTTTTTTTCAGGACAAAAAACAGCTGCTTGCGTCTCCCTCCAAAAGGAATTAGAGCGTGCCGTATTCTGGTGCGCCTGTCGCAGGCATGTGGGCGAAGTCATCCTAGGTGTTTGCTGGGATTGCTTGAAAGTGGAGGGCTCTTCAAGTCCAAACATAATGGTTTTCCAGAGGTGAGTCATAAGCTTTACAAAATAACAAGGAATATTATTATCTAATGAACAAATTTAGTGGAATTTCTTTTATTAGACTTATAAGATATACTAACACCAAGCAAATGATCGATCATATCAATCATAATACCCCTAAAACAATATTATAGATTAATACGAAATACAATAATCCCAATAATTGCATTTCTAGGTTCAAGAACCATTTCTCTCAACTGGCGTACAATGAAAAAAAGAAATACTACTACCCCGCAATGCCTGGAGTGTTTGAGGAGCGCCAGCAGGAGATGGCTGACTTCTTCCGTGAATCTCTAGCCCAACCATTTACACGTGGCGACTACAAGGAGCTGGTAGAGCTTTGTCTGCTGCTTGTAACTAAAGGATCCGAGCCAGTGAACTTCACAATGGTCTACCCCGGCGCACTTCACAAAGCAAGGTGGATGGCTAAACTGCTCTATACCCTCAAGATTGTTCTTTTGTCAGGCCAGATCAAAGAGCAGTTTCCCAAAGCCGAGGTTGTGACTAAAAGTCAAATCAGCAAGTTAGAACGGTTTGCTGTGTTCACAGTCGCTGTTTATGTCCCATGGGTGATTGTTTGCACCGTTCCAGCAAGTGCGCCACTGAATGATTTGAATTTGGTCGAAACCTTGGCTGAATTTGCCCCATATGACGCCACAATAGTTGACAAAGCACGTGTGGCACTCGGTAGATAAACTTGGTACCTAACTGAGGAGTTGGCCCCACAGGCTTTGTTCTCGTCCCAAGTACAAGAAAGGACAAAAGAGGAGATGAGGAAGGCCCTTCTTTGCCATGAAGGCACTGAAGTTACTAAGAGAGTGGGGCTCAATCATGGGGGCTATGGAAAGCCATATCTTCCCCCTGTCCCAGAAAGTGGCACTGCCCTGGTGGACCTAATTGGGCCTGACTCAAGCCGGTTCTTCACCATTTTAGGCATGCCCTATCAGTTTCTCCACAGTACAGCCAGTGAATGGGCGGATCATGACGACTACCTGAACATGAAACGGGTTGTGGACAAGCTTCAGGTCGTCAATGAGGCTGCAGAGCGTGGTGTAAAACTTTGCCATGACTTTCTTAATGTTGCCAGGGATGAGGAGCGCTTTCAAGAAGTCCTTCAAGTAGTTGAAAATGACAGATTCCGCGTTCCTAATCAGCGCAAACGATCATCTGTTTCCGAACAGAAATCATGGTTTCTTGCTCTAGAGAAATAATACCTTGTGAATATATGATAAAACCCCTTAATGTACCATGAGAGAATAAGAATGGTTAACTTTTTGTGTTAGTGATAACAGCTTTTAATTAAGACAGGCAAATGATTTGTGTTAATGTCCCTTATGATGGTTGTGTAATCTCATATATAGGCGCGTATGCCGTATAAGCAAAATCGCTATTTTTCAAATTGCTGGTGCTCACTCGAATATGCATGAATCTTCAAAACATTGCACGTTGGTATTTCTGATGTCAATATGCAACACCAACATTTTGAACAGCATTGTAGGACAAAGTTGGGGCAACTGTCACACCCTAATATATATATATATATATGTATATATATATATATATATATATATATATATATGAGAAAGAGGGAGGGAAATAAACAGATAAACAACATGATCGAGTGTTGAGTGTTGCAATACAGTTTAATGGGATCCCCTGGTTGCCCCTACCAACCGTGGAAGGATGTTTACACTCCACTCTAGACCTACGGTTTAACGGGGAGATTTATATATATATATATATATATATATATATATAAGAGAGAGAGCGCGCGCGCGCGAGAGAGAGCGATGAGGGAGACTGGTTACCCATTTTATCTACCATTCATGAAAGGCTGTTTACACTCCACCTTAGACTTACAACCGCGGAAGGACGCACCGCCGCCGAGCCCGACGCATCTAATCGTAATATTTTATGGACGTATAGACGTGTGTGTACGTGCCAAACGAAGTATACACTGTGCCAACTGGCTGATAATGTCTGGAGGCACTGGCTGATTAAGCCGACTGGCTGATTAGGGGTCCTATAAGACAACGGCCGCTCGGCTGAATTCTTAATATGCGCTTGGCTCCTGTCAAGCGAACACCTCTCCTCCTCTCTCTCTCTTTCTCCTCTCTCTTGGGTTAGGTATACCCCTTTGGGGAGTGAGGCCGTCCCACCTTCTCCCCCAAAGAGATCTCCCCCAGCGGGAGTTCATTGCAACTTGGGGGATAACTCCGCCTCCAAGTTGCATAACCCCTTGTTTCCCTTGCAGCAACCCTCTCCCCCTTTAGGAGGGTGCATTGCAACAAGGGGGTTTGGCACTGGCACTGTGGGGTGCCTTGCAAGAAGGGGAGGGGGATGACACTCTTGCAACATTGATTAACATTTGCATTGCACTCTCCCCTTTTTCGCCCATACTACTAGGCAAAACCGGGCAGTCTGTTACAAATCATACGAACGGTGGATGACAAGCTTTAATTTGTATTCCTTAGAAAAGCATCACTTCAGATGAGGTCTCTTCCAAGTTTTTAAACTCCTCTAACATTCTTACACTTAATACGAATCCAACTCGAAGTAACGGTTGTAAACTGGAACAGAAACGGTACAGCAGGAATATTTGCGATAAATTCTTCTCGTGCAAATTTATAATTATTGGTGTAAGATCCCTTGTTTTCAGCAACTTCGTCAATACGCTTACAACCAAGTTTGACCTAGTAATAGCGATCTTCGCAAGTGAATCAATGTTGAAATGTGTAAATGATGTCCGTGTGTATATATCCAATTCCCATCTGCTCAGTAACATTTCAATGAAATTTTTTCCTGCAAATTGTTGAGTTTTCTTCTTTCCTATTTTCACACATGCACACTGTACATGGTTTTCTGTACTAACTATTCTCTCAGTGAATGGTCTGCGTTTGAATAACTCTATAGATATCCCACTAGACGCCTTATTTCTTCGTAATTTTCCTTGTAGCTGTCTCCCATTCATATATATCATTAATAGTAATAAAGTAAACAATATCAAATAAATAAGTCTGTGCTAAAACGTACTTTTAATACATACAGTTAAGGAAAACTGGAGAAACACATTTTTATTTAGAGATTTTCTTATCTTTTATTATTGATTTTGCAATTCTTATCTTTTATTCTTTTTTAACTGACACCAAACAACTGATAGCATTGTAATCTAGCAAAACACCAAGTACAAGTAAAACTTTAGTATATTCTCAGTCTGTTACATTTCAATTTTGACAGGGAGAAACATTGCTCTATTATTTATTGCTCTAATTACACTGGACAACAAATTATTAAAATAGAGTGATTCTGATAGATTTTTGCACACAGAATACGAATATGGATTCGAAATATTTCCATCACCCACAGTTTTTGAAAAAAATTTAATTGACTTTTGTTTCAAAAACAGGAATATGTAGGTATAATTGGCAGCATTAGAACTACACTTTTCGGGAGGTACTGAGGCCGAAGATGGTACTGTGGCACTTAAAATGGCTAACATAGCAGTTAGATGAATTGCAATTAATGGGGAGACCAGCAAGTGGATAGTACAACAAGAACACTGGAACGGGAGTGGTCGTGCGGGATATATTATAGATACGAGTATATATAAAACTGGGTGATGGAAAAATTTCACTGTTATTTTCGAAATCAGCAGAAAAAGTCAGTAAGAAACATCCAACACTACCAGAGGAACAGAATCTTTGTTGAACAGTGTTATTACCAAAAGTTTCTAGGATTCTTAATGTCAAATTTTCTAACCAGACTATCCCTCCTTAACTCATCCTCATTATTTTTATACACCTGAATGCAAACTTGAACAGGGCATTAACCCTCTGTTTTTGTTCTAAAATAGTTGCCTTGCCTCGACTACCCTTCTTCACACCACAATAAGAAAGCATCTCAGGTGTACTCCGCACAAACTCTTTAAACTACATCCATTTACAAACTCAAGCATTCAGTTTATACAAGTTTGTATGTTTAAATCGTTATAATTTAAATATTTTTTGATACTAGATCTCATATAAGACGCTTCAGATTCTGTACAAACGGTGGTAAAGAGACTTTTTTTCAGTCTTAATACAGTATGCATAGAAAGTTTTAACCGCTTTTTCACAGCTGTACTTAAACAAATGTATGTTTAGTTAGTTAAAGCACGTTAAGACAGCCTTGTAAATTGGGCCATATGCACACTAAAAATTTGACTCATACCAGTCCATCTACGACGTAGTATGTCATAACCCCGAATCGACGCGATCAACGAAAAGCATCAACGGGTCAAGGTAGTACCTAGATGGTAGGTCCATTTTAAGTAGCATTGTTATGCATAGAGAAACAATTATTGACGGAGAACTTTAACTGTTCATACATTAATGTCGTTACCTTAAACAGCGTTACTCTGGGTATACAGTATTCACTCGACCTCACTTACCACAAGTTGCTAAACAAGCGCTCACGTTATTTTCATGGGCAACAGTGAAGAGGCGATTTGGTGAAACCCCTGCTTATACCCCCACCTGACCCTAGGTAATAATGTTTTATATACTATATATATATATATTTATTTATATATATGATCTATAGATCTACAGAAGGTAAGGCTAACAAAGACCCTGAGATCCACTCTAAGGTTAGCTCGAGAGAAAGGAAAGAGTAGCGGATTAAAAGAGGAGAATAAGGGGTTAAATAAGTAGCAAAACCTATCATTCGTGGGTTAACATTCATTCAGAAAGAGAGAAAGAAAGACTCACCATCATCATCCGCCAGCCACTGCCGACAAGTCGGAAAAATAGTCGAAGAGAATTGGAAAGGTGTGAAAGATGAAAAGAAGTAAAAAAAAGAACGCTTACAAACCATGCAAACTGCAGACATGCAAGTAAAGAGAGTTACAGACATGCAAGTAAAGAGAGGATAAGAAAACACCAAAAAAAGTAGGAAGAGTATAACAAAAAGTGGGTTAGTTTACGCAACGAGTTACATCTACGTTCGTGTTACTTTTTTTTTGTTACTGCTGGCATATCACACGCTGGCATGTCACAAGCTGACATTAATCGTCAACAGACTCATCCCCGACCACCACCCACAGAGCTCCTGTTGCTAATTGTTTTATTTTAAACAACGTTAATATTTTTAAAAGGCCTATCTAAACAGTTTTTAAACATATTAACGCTGGTTGAGTTCACGACGGACGCGGGAAGATTATTCCATTTATCAATTACTTTAAACGTAAAAAAGTTTTAGCTGTGTTAGTAATGAATCGTCTGCCACGCAACTTAAATCCGTTATTACGAGTATTGTTATTATCGACAGTGAAGAGTTCGTCAAAATTTACGTTATCGATTTCATTAACGATTTTGAAAACTTCAATAAGCTCTCCCCTTAATCTCCTAGTTTCGAGCGAATGCAAGTCTAACTCTTTAATCCTATCTTCGTAAGACTTCTTGCGCAATGACGGAATTAGTTTCATGACGCGACGCTGAACCCTTTCTAACCTATCAATATCCTCACGCAAATACGTGCACCAAAACTGAACAGCATATTCTAAATGAGGCCTGACTAGGGACTTGCAAAGGGGCAATATAATATTCTTCGATTTAAATTCGAAATTACGCGCTATGAAGCCTAACATCCTATTAACTTTTGCGCAAGACTCCAGGCACTGATTTCTAACTTTTAAATCCTTAGATACGCGTACGCCTAAATCTGCTTCTTCGTCAACGCTCGCTAACTGTCTATTGTCCATCGTGTACGTGTAATTATTGTTACGAGAACCTATATGCAAACTTTACATTTGTCTACGTTAAATTGCATCTGCCACTTATCCGTCCACTACATAATCCTATTTACATCGTCTTGGAGCCTATTTCTATCGTCCACGTTAAAACTTTACCGCATATTTTAGTATCGTCCGCGACTTTTGACACGTTACTGGTCAAGCCTACATTTATGTTGTTAATGTAGATTACGAATAGCAATGGGCCTAACACTAAATCCTGAGGGATACCGCTACCTAAACCCAACCACCCCGATTCCCTACCATTACCAACGACCCTCTGTTTCCTAGCACGAAGCCATTCCTCTAACCAGTTAGCTACCTGACTGCGTATACCATACGCTTTAACCTTCGCAATTAATCTTCTATGCAGAACTGTATTGAACGCTTTTTTAAAGTCTAAATAAATAACGTCAGCCGCTCTATGCCTATCGTATTTGCGTACTGTTTCATTATAAAACTAATAAATTAGTTAAACAAGATTTATGGCGTCGATCGAAACCCATACTGACTACTATTAATCAAATCGCGACTTTCTAAGTGATCGACGATACGGTCCCTAACTACGGATTCCAAAAGTTTACCGACAATTGACGTTAAGCTAATAGGCCTACAATTGCTAGCTACTGTGCGGTCGCCTTTTTAAAAATGGGCGTAACGTTAGCTAATTTGACGTCTTCAGGAATAATCCCCGCTTCCAGTGATTGATTAAAAATCTTCGATAAGGGGCCTGCGATAACGTCTTTCAAATCTTTCTTTCAGATGTCTAGGGGAAAGCGCGTCAGGGCCTGGAGCCTTGCTAACTTTTAGCTTATCGATATAATGCGCAATCTCACCCTCGTAAACAGTTATTTCATTCAAAATAGTCTCCCTACTAAATGGAACGATATCGTCCACATCGGAGACATTATTTACGTCTTCTACAGTAAAAACTGTCGCAAAAAAGTTATTAAAAATACCAGCCATTGCCTAAGCGTCGAAAGCCAAAGGGCTGTTAGCGTCCACTAGAGGGCCTATATTATCTTTTATCGGCTTACGATTATTCACGTAGTCAAAAACTCTTTTGTATTGTGTTTACTATCCGCAGCTATAAGTATCTCTAAATTACGCTTAGCATTCCTAACTGATCTTTTAACCTGTCGTCTAAGCTCGATATATCTATTAAAGTTAGCTACCGTGCCATTGCGCTTATTAAGTCTATACGCTCTGTTACGCTCGTTTATGAACTCGCCTATTTCCCTAGTCCACCACTTGGGCCTACCATGATTTTTAGCGCGCTTGGGCCTACGAGGAATAAACTCCCTTTCGATATTCAAAAAGCTTTCTTTAAACGCCTCCCAATGAAAATTTGCGTCATTACCCATAAATAAGTTATTCCAGTCCACTACTATCATCCTGTCCGCAAAACTATCAAAATTAGCCCTACGAAAATCAGGGACTTCTATTACGTTACTATCCTTAGTGTTTTCTATCAATAGCTTAATCCTAATAATTTGGCGATCGCACATCCCAAACTCTCAATTACTTCTGAACCTTCGACTATATTTTCGCCGTTCGTCATCACCACGTCTAAAATATTGTCACCGCTGGTTGCTTCAGTAACCATGTGTCGTAAAAAATTATCTTCCATGAACTCAATCAATCTCAAACCCTCATTATTACGAGTAAAAGTCTCGTAATTAACGTTAGGGCAGTTAAAGTCTCCGACAATTATACTATTCTGATTATTAATAAAGTTAACAAGAAGTGTGTAAAATCTAGTATCGGTATCGAGGGGTTGAACGGGAGGTCTATCAACAACAAAATTGAAGCTATACAACGCGCCCTAACTTCAACGCATATTGCATTAATTGCTGCCGGAAAATCTCTCTTAACCTCGATAGCCCTAAGGGAATTACGAATGTACAGCAAAACGCCGCCACCAACCTTATGTAACCTATCATTAGCAAAAAGTTTAAAACCCGCTATATCAAGTTCCCCCAACAAGTCCCGAGTCACTGTATTTAACCACGTTTCGGTTATAGCAACTATATCGTAGTTCCAGGAATAAATTATAGCCTTAAATTCGTTCAATTTCTAATACTACGCGCGTTACAATAAAAGAGATTTAAATTATTTTTTACCACGGATCGGCGTTTTAAACTATTTTTCACGTCGGACCGGTGTTTCCCGGACCCACAACGTTTAAAGAAGTCTTCGACCTATACAGTTTTCGAACGTTCTCATCGATTAACCTACGTAGCCTAGCATTGCCTATTTCATTGAAATGCACCCCCATCTTTTATAAAAAGGTTAGGATCACTAAATTCTGACCACAGCTTTACGAAGGGTACATTTTCCTCAGCACAAATCTCTTCTAGTTTAGTATTCAAAAATATTGTTTTTGACGTAATCCTAAGACCCAAACCGTGCCTAGGGGTAATACCTAGAACTAAAGACCTATCTGACCTTGCCTTCAGGGACCTAATTAACTCCTACAGCTCTCCAAAAGGTCAGGCACTCTCGTATTGGGCCTATACGAGTCGTTGCCCCCTACCATTCTCACCAACGTCGAGTGACGGGAGGCAACATCAATCCTATCTACTTCGTCTCTAATTCTATCAACCCTGGTCCCTGATAGACAGACCCTCCTCCTCTTGGTTGGATTCCGTTCAACGAACTCTTTATCCATATGGCGCACTAAGGAGTCCCCAATTAAAATAGTTTCCCCTCGTTCATATCCCCATCCAACTGGACGAAAGGATTCGAAACCTAGATATGGGGGGGGGATTCCTATCACCTAACGTACGTGGCCTAGCTCTACCCTTAACTTCTCTAAATCCCTCCCCGTCTACTAATCTCGGACTAACCTTAACCCCTTCCTCAACTCTGTCTAACCTTCCCGATAAGCTACCTATACTAGAAACTAGGTTCCTCATTTTACCCTTCAAATTACTAACGTCTTCAACGTTAGTATAGGTTCTGCCTTCGTCAACTTTATCCCTACCCCTGCCATCATCAAGCGTTGCAAGTCTTTCCGTCACCTCGCGTACACTACGTTTTATATAAACTATTTCTTCCCTTAAATCACAAAAGAAACAAACCGATCTCTCGGTAATCGCCATAGGACCGCCATTATAATCCTTAAAATCCGTATACAACCCATTAACCCCACACCTAGCACACGACGCTTTCTACGACGGCATCGCGCAAGTTAAATTAGTTAACGTTTATAACCGTCACAAGTTTAAGTTAAATTAATCCGGCACGCAATGAAAACTTGTAAATCGCTAAAAACCACTAATATTCAGTTACTTAACTATAACAATGTGAATATAAACGCAAGTATATAAAATTCAGAACTTTCCAAAAGTAAATTAATCGGCAATATTCAAAAGTAGAAAAAATAACAGAGAGCCCAGGGAATGCGTCCGCTCAGTAATGAGTCTGGCTGACGAATGATAATTCCTTCTAACGTCATTTAAACGAGGTAAAAACAATACCGCTGCTTCTGTACTAAAAAACAAATATAACAAATATATGTGCCTCGGGGGTGTAGTGGTTACCATCGCTGACTACGAATCTATCGGCCCCTGGTTCGATTCCTGGTGACGGCAGTCGGCGCGGTTAATCCAGCTGTTCATCCTTCCATACAATTAGTTGGCACTTGGTAGATAAGTGGGTATCCTGGGTAGCCTAGTGGTTAAGACACTGAGCTACTGAACGGGAGATCGTGAGACCGAGTCTGGGCAAGGATTTCTAATACCTGACTGCCTGTGGTGGGTCGAGGTTCGAATTCCACGTTAAGCTGTAGGTCTAAGGTGGAGCAAAAAGCTTGGCCTTCGTCAGAATGAACAGTTCGGTCGGAAGAAAAACCAAGGTTAACCAAGGTTAGCAATGGGAGGAAAAATTCACGATCATGAAAGTTAGGTAATTTATTTTCCAAGCTAACTCAACAAAATAACTGTTGGTCTTTGCACTAAATGGTGTCTTCTTAAGTAACACTCTCTCTCTCTCTCTCTCTCTTTCCCGTTTTTCTATCAGCTCTCGAATAGTTCATCATTCTTAATGTTCAGAATCGAGAGGTCCCACCTAACCCCATCACACTCCGGATTCATTCCTCTTTCTAGCATTCGCACTTTCACTTCGTTCATGACTCCATCCATAAGCGGATTGAACAACGACGGACATCACACATCCTTGATGGACACTAACACTTTTACATTTCAGTTGGAAAACATGAAGCCACTCGGGCCTATCAAGGTTATCCAAGTCATAAGAAGATTTTGTAAACTGCCAATCTCAAGTTAGTTATTTAACATACAACTATGATATTTACAGGGCTACCAATTTAAGCTAAGAACATACACTATCTACGAACTGTCTTGCCTACACTTGTATCATACCATTCGCTCAGTTCCTTATTTACTATCACACATGACCTTCCATCATAAGACCTCTTCATCGCATTCATGAGTCTACCACTAATACCATAAATACTCGAAATCTACCACACTGCTTCTCTGTTCACAATCATACGCTTTTTCAAGATCTCTAAATGCCATGTATACCTTTCAGTCCATTTCGTATGCTTTCGCAGTCGCTTGTCTCACTGAAAACACTTGCACTAGACAACGACTTTCAACTTTTTGTCTTTAGCCGACTCAAAAGAGTATTCACTTAGTCAATTTGAACATGTTGATTTCAATGGTAATACTCAAAATTCTCCATCACGTCTAGTTTTTTAGTTACGACACTGACAAAATTTTCGGATATAGGTAGTTTTCTATAAACTTGGACTGTTTTTATTTCTCATGAAATGGAGCACAAGTCATTAAACTACATACAAAATGGATTGCATTTGAAAATACAATTGATAAATGATATAAAGATCATGAAAGAGGCAGTACAGACAGAGCTTAATTAGATTTCTTAGCTGGAAAGTGCGGTATGCTACGTGATTTCCTCCTGCACACTAAATATGACCCATTGAATTAATCAAGGATGTAACAAACTTTTTTAAGACATTGTTGCGAGTTGGGTTATCATTTAAAATAAACATGCTTTTAAAATCGACATCGTTGAACCCGCGTAAGAGCTTGAAAACCTCGATCTGTTGACCGCGCAGCCTCCGAGTTTCCAGCGAAAACAAATTCAGGGCGCGTAAACGTCGATTGTAGCCTATATGCCTAACGGAAGGGATTAACTTTGTGGCCCTCGCCTGCACTCGCTCCAGCCTCTCAATATCTTTCCTGAGGGTGGGCGACCAGAACTGCACAGTGTGCTCCAGGTGCGGCCGAACCAGAGAATTTTACAGAGAGAGCTCAATCTCCTTGTTCCGAAATTGAAATTGCCTCCTGATATAACCCAACAGCTTCTGGGCTTCCTTTTCCACCTCTATCAAGGTTTGCTAAACTTAAGGTCGCTGTTAATTAGCACACCTAAATCTTATTCCAAATCAGCGTCCTCGATATTACTCCCCAAAATGGAGTAGTCCGACTTGAGATTGGCGTAGCCAATGTTCATCTCCTTGCATTTCCCCAAGTTGAACGGCATTTGCCATTTTTTGGTCCACTCTTCTATTCTACGTAGGTCCGCACGCAGTTGCTCGATCGCTTCGGGCGTCCCAACATTGGCCCCAAGCTTGGTATCATCAGCGAATTTGGCGATCCTACTGACGATGCCAGCGTCGATATCATTTATGTAAATGATAAACAACAGTGGCCCCAAAACGGAACCCTGAGGAATGCCGCTAGTGACGGAGGCCCAACCCGAGCTAGCTCCTTTAATTACAACACTCTGTCGCCTATTCTTCAGCCAGTTTTCAATCCACCGGCTTATTTCCCCACTGATACCCAGCGCGCGGATTTGGCCATTAGCCGGCGGTGAGGTACCTTATCAAAGGATTTCTCAAAGTCTTTCTCAAAGCTTACTGCCTCTCGAGTTACTACGCTTCACCCGAGGGACGCAGACACAGAACCTAATCAGACCGTGATCACTCCCACCCAACGGCGAGGCCAGTGACGAGGTTGTCTTCGGTAGTGAATACTAAGTCTAGAACGCTTTCGCCTCGTGTAGGCCCATTGACCCACTGAATCAGGAAGTTCTCATCAGCAAAGTCAACTATCCTCCTCCCTTCGGCATCAGCAGTCCTGTCTTCCCACTTTATGCCGCGATAGTTGAAGTCTCCTAAAACTACACACACCCTGTCCCCTAGCAGGCTACGGAGTTCGGTGTACAGGGCTGTATCCTCCTCAAGGAGGAGATGCTGAGGTCTGTACACCAAGATTAACCTATAGGTCGTCCCTCCCAGGTACAGATCGACGCCAAGCAGCTCCCGTTCGATCGGAACTGGCAGTCAACCGTACTCAACGTGTCCCTCACGTATATTAGTACCCCTCTCCCCTCCCCACTGGTGCGGTCCCTGTGAAGCATTCTATACCCGGGAATCTCGAACTCCCCAACGTAGTCCCTACCATCAGTATGAATCCAGGACTCTGTGATAGCAACGATATCCTGGTATTCTGATGCTAAGAGCGCTCGTAGCTCGCAAAACTTATTTCTAATCGACCTAGAATTAGAAAGCACTGCACGGAGGGAGCCTTCCCTATTCTGACAGCCCCATAGCATGACCCGTTTCCCGAACAGCAAGGGCTGTCGGGAGTTGAAGAGCCCCTCACCAACGAGGGGTCAACTTCCGCAGGAGGCTGAGCCCCCTCCAACGGGGAAGGAGGGTCACCCACCTGTACATGGACGCACCTTTCAGTTGAAGGTACGTCCGCCACCGGCTCAAGATCATCTCTCCCCGGTGGGGCCCATCATCAATTCCCAGGCTTGACCTCACCATACGGTATAGGTGGTCAAGCAGCGTGCCTAGCACATCTTTACCCTTGACATTGAGGTGGACACCAGCCCTCTGATAAAGGTCCTCACCGGCGAGGGGTCAACTTCCGCAGGAGGCTGAGCCCCCTCCAACGGGGAAGGAGGGTCACCCACCTGTACATGGACGCACCTTTCAGTTGAAGGTACGTCCGCCACCGGCTCAAGATCATCTCTCCCCGGTGGGGCCCATCATCAATTCCCAGGCTTGACCTCACCATACGGTATAGGTGGTCAAGCAGCGTGCCTAGCACATCTTTACCCTTGACATTGAGGTGGACACCAGCCCTCTGATAAAGGTCCCACCTACCCGAAAACGCGTCGAATGGGTCAACAAACCTCACGTCCAGTGGGACGCACAAGTCTTGCACACTCTCGTTGATGCCATTGACCTTACTGAGAGCCTGGTCACTGGCATTCATCCGCGGTAAAATACCATCAACATTCCCCTGTCTGTCTTAAGTTTTAGATCATCCGCAAGAGACATGATCTCGGTGATGATCCCTTCCGTCGAACCTACCATACCGCCTTTGAGGAATAGGTCTTTCCCATCAGTGTGGACAACGATCGCAGTCCTCCGACTAGCCACGCGCAGCTTCTCTAACTCGTTCCTTAAGTGCGCCGTTCCCTGCCCGGGCAAGCACCTTACCTTCCTCCTGTCCCGGTTTGCAGAAGCAAAGTACTTTTCCTGGCCCCTGATCCGTGAGTCCCTAATCAAAACTGTCTTCCTCCTTCGCGCAAAGGAGACTAAAGCGGTTGGAGGTCCTGACAGCGGCAACCGGGGTCTCAGGCTTCGGCTTCGCAGCCTTTCTGCCCGATACCTTTCGATACCCGTCGCCACCCGTAGACTCAGCCGCACTTACAGTACCCGACCCACCCCGACCGGCAGCTACATCCTGCGGTTTTATTTGGGCCTTCAGTAGGCCCCTTCCCACCCTTTTTCTTTATCAGCCCCTTCCTACCTTTCTCTATCGGCCCCTTCTTTGCGCCCTCCATTCCCTCCCCCTTGCGTCGCGGTTCCGAGCATTCCACGTGGATCGCTGGCGATTCCTGACACTAATTTTGCACCTCTACCCTTTTTCCGCGTCTCGAGCTCTGTCCAATCCACCGTTGGAATGCCTTTCCAGGGCAGCTATCCTATCAATAAGCTCCGGGGTGGAGGGCGCAGCCTCGTCAACGACCGCCGCACCTCCATCAACCGACCTGGACGACTCGAGCCGCTGGACCCTCTCCTGTAGCTTCTCGTACAACTGCATGAGTTCGCAAAGGCGGCACATGCTGGAGTTGTTCATCTTCTCGAAGCAAGCTTCTTTGAAGTTCGTCACCCACTGGTTTACTCCACACCTCGCACACTCAGCCTTCAGTTTCTGCGGTCCAGTCATTGTAACTTATTTTTTTTTCTAACTCCTAATACAGTGAATAAGATAGAGTTCTAGCAATGAAAACTATCGAAAACGTTCTGACCAGTACATAAAAAAGGAGCGGGTGAGGTGAATTCTTCACGCGCAAGCCGCACCCACCAACCTGTAATTGACGTTCATCCCATCCAGAAGACTACACCTCTCACTGCTGCCGCACCGACCAAAGGTCTCCCCAGAGCCGGACAGTCCCAAACGTGTCGCAGCTACCAACTGACAAACATTCGCAACGCAGGTGTCACCTATTTTCCGCCAGGAGCGACAGCGAGATGCAGCTCCTTACTAAGTCTTACTAGTCAATCACAAACGGCCAGACTCTCAGAATCCAGTGTTCAAGGGATATCCCACCAGACCCAGCAGCTACGCCCGAGAATTTCAGTTGGCCTGGCAGCCAGCTGGGAAGTAAAGCTCTCTCACCTAAGAGAAGTACAGCCAAGCACCATCAATTAGTCACCAAAGAATGGTCGCAGGGTGCTGGTCAGGCCATTACGCGTTAGGAATGGGCTTAACGGGGCACTAACCACACTCCATTCATCACTTCATCGCGCTCATACTCCTGGGACCCCTCCATCCCAGTCTCTCACGACCTACGAGCGTTAAATGGTGTTATTTATAGAGGTTCCAAAGTCTCTCTTCCAACGCATGAGGTAACAGTAGGGTCCTTATAGTAAAAGTATAGAAAAATACTTGATATCAGGTTGTAACATAAATTCTGCTCGATTAGAAAACGGACGATAGATAGTAAAATAACCTCAAGATAATGTGAAATAGTTTTAGAAATGTTGCAAAATACACGCGGCGACAGGTTCGCACATGTTTTATCACGATACAGAATGATACAGAATGACTTAGGCTAGTGTAGGCTTAGTTTAGTGTAGGATTAGGCTAATGAATATTTTCTCTGGTATTTTTCATAGTTACAACGCCACCCGTACGATATTACAGTAATTGAAAAAACATGGAGCCCACGAAAGAGCATATTCGACATGTGATGCTGTATGAGTTCCATAAAGGATCTAACGCTAGTGAATCCTCAAGAAACATTCAAAGAATTTATAGAAATGATGTTTTGAGCGAATGGATGTGTAGGGGATGGTTTGAGAGGTTCAGAAATGGAGACTTCAGTCTGAAAGATTATCAACGAACAGGACGACCAAATGAGTTAGATGAAGAGTTGCTAAAAGCAACAGTGGAGGAAAACCCAACGGTAACTGCAAGAAAACTTGGCCTGCAACTCGGCGTTACCCATATGACCATTCATCGTCATTTGAAGCTGTTAGGAAAAGTAGTGAAGATTGGAAAATGGGTTCCGCATGATTTGTCACAAGCGAATCTTCAACATCGAATCGATATTTGCACATCACTGCATTCTCGGCAACTGCAGGCACCGTTTTTGAATCGGATCATCACTGGGGATGAAAAATGGGTCCTCTATAACAACATTAAGCGTCGACATCAGTGGCTTAGCCGTGAAACAAAGCCTGAACCTCAGCCAAGAAATGGACCCCATCCAAAGAAAATTTTGCTATGCGTTTGGTGGGATATGCAAGGAATTATTCATTTTGAGCTTCTGCCAGATAACCAAACAATCACAGCTGAAGTCTACTGCCAACAACTCCAGCGATTGAAGATGGCATTACAAGAAAAACGTCCTGCATTAATCCACCTTATTCTCCGGACATCCACCTTCAAACTACCATTTATTCAGAAGTCTGCAACACCACCTAGATGGACAAAAGTTGCAATCCAGGGAAGCTATCGAAAACGAAGTGATCGCTTTTTTTAACTCGAAGCCAAGGGATTTCTTCCAACGTGGCATAAAAAACTTTTCTACAGGTGGGAGGAGGTTATAGAAAAAGAAGGGAATTATATTGATGATTAATTTGTCATTATGTCATTTAATTTTTGTTGTGAATAAACTAAAAATTCGAGCAAATTTGTCCTTATAAGTCCTTTAATTTTTGTTCTGAATGAACTAAAAAATAGAGCAGAATATATGTTACAACCTTATACTAAAAGAAAAGTTTTTTTTTTCAGTCAGTCAGAGGAGAGCACCCTAAACCTAAGCTAAAAGGACAGAGTAGGGATGGGATGAGGTCCTAGTAATCCACGGGACAGGATTGTACAACAGAAAAAGACGCGCCCTCCCGAGAGAGAGAGAGAGAACCTAAAGGAACTGGCAGCCAATTTCTCTAGAATCCCACGACTCGGGACCGGAGGGCTATCACACCCCAAGTATAAAGTTTACAATACCCAGAAGAAATGTGCATAACCTTTATACCCCCTTCGGAGGAAAGAGAGAGAGAGAGAGAGAGAGAGAGAGAGAGAGAGAGAGAGTTACAAGGAGTTACAAGGAAAAGAAGTACCTGAAAAGGCCTTGCGGCCCATACCGAGGAGGTACCAATGGCAACGGGTGCCAAGGAAAATTCCCTACACCCTCAAATAGTGTGCAAGAATCGGTCTAACCTTTTCTTGAACTCATCCACAGAGGAATTGTTCACAACTTCTGAAGGTAACCTGTTCCACGTGTCACACATCTTATAGGTAAAATAATTCCCACACACACTAGTGCTAAACCAGGGGTATCGATCACGCTCGCCAATCGACACATGTGGCGAATTGACGTAGCTTGTGGCGAATGGCTTTTGAGTTCATGAAAGATCCTTTGCATTTTGACATTTTTAGTACGCAAAAAACGAAGGAACTTGCCAACCTATTTCGTCTGGAAAGACGTCATTTGGAAATGGATGTCCTTTCGCTTCAAAACAAAATGGGCCAGCCACAAAGAAAAAAATCCGTCGTCCAGTTTTGGACTCGGCTTTTGGGAGAAAACAAGTTCGCGGTGTTGCAGTCAGGTATTGCAAGATTGTTTTCGATCTTTGGCTCAACTTAACATTCTGAATCCACTTTTTCTGTAATGAGTCACCTGAAGTCAAAGTATCGCTCTAATTTTCTTGATGACAATTTAGAGGCGGAGCTCAGATGTTGAATAAGTGAAAACATTATGCCTGATTTCACCCTGCTAGCGCAAGATAAAGACTGCCAAGCTTCACATTGAATTTTTTAATATAGCTCATTGCATTGCTGTGATTTTTAACATTATTGATGTTTTTACAATAAAGTTTATCCTAAACATATATATATCATTGTTGTATTAAAGTTTTCCTTTTATATGTCCTTTTTTCTTCCATTTCTAACGTGTTAGTACACACAGTTTCACTATGTGGCGAATTTAGCCCGCTGATCGCCACATATGTGGCGCACAACTAGAATTCTGTTGGACACCCGTGTACTAAACCGTTTCAAATCCAACTTCCAATCATTGTTGCGAGTTGGGTTATCATTTAAACTAAACATGCTTCTAAAATCGACATCGTTGAACCCGCGGAGGAGCTTGAAAACTTCGATGAGTTGACCGCGCAGCCTTCGAGTTTCCAGCGAAAACAAATTCAGGGCGCGTAAGCGTCGATTGTAGCCCATATGCCTAACGGAAGGGATTAACTTTGTGGCCCCCGTCTGGACTCGCTCCAGCCTCTCAATATCTTTCCTGAGGGTGGGCGACCAGAACTGCACAGCATACTCCAGGTGCGGCCGAACCAGAGAATTGTACAGATAGAGCACAATCTCCAGTGACGTGCACAGACTTTCAGAAGGGCAGGGGCTCAGTTGAAAAAAGGGCACTCCCCTAACAGTTTTAAAAATGAAATCCGCAATGCCATATAGGCTATATATATGTATACACACAAAGAAAAATTTTAAAATTGTATGTGGTAAATATTCTTAAATTCCATTAAATTCAATGCATTATTTTTGTATATAAAGCTGATTAAAGAAAATAAATGAAAATTTGTTGTAAAAAGGCATGTTTTTATTGCAAGATTGCATCGTTTTATTGCATCGTTTTATAATAAATAATCTAGGTATTTTTATTCACCTTTAATGAAAATTGTATTGTTTTTAAAAATCAATTTCATATTAAAAATGAAAAGGTTATGATATGTTGTTTAATAAATCATTTATTAATTTAATGAAATTCATGCCAGTACTAAAACCCAAAATCCATCGTTTGACACACTGGTGTACTGATGGGCCTAGCATAGTAGGGGACGTGGACGTTTTTACCAACTTTACGAGTAATGTCATACAATATTTTTTGGAGTAATGTCACACTGCTTTGGATTCCAACTTACGATAATTATCAGTGAAAAATCACTAGTTAGCTTAGGTTAACGTAAAATAAACAAACAGTAAACAATACACCCACATACCCGAGAGACGCAATCAACAGTGAACAGCTGCAGTCAGTGTTACCACTAGGGACGCCCTCCCTGATTGACAAAATAATAGTAACGGTATGTTAAGTTTATTATTCTAATAAAAAAATCATAGATCAAAGTAATTCCAGTTTTGAAAATCTGTTGAAGTAGCAGTAACTAAATAAAAATATAACTAATTAATTCAAATTTATGTCGAAGCAATATATTTATGAATTTTGGCTAAAAGGGCACTTTTGATATGAAGAAGAAAAAGGGCAGGGGCTCAAGCCCCCCAAGCCCCCCCCCTGTGCACGTACCTGACAATCTCCTTGTTCCAAAATCGAAATTGTCTCCTGATATAACCCAACAGCTTCTGGGCTTTCTTTTCCACCTGTACGCACTGTTTGCTAAACTTAAGGTCGCTACTAATTAGCACACCCAAATCGTTTTCCATATCAGTGGCCTCGATTATACTCCCCAACATGGAGTAGTCCAACTTGGAATTGGCGTAGCTAATGTGCATGACCTTGTATTTCCCCAAGTTGAACGGCATTTGCCATTTTTCGGACCACTCTCCTATCCTACGTCGGTCCGCACGCAGTTGTTCGATCGCCTCTGGTGTCCCAACATTGGCCCCAAGCTTGGTATCATCAGCGAATTTGGCGATCCTACTATCGATGCCAGCGTCGATATCATTTATGTAAATGATAAACAACAGTGGCCCCAAAACGGAACCCTGACGAACCCCGCTAGTGAGAGAGAAACAGACAGACAGACAGACAGAGAAAGAGAGAGATTAAGAAGACACCATTTAGTGCAAAGACAACAGTTATTTTGTTGAGTTATCTTGGAAAATAAATTGCCCAACTTAAAGAGATAATCTCAAAGTAGCTAAAGGACATTTATATAAAGTAATGAAAAAACTCAAGCAGGATAATATCATTCAAATGTACAATGATGTCTTCAAAGAACAGCTACAGAAAGGCTTCATTGAAGAAATAACAACTAACCATTTAAAAAAAGATGGTTGTCATTATTTAACCCGCAGTGAGGTTTATCGACAAGATGCCCCAACAACAAAACTGTAGCCTCAAAGAGAGTAATAAACACAGTTTGAAAGATTGCCTGATTGAGGGTCCTAATCTCATTTCTGATCTTGTGAAGATCTTACTCAGGTTCAGATTAGATACATATGCCTTACAAAGTGACATTTCTAAAGCATTTTTGAGAATAAATCTTAAAAATGGATATGACAAGGATCAACTTAGGTTCTTATGGTTCAGGGATCCATTTGATTTGAATAAAGGGTTCATAACCTGTAGATTCAATGTTGTGATGTTTGGAGCCAATTGCTCACCTAGCCTATTAGCATTGGCAATTAGACATCATTTGAACCAGTTTAATAACCCTTAAACACTAAACTTCCTTAAAGAACATTTTTACGTAGATAATCTAATAGTCTCAACATCAACAAAATCTGAATTATCTGAGGTCTATGAAAACTCTCGAAACATTATGCAACAAGGTAACTTTGAACTTAGAGAATGGATTGATTTCAAATGATGAGAATTTGAACAAAAAGATTTTAAAAGATAATAAAGGTCTTACTGAACCATCAGACAGAGTTAAAACTTTAGGTATGAACTGGTATTTGGATGCAACTTCTAACAATCAGGAGGTCAAACTGCACTAAAAGTTTTAAACTTGATGAGGAAACTAACACTAAAAGACATATTATCAGAGGCTTCCAAAATTTTTGACCCCATAGGTTTATCTTCAACAGTAAGATCAAAGATTCGCCTCCAAGAACTTTGGAAGACAAATGTTGGGTGGGATGAGCCAATAACAACTGAAGATCAAAAATCTTGGAAGAAGTTAGCTACTGATTTAACAAAAGTGCAGAACATTAAAATACCAAGGTGCTGTAGGTTTAGGGGATAAAACCCCAGAGACTTCATGTATTTGCTGATGCAAGCACACAGGCTTATGGGTGCTGTGCGTACTTTGTAAGTCCTCAGAAAGTCATCTAATTTATGCAAAGGGGAAAGTTGCACCGCTCAAACCTACCAGAACCATACCTCAATTGGAACTATTGGCAGCTGTGTTAGCTATTAAGATCATTTCATTTCTTAAGGATGTTTGCCATGATGTAAACATAATTGATATCCATATCTGGCTCGACAGTCAGATTTGTCTTGCCTGGGTACGGAATGATAGCATTAATAGTAAGAACATCTTTGTAAGAAACAGGCTAAAAGAAATAGCTGAAGCTGATGAAAGCCTGCAAGTCAACTTTCACTATGTTCCAACTAAACAAAATCCAGGAGACTTTCTGACCAGAGGTTTATCCTACAAGTTGTTGTAGAGCAAGTTAACCTGACATTAAATTTAACCTTTCAAGTGAAAAGGTTGAACCAATCATTAATTAGGGCAAGCGCAACAAAGAGAGTACAATAAAGAGTTAGAATTCATGATTAATGGGAAACAAACAAAAGAGTCTGTCCCATCAGAAGTTGTGGATCTAAACTTGTTCAGATATGAGGAAGGTCTTCTAAGTTGTAAAACGAGACTAGATAAATCAAAACTGTCTTACAAAAGCGAACATTCAATCCTTTTACCTAGATTTAGCTGTCTGTCGACATTAATCATCAGACAAACACACAATGATGTACATCATATAGGGGTATCACAAACCCTAAACGCATTAAGAAAAACTTATTGGATACCCAAGGGAAGGATCACTGTTAAAACAGTCCTCAATGAGTGTGCCATATGTAGGCATATTCATGCTAGGCCCTAAGGGAAACCAAATCCTCTTGCTTTGCCAGAGGAGAGAGCTGCTCTCAACAGACCCTTTAAGATTGTAGGCATTGACTGTACAGGAGCATTGACTGTAGGGGTGGTTGACACTGAACAAAAAATGTACATTGTACTATTTACATGTGCTGCCTCACGAGCTGTTTATCTGGATGATGTGGAGGATCTTGCAGCAGAATCCTTTGTTGCTGTCTTTAAGAGATTCTGTGCACGACATTCAGTACCTAAGACAGTTTGGACTGACAACGCTACATATTTCAAGGATGGTCAACAGGTCATAAATGACTTGTTAAGCAGTGAAGTCACACAATTACATGTAAAAAATTCAAACATAAAATGGAAATATATTCCAATTGCCTCTCCTTCGTATGATAGAATCTTTAATGCATGGTCAATTCATTATTTTTGTGGAAACTCATCAGTTTAGAGAAGTGGAGAGTAATGTGAATTAATAAAAATGTTAACCTCCCCCGCAAAATCCTTTATACAGTTTTCTTTGTGTACATAAAGAATAGATTTTTTTAGCACAGACGTATATAAATCGTAATTGGGTATGAACAGAAAATAATGTTAGAACATTATATATAAATATATATTTTTGTAAAGAACGACGCTTGTATAGAAGAACGTTCAGCACAAGATGAGGAGGGAGAACGAACAAATGAAAAATGAGGTAACCACCCGGGAATCGAACCCGGGATCTTCCGATCTTCATTTTTCATTTGTTCGTTCTCCCTCCTCATCTTGAGCGGAACGTTCTTCTATACAAGCGTCGTTCTTTACATTAATTATACTGTGTGTTCTTTGCAGTTAAAATGTATAAATATATATATATATATATACACACACACGGAAGAATCACTTTTATACGAAAATGAAAAAGTTTATTGGTCCCCCATACCCCATATGCCAAATAATAGTAATAATAATGATAATTGGGGATATGATAGAATGCATGTTGAAAGGTGAAAAATTAATAAGTTACCACTAAAGCTAAAATCTGAATTAACAATTAAATTAATATTTTTTTATAATATAATTTAAAGATAAATTTGGCTATATTAAGACAAAAACATGGTTTAAATAATATTTTTCTTCTTTAATGCAGGATAAAAGGCAAAAAATGGATAAGCTACCATAAAATCAAATCTAATTGTATTATAAAATTAAATGAATATTGTTTATAATAAGATTCGAGGATATAATTGTATATTAAGACAAAAAATTTGTTTTTGCTTTAAATTTGGTTTACCATATTTGCGTTTTTGTTTAAAAGAGCGCCTAGCCGACAACACATGGCCTCGTGGTGGTTTTCTGCCACGAGACGCTCAATAGCTTTGCCTATTGGCTGTGCTGTTTTTTGAGACCTTACTGGTTTATTATAGCATCATAAACGTATTTTAATACGTTAATGAGAACATTAATACGTTTGACTATTGTCTGTGTCGTATTTTGAGACCATATTGGTCTATCTGGTGTTGGTAAGTATGATTTGGTTTGTAACTAAAAGCCGTAGGTAAGTCGGCTTTGGTCTATCAGGTGTTGGTAAGTAAGATCTGGTTGGTAAGTCGGATATGTAACACTGTGTTATTGCTGAGAGGTCTTAAAGTCTATACTTAGACGATTGGTGTAGCTCCATCTCGACTACGTGTTGTTGATAGGAGGAGCTCCTAAAAGTGTTTAATTATACTGTGTTACTGGAAGACGTATATTCATACACACCCACATATATACATTTCATATACTTTTGTGGGTCTGAGCTGCCTAATTTAGGATACCCCTTGTGGTTCACATATAACTCATATATATATAAAAGAAACTTTTCATACATGCATACACAGTTACACACCCACATATATATATATATATATTTGTGGGCCTGAGTAGTTAGGTTAGGTTACACCTTGGAATTCACATACACATATGTATTTTTTGGGGGAAAGGGGGATGTTGCAAGATGCAATGTTGCAATGTTGCATTGCAATTGAACTCTACCTTTTTGCAGTCACACTACTCCCATGTCTTGTACTTTCCAGGGAAAACAAATGTATCGCGAATACGGGCCACTTGCCGCACGCGACTATTGTAATAAATGTACTGTTGGACGATCTGACGAAGGAGGTCCTTTAAATTAAACTCGGCCTTAGCAGTAGAACATCCAAGTGAATTACCGAAGGAGTGGATGGAAACACAGGTTCTTAAGTCGAGTCTTCTTTCACTGAAAATGATTTTATTTGGGAAGTTTCGAGAGAAGGCTCTGAAGAGGAAACATAAATTTACAGCATCTTAGAATTACCGTTGATGGTCAGGGATGGAAGGAATTGGGGAATACAATTTTGAAGGACAAGTCTCCTTTAGCAGGAGATCCAAGCACATTTTTAAGCAGATAAAATTTTGAAAGTTTCCGAAATAAAAATGAAAATTAAATAACAAAAAATAATAATTTTGCAAAGTATATATTCTTGGGTGGCAACATAATGTTGGAGTTGTACATCGAGTACATTCCATGCACATCATTAAGTACAATGCAATGTTGGTGCACTATTATTAAGATTACAATTACACTGGTCAACAAAGATTTTTCATCAGAGTAAAATTTGTGGTGGCTGGATAGCATTTTTCACGCTGATTCCAAAGCTGCATTCAGATTTTTTCTAGCACGTATAGTTTTCAAGATGAAGGCATATATATAACTACACAGATTTAACCATTTTAAATAGGCAAAATACTAATATTTCAACATTTGATTGCGTTTATTTTATTGTGTTTTTTTAATTTATTCATCTTATTTATTTCAATTATCTTAATTATACATCTTATGTATTTCAGGTGTGAGCTTTTACGTCTAGCAGCATTGTGATTCAGGCAACAACGCCGTGCTTTGTGTGTCAAAAGATCAGTCCAGTCCAAGAACTTGTTGTGTCAAGTTGGTGTACATTTTTTTTTCATTTATAGTTTGCTCAGATCAGTCAACATGCCTCGACAATGTAAGAATGACCCCGACAAGTTCTGTTTCGTATGCGGCCAGTTGACAACTAAAACACAGCGACGAAGTATTACAACCGACATTAAGAAAATATACAAGCTATACTTTGGTTGCCATCTAGGTGACCAAGATAAAACCATGGGCGCCACATCAAATCTGTTCTGGCTGTTCAAATGGATTACGTGATTGGCTTAACAAAAAGAAAGCTTCAATGCCATTTGCCATACCCATGATATGAAGGGAGCCGAGAGATCATCATGAAGACTGTTATTTTTGTAGTGTGAACTTAATGGGGTTTTCTGCCAAGAACAAACACCAGATTGTATATCCAAACTTGGATTCAGCACGTAGACCAGTAAAACATGATGAAACATTGCCCATTCCAATTCCCCCAAGTGATAGGCTAGATTCTATCATAGATGACATGGAAAGTGATGAGGTGCAACTGGCGTTTCCGGACCATCTACAGAACCAGAGTACACTTTTGAAGGTAGACATTTAGAGCCTAAAAAGTTAACCCAAGGACAGTTGAATGATCTTGTTAGAGACTTATCGCTGTCTAAAGAGAAATCAGAGCTTCTCGCCTCAAGACTAAAGGAGAACAATTTATTTGAGAACAATGTTCGTATTAGTTACTACCGAAAGCGGAATTTTGAATTAACAGCATTCTTTTCAGTAGACGGTCCTCTCTGTTATTGCCATGACATCAATGGACTATTTACAGCCATATCTCAGACGTATGTGGCATCTGAGTGGCGCCTCTTTATTGATTCGTCGCAGAGAAGCCTGAAAGCAGTTCTTTTGTATAATGGTAATATAATGCCATCCATCCCCATTGCCCATTCCGTCCATCTAAAAGCGACATATGACAATATGGATATACTACTTAAGGCAATCAAATACGACAGTCATCAATGGAATGTTTGTGGAGATCTAAAAGTTATAGGAATGCTTATGGGTATGCAGTCAGGATTCACAAAATTTTGTTGTTTCCTTTGCCTGTGGGACAGTCGCGCCACTATAGAACATTACACCAAAAGTGACTGGCCACTTAGGTATACATATGTCCCAGGGATAAGCAATGTCCAGTCTGTCCCTTTAGTGGATCCCCAAAAGATCTATCTGCCACCTCTTCACATTAAACTTGGTTTAATGAAGAATTTTGTTAAAGCAATGGGTAAAGTCAATTCTGAAGGGTTCCAATACCTTTCAAGGAAATTTCCGAAGGTTACTGCAGCAAAATTGAAGGAAGGAATTTTTGTTGGGCCACAAATAAGGGAGGTTTTGAATGACACTGAATTTGAAAAAGTCCTAAGTCCGCTGGAATTGAAGGTTTGGCTGGCGTTCAAATGGATATGTGAAAACTTTCTTGGAAGCAACAAGTCACCTGCGTATAAGGATGGATTCAAGAACCTCCTTGATGCCTTCAAAGAAATGGAGTGTCGAATGTCGTTAAAAATTCACTTCCTGCATTCCCACTTAGATTTCTTTCCTGAAAACCTTGGTGCAGTGAGTGACGAGCAAGGAGAGCGCTTCCATCAAGATATTCAGATGATGGAGAAGCGCTACCAAGGATATTGGAATGAAAGCATGATGGCGGACCATTGTTGGATGCTGTATCGTGACAATCCAGGCCAAATTTACAAAAGGAAATCACACTCACAGCGCTTTTAATAAAATAATGTATATATTCTTTATTTATAAGTACATTGAATAAGGTATATGATGTATTTGTTGTTTAGCATTCCTAAGTGTGATCTATACAATAATTTAGGGTGGATCGATTTTACATTTTTTCGATTTCCATATTCTAATAGAGACTAAAACTTGCGCATGCATGGGAAAATAGCCTCTGCAAAATCTTAGCTTAATAGGTAATCATCTTCTGCCCCCGGCAGAGCGATGAAAATCATATTTTAGTAGTCAAAAACGTATTTTTCTTATAATTTTTAAAATATTTCAATATGCATCAAAATTATTCCTAATAACTATAAAGTCGATGAAAAAGACCTCATATGATCGTTTTTCCAAGCGCGTTGTCCTACGTTAATATCTTTTGCCCCCGGCAACAACGTCAAATGTTGAAAAAATAGGTAATTTATATACATATTTTCAGATCATATAGTTTTAGTTCAAGAACCAGAATCCCAGTACATGGGGCATTTCACTCCTGCATCAGGTTCTGCCACTGCAATAACATCAGGTATCATCAACTTTCTAGAGACTAACAATATTAGCACGGACGACATTGTGGCTATCGGGTGTGATGGTACCGCAGTGAACACGGGTCGAAAGGGTGGAGCCATTCGTATGATTGAAATGAAACTACAAAGGCCAGTTCAGTGGATCATATGCCTATTACACGGTAATGAATTATCACTGCGACACCTCATTCAAGACTTGGACGGCAAAACAACTGGGCCAATGGGCTTTACTGGACCAGTTGGAAAACAACTGAACGACTGCGAAAAACTTCGAATTACAGAATTCGATGCCATTCCATCTCCCGACATTGACATAGATGATGCCGAGTTGAGCACTGACCAAAAATATTTGTTAGGCATCTACAGAGCAGTGTCGAGCGGTAGCTGATCTTCAGCTCTCGCGGCTCGAAATCCAGGTAAGATGGCGCATCCCAGGTGGCTGACAACAGCAAATAGATTTCTGCGCCTCTATGTTTCAACCAGTGAACCCTCCAGCACCTTCAACGAAATTGTGCGATTCATTATGACAGTTTACGCACCAATTTGGTTTAAGATAAAGAAAACTCCAGTTTCACTGAGGGCGCAAAACATTTTTTCGAAATGATGCGTCTCTCTCAGACCATGCCTCAAAGATCTAAGACAATCGCCAACAAAGTCCTCCGTAGAAATTCTTTCTTTGCTCACCCAGAAAATATTTTGATCTCCATGCTACATGCCGATGAGCAACACATAAGAGAATTGGGATGGAGAAGAATATTAAAAGCACGATCAAAACAATCACCAGCGGGGGATATTCGAGCCTTCGCCATGCCTGAGCTGCTCTACGATAGTCAAAACTATTACGAAATGATCAACTGGCAAACGGCTGAGGTGACCGAACCCCCCGTTACAAAAACAATACCTGATACCCGAATAAAAGAGTTTGTTGAGACGGGAGACCAGCCTGATGGACTGATCCCACTATTCCCTTGTCATACTCAAGCGGTCGAGAGACTCATCAAATTAGTAACCGAAGCCTCTGCCAGTGTAAGTGGAATAGAAGAGAGGGACGGATTCATCCGCTCCCGTCTTCACTCCCGAACAAAAATTCCACGATTTGATTCTAAGAAAGATTACCGTATGTAAATCGACATGCAGCCAAAGGAAGGGTGGTTGGGGCTGGATAGGGTGGAACTCGACGTACAGCCACCTCCTCGTGGTGAGTTCTGGGTTGCTAATTTTATAAAATTAGCAAGCGAGGAGCTGTACTTAGTACTTATCGTACTTATAACATCGCATTAACGTAATTATAATCCACATTTAGACTTTTCTCGGGGACAGAAGATATTACTCTAGAGTCATAAACTTTTGCGTGTGTGTTATTTCATGCTAAGCAACGATATAAATGCTATGGGAAATATATAAATGCATTATTTAAGACAAAGAGCCGATCTGAAAATATGTATATAAATTACCTATTTTTTCAACAATTGACGTTGTTGCCGGGGGCAAAAGATATTAACGTAGGACAACGCGCTTGGAAAAACGATCATATGAGGTCTTTTTCATCGACTTTATAGTTATTAGGAATAATTTTGATGCATATTGAAATATTTTAAAAATTATAAGAAAAATACGTTTTTGACTACTAAAATATGATTTTCATCGCTCTGCCGGGGGCAGAAGATGATTACCTATTAAGCTAAGATTTTGCAGAGGCTATTTTCCCATGCAAGCGCAAGTTTTTGTCTCTATTAGAATATGGAAATCGAAAAAAATGTAAAATCGATCCACCCTACATGCTGAGTATACATCCATAAATTTTCTTATAGCAATATCAAAAACTTAAAAATATCAAAACCAGTGTATCTATATAACTATACGTGCTAGAAAAACAATTAAACCAGATTCGGAATTAGCGCGAAAATGCATTAAGAAAAGTGTGATCATGTTTGTGATGAGAAAAAAAGTTTCATTTTGTTGGCCAGTGTTATCAATTAATCCACATTAAGTTAGTACAGTTGATTACAATTTTATGAAATTGTTAAATGACATATCTGATAAAGAAGTAATCTATATAATTTATAATTTATATAGTAAAGAAGAGTTATCTGTTGTTATATAATTTACTTAAATGGAATTAACAACAATGCTATATACAGTATTTAAACTATTATTATTGTAGGAGCCAATTAAATCAAATATTATAAGAAAATGGCTATTTATCATAGTTTGAAAACCTAAGTAGTCAGTGATGAAGTAAGTGGAGAAAAGATACGATGTACTTTCCATTAAAAATACAGAGACGTAAAACATAAGTAACATAGAATTTGAATGACAGTTAAGTACAAATAATAAGTACAATTAATTCGAAAATGGATAACTATGTGACGTAAACAGATAATGAAACAATGACCTAGCATGGTAACAATGTATTATAATATAACATAACATCTTAATGTTATAAATTTGTAGCAGAAGCAAGAGAGAGGTTATGAAGACATTCCATTGAAATATGTTTAGTTAGCGCGCTTACTGTACATAGGTAAAATGGCTTTGGCTCTCAGAGAGCTAAATTTGGATATTTGCATCATCATCAACGCAGATATTGTAAGGACAACCGTGTAGACATGGACGGATAGATCGATAGACAATATATAAATTATTATTGATGTCAATAGATAAATAAAGAACATGAATAATATAAGGGACGATCAGTGGTGGGCAAAAAGTAATCGATTACAAATAAAAATTGCTGATGTCTGAAAAGTAACTAAAAGTATAAAGTAGAAATTACTTCTCTGGATTAATTATAGTATAATTAATCCAGCGAAGTAATTTCCACTTTATACTTTTAGTTACATATTGTATAATGTGGGGGACTATGACGTCAAGACGTCATAAAATAAATTAATTGCGATTATAATTAATCTAGAGAAGTAATTTTTACTTTATACTTTTAGTTACTTTTCAGACATCAGTAATTTTTATTTGTAATTGATTACTTTTCCCCACCACTGGGGACGATACACAAGACACCATAGACAAATAATGATTATATACCATAAACTATGGGGAAGATATCATACACTGAATATTAAAGCATCAGTTTGAGGATTTAGTATTCAAGTGATGACAAATGCGAGAGTAATTAATTTATTTTATGACATCTTGACGTCATAGTCCCACACATTATACAATTTTCGTAATTCATAATTAATACGCTATATTTATGCAATGCGGATGTATGTTATTACAGGGAGAAATAAGGGAAAATAAAGTGGAGGGACACGGTAACAAAGGGTTCACAGCCATGATACAAGAGTGAGTGAAACTATTAATTAAATATATGAAATTATATACAATAATAACACTGGGGAACAAATTTTAACTTTTCTTTTGTTTCTTGGACGTGAATAGGTCGGTCTTATAGGACTTTTTCCGCTGATTCCGAATATAGCCGTAGAATTTCTCTATCACCCAAGGTTACTGAGAAATTTGTATTTTAATATTTATTCAAAAAGTGTATAGAAGTTAGTACAAATACTTCATAAAAATTATATTAGTGGCAGATTGGCATTTAAAATATTATTCTTAAAACTTCTTTGTCACTGATTTTCTCTTGTAGTTTTCATTAGGAGCTTCTCGCATCAATGTCCAGCAGTAATCAGCTAACATTGCCGGATCCCACCTCCCTTGGTAGCGTTTCTCCATAGTAGCTATATCTTGGTGGAACCTTTCTCCATGTTCATCGCTTACGTCGCCGAAGTTTTCAGGGAAGAAATCTAAATGGGAGTGCAAGAAATGGATTTTTAGTGACATATTACATCCCAATAACCTATATGCTTCAATCATGTCCTGCACTATTTTTTCATAGTTAGAGGCTTTGATGTTCCCTAGAAAATTTGTGACAACATTCTTCATGGCCTCCCATGCCACTTTTTCTTTTCCTCTCAAGGCATCATCAAACTTTTGATCTTTCATGAGCTCTCTGATCTGGGGACCAACAAAGATCCCTTCTTTTATCTTTGCATCGCTAAGTCGTGAAAACTTTTTCTTCAAATATTTGAATGCCTCATCTTCCTTGTTCATTGCTTTGACAAAATTTTTCATGTGCCAAGTTTGATGTGAAGTGGCGGTAAGTATATTTTCTTGGGGTCAACTAAGGGTTCATGAGACACATTCTTCAGTCCTGGGATACATTTTTGACGAAGTGGCCAATCCTTTACAAAATAATGCGAATCTCTGGCTCTGCTGTCCCATTCACAAAGGAAGCAGCAGAACTTCGTATAACCGAGCTGCATTCCCAGAAGAAGCGCGACGACTTTTAAATCCCCACATATATACCAACGAAACTGGTCATAATTAATCTGCTGAAGGATGAGTTTCATATTTTCGTAAGATTCCTTCATGTGGACAGCGTGCCCTACAGGAATGGAAGGGTATTTATTTCCATTGTGAAGTAGTACAACCTTGAGGCTTAGCTTCGAAGAGTCAATAAATAAACGCCAATCTTCAGATTTGTGCTCATGACCGAGAGCTAACAGCAGTCTATTTACATTATTACAGTAGCATAAACCACCTGACGAGGAGAAATACTGCATCAGATCTTTTTGGCGAGTGCGGAACGCCGATATGCTTGTATCTTTTGCCAGCAAATTCCATTCACGTAACCTGGAGCCCAATAATTCCGCTTTCTTTTTCGGAAGGTCCAAATCTCTCACGAGATCATTCAGCATAACCTGCGTTATCATACGTGGTTTATTTGATTCAGGTTGCTGAAAGTCTGCATCTTTAGTGTCATCAATTTCCATTGGTTCAACTTCAGACTCTTCATCCAGTGTCCATGACTTTGGGGGAGTTGGAATTGGGTTATCATCGTCATGTAGTACTGGTCTCATGGCAGATGCAAGGTTTGGGTATTGAATTTTATGTTTATTTTTGGCAGAGAATCCTGAAACGTTAGTCATACAAAAATAGCAATCCGTTAGGTGATCCTTGGGCTCTCTCCAAATCATTGGTATGGCAAATGGCATAGATTTGCGTGTACCTTTAATCCAACCCCTAAGGCCTAAGAGTGACGGCACAGGAAATGCATGAGATATGAGGTGCCCAGGATTTGTCTTGGTCGCCTACCTTACATCCAAAATAAAGTTCGTAAGCCTTCTTCACGAGTGGGGTCATCGTCTTCCTCTGTGCCATTATGGTCAGTTCTCCACATACGTAGCAAAATGTATCTCTGGGATTAATACAGTTTCGATTCATGCTGGCGGAAAATTATTGAAATCACGGAAAACTTTTTGGAATGAAAAACCAATTTTTTCTACTATGAAATTTTTTAAAATTTGAGCAAAACTTTAAAAAAATTTATTTCTTTTTATTAAAAATCTGTTTGTTTAAATAGCTATATTTTTTTAATGCAAAAAATACTATTAAATATAGTTAACCTGGAAAAAAAAGAAAGTAAAATTAAATTAGTACACTTAATTTTAACTAATATTTTGGGAAAACTCTGAGTAAATGGAAATATTATTTTCTCGAAAACTATGGGTGATAGAAACATACTGAAACCATATTTGGAATCAGCATCAAAAGTTCTATAAGAAACACCAAATAGTTTTCAAGAAACAAAAATGTTGTTCCCTAGTGTAATTAAAGAATTTGGTGCATTTTGGGGGTGAACAAAATAAATGAGTAACGAAGTACAAACAAAGGTGTAAACCATGCCACATTCAATAGGTATGGATAATCTGATAAAATTTATAAGTGGGTGAATGGGGTTGACATTAATTACCATGGTTTTCATGACAATTGAGAAAAGGGGAAAAGGGGAATAATCCCGGCAAAAATCTAGAACAATCTAAACCGCTGACTGTCTTGTTTGTACTTTGAAGGATTGAAATTAAGGGACATTCGCTACTTAGAGCGAACTTCTAATGGTACAAACATGGATACCGTCTGACCATAGAAATGGTAGGTCAATTTGGTTGGGACAAATTTAATTCATGTAACCTTACCCAGTAATTTAGTTATTTCTATGTTAATACTAAGCAATGCTTCAACTTGGGTATGATCATTGTTTTCAACAGAGGAATCACTATATTCCTTTCCCTTCTGTTAAAGGTTCTTCGTATCTGTCCAGTCATTCTTTTTTCTTTGTTTACTGCTATCTTAATTTGTGTTTCAAATTTCGAGTCGTTAATCATTACAACTCCTAAATTTTTTGCTTTAGAGTTTCTCTGAATCTTCTGTCCATTTGGGGGTATAGTATTCCATGGATTTTAGGTCCTCCCTTCTTCCTTACCTTGATAGTTAAAATTTCTCGGCGTTAAATTTCATCCTATTGCCTTCAGATCAATTGTACATTCTGTTTATGTCTGCTTGTAGCGATCCTTTATCCTCTGTGCTTCTTTTCTAATAATTTTCGTTTGAACGACAGATGTTACTATGCTGTCCCTGGTAACTTCCTCATCTATATCAGTCAGCATGATTATGAAGAGCAGTGGAGCTAATACGGTTCCTTGTGGTACTGAGCTCAGGATCGCTGACTCTGATGAAGATATTCTTTGAACTGTAACGACTTGTTGCCGCAAACTAAGGAAATAATACAGGGCTATTTAAAATGATTCATCCGATTTCAACTGAGAATACTTCCGTACCTATCAACCATGCATCAACTGGGCATACACCACATGAAAGAGGAAATCTCCGTGTTTTACAAAATCACCGCGACAGGGCTCTAAAGTCACGCTGTGGCCTAGCCTAGCAACAAACAGTCAGTGTGAAAATGGCGTCCGCACAGCAGAAGGCGTTTTGTGTGTTGCAGTTTTCGAGCTGTAAATCGGTAGTCACAGTGCAGCGTGAGTTTCGTCGACGTTACAGAACAGATCCACCGGGTGCTCAGAGCATCCGTCGGTGGTATCGGCAGTTCGAGGAAACAGGATGTTTGTGTAAAGGCAAGTCCACAGGACGACCGCGTGTGTCTCAGGATAATGTGCAAAGAATCAGAGAGAGTTTCCAACGTAGCCCGAGGAAATCAACAAACCGCGCCAGTCGAGAATTGGGACTTCCTCAGACGACTGTTTGGCGTGTTTTGAGACAGCGCTTGCATATGAAGCCATACAGGTTGCAACTGTTGCAGGCTCTACGGCCGGGGGACAAGTTAAAACGACAGAACTTTTGCGATCTTATGCAGGAGGCTATGGAGGATGACGAATTTGCTCCCCGCCTGGTGTTCAGTGACGAAGCAACTTTCATTTAAGTGGCAAGGTGAACCGTCACAACCTTCGCATATGGGGCACGCAACAACCACATGCAACAATCGAGCACGAGCGCGACTCACCTAAAGTTAACACCTTCTGTGCCATTTCCCGGGCAAAGGTTTACGGCCCCTTCTTTTTCATGGAAAACACAGTGACTGGTCACTCCTATCTGGATATGCTGCAGAACTGGTTATTTCCCCAATTGAACGAAGATTCCGGCGACTACATTTTCCAGCAAGATGGGGCGCCGCCTCATTGGCATTTGGATGTTCGCCGTTTTCTCAACGAAGTGCTCACTCGCCGTTGGATTGGTCGCAGACTTGGTGCTCCACAGCTGGCCCCCTAGGTCGCCGGATCTTACACCGTGCGACTTCTTCCTTTGGGGGTACGTTAAGGATACTGTGTACGTGCCACCGTTGCCCACATCTTTGGATGAGCTCCGAACTCGCATTGTTACTGCCGTAGAGTCAGTGACAACGGACATGCTGGAGCGAGTATGGGAGGAATTCGACTATCGTGTCGACGTTGCTCGTGTAACTAGGGGAAGTCACATAGAGCATTTATGAGGTGAGAGACAAAATTTGGACAGTTTTTCTTTTGGTTGATGTATCACAAATCACTCTGTATTTGTAACATTAAAAAATATTCTCATTTGAAATCAGGTGAATCAGTTTGAATAGCCCTGTATATCCAATTTCATACATTTCCTGTTATCGACATATATTTAAGTTTTTGCGCTATGATTCCATGGTCACACTTGTCGAACGCCTTGGCAAAGTCTGTGTATATCACATCATAGTTTTCATTGTTTTCGAGCGCATCAATAACGTTACAGTGTTCCACTAGTTGTAATACGCATGATCTCCATACTAGAATCCATGTTAGTTATCATTTAATTTTTTCTGGGTTTCCATTAAGTCACAGATTTTTTTCTTTGACTATATTTTCAAATATTTTGCTGACATGAGGCGTAAACGACACTGGCTTATAGTTTTCAACCTCCGTTTGATCTCCACCTTTAAATATTGGAACTACGTTTGCTCTCTTCAGGATGCTCGATATAGGGGCTTAGTGATTTCATTCTTGCAGTTCTTGCGATTGTGCTTTTCGTTTCATTACAGTTTGTGTGGTATCATCTGTTGTGAAGCCAAAGTCCGTTATATTTTCCTTAGTAATTATTCTCCAGAGAACGCGTTTCTATCTCATATTAGTTTATCAGGTTTGGGGATATTGAAAGATGATTCACACTGAGCTCTTACTATTTCAGATATTTCTTTTAGATCATCAGCTAAAACGCTGAAACATTGTTTTCATTCTTCAAAGCTGCAATAGTAGCGTGATTTTTAGTCTTCATTTTTTCAAAATTATGGAAGTATTTGGATTTAGCCTTTATTCCTTTTATAGCGTCATCTTTTTCTATATGATTCTCAATTAGACATTGTATACCGGAGTCTATACTCTCCAGCTTATCATTTAATATTTTTCTGATGATATTGTCTTTACAATTTCTGTTTTACAGTCACTCTTTTTCTCTCGCAAAATATTAACCTCTCTTATCTCTCGAACCTGAGTAGTATAATGGCATTTGGGTATAGGAATTTGGGGTGCTTTAAAATTTGTCCCTGGAGGGGCGCACTGGAGGCCTTTGCATCCGTTATAAGGGGACCCCCCCCCGCTTCCTTAAGTTCATAACCCATTTATGAACTTTCTAGAAAGATCGAAGTGTTGGGAGAAAAGATCGTTAGTGGTGAGATCATTCGACTGTACCGTCATAGGCGAGGTTTAAAGCCTTGGCATGAACTTCCAAAGCCAAGAAAAACTCAACTTAACATCAATGACAGAATGTGGTTTGCCCATTGTCTTGAAGATTGGGATGTGGATGATTTCATGCATTTAGCTGTTTCCGATGAATTTTTTGTTTACGTAACACGTCGGCCTAACTAGCAAAATGATCGAGTGTGGCCCACAACACCAGATGAAATCGATGACAATGAACATTATCGCGAATTATTAAAAAGTCCAGACTGTGTTGGTGTGTTTGTTTTGTTCACTGCAAAGAAGCTCATGTGGGTGCTGAAGCCAAATGGTCAGAGTTGGGATGGACAGTATTTTCATGATATTATTCTATCCCAGCATGTCATTCCATTTCTAAGAAACCCAAACAATGTTATGGATGTCGATCAGGTCACACTTCTGCACGATAAGGTCCCCATGAGATCGATTTCTTTGGAAATGAAGAATGGCCAGGAATTTTTCCTGACTTGAACGTCTGTGAACACATTGCATCAGTTATAAAGGACAAGGTTGAATGTCTCTTGTTTCAAGAACCTGCAGCAAGTCGATTTTCGAAGGATACAATGACGCAACACATTGAAACTGTTTTAGCAAATTTGCGTAACGATCAAGATCTATTCACGTCACTTTTGGCAAGCTACCCAAAGCGAATTCAGGCTCTCTTGGAAGCCAATGGCGGGAACACCAAGTTTTAATTGTTTCTCATTAAATGCAGGATTAAATTCTCTTTTCTAAGGTATGTTTAGTTTTACTCTACCTCTAATGGTTTAGGCCATGGGCGGGGGGCTAAGGTTTATTGCAGCCCCATATATATATATATATATATATATATATCAGACTTTTTAAAAAGATTAGGATGAACATGCAGATATATGCAATTTATATTTCATAAGTTCAATTATCGATACGTCTTACTTCATTGTCATATAGTTCAAGCCAGTTAAAATGTAGCTATTTTAAGCCGTATACCTGTAAACGAACTAATCATCTCACTGACTACATCAAGCTGTGTGATGAGGCTTTAAAACTAAAAGCAAATCTGTTTTCCTCATCTAAACATCCATTTAAACATTATTACTAATATTGATTTATTGTTATTATATATATATATATATGTGTGTGTGTGTGTGTGTGTGTGTGTGTACACATGTTAAGAGTATTTGAATTAAACATACTGATTTCAATTCCCATCACAATAAAAGCTTCTTTCAAATCTACCCCAATCTTGCTATATTTCTCGCAGTATATATATTTCTCTGCGAGTATGTAGAAGAATTACGGCATTTGGAAGAGTGAGGCCCATGGTGTAATGGTATCGCATCTGACCGGCAATCGGAAGATCCCGGGTTCGATTCCCGGGTGGTTACCTCATTTTTTCATTTGTTTCGTTCTCTCTCTCTCGTCTTGCGCGGAATATCTCCTATACAAGCGTCGTTCTTTACGATATATATATATATATATATGTGTATATATATATATATATATAATGATAAATAATAATGTTTAAGCTGGTAATTGAAGGTAAATAATAATAATAATTATGTTGGCTGAGCTACATAATGTAGCTTAATAGTATTTCTCATATGGGCTATAGTCTGCCAATAAACCTTTTTTTCAATTTATTTAATTTCTCTTCATTTCATATTAGTGTAGAATAAATGAATTTTAATTAGGAAAAGCCAAAGTTACCCCGATAATTGAAAATAAAATGTTTTACTTAAATTTTTATTTAATATTTTTATTTAATTTCATATAATACAAATATTAAACAAAAATTGTTTTTGATTTGAAACGTGTTTAACCTGAGTTTGTATTTGTGATGTTCGCAATTTGTTAACATATGAAAATTGAATTACATTTGAAAAGGTAATGTGGTATTGGAATATAATACAAGTCATTGTATGTTTTGAGGTCGATGTATGCTGTCGTTAGGCCTATTAAACCATTTTTCAGATATTTATTTTCAGTTTTTATTTCTATTGTCTGGTGGAACGTGCTTGAACAAAAAGTACTCGAATGTCTGTTTTTCTTTTTTTGTCTGTGTTTGTTTGTTTTTGTCTGCCTCATGAAAGAATCCCATAGGAGGATTTTTTTCTCGTGAAGGAAGGCGAGGATGAATCCTTATTTTTTTCACACAAAGAGGAGGGGCCCCCCTCAAGGGGCCATTGCCCTTCATTAAGACCTGTGTGGACCCATAAATTGGTTATGAACTTAAGGAAACGTGGGCCTCTTATGACGGCGCCGAAGGCCTTCAGGGGGCCCCCTTCAGGGGCAAGTACCCTTCATTAAGACTTGTGAGGCCCCATAAATTGGTTATGAACTTAAGGGACGGGGGCCCCTTATAACGGGTGTGAAGGCCTCAGGGGAGCCCCTCCAGGGGCAAGTTTCAAAGCACCACAAATTCATCTCCCAAATGCCATCATACTATTTACCTGTTTCTGTTTCCTCTGTTGTTTCTTTGGAAATGTCTCGCTTCTTCTCTTCTAGGGCTATTGATATATCTTCCGTTGTCTTATCCTTAAAGATGGTTTTCCAGTCTATTTCTTCCATGGTGCATGCGATACCTTCCCAATTTATAGCTTTGGAGTGAAAATTCAAAATTTCGAATCTGTCTATTTCTATATGCAGTATGATGTGTTTTTAGCTCATTAGCATTGGTTCCTTAAGGGATGCTTTATTAGTGATCTTGTATTTATCTCTCTGACTGTAAATCATTCTCCTGTCGGTATTTCGATGAAACTTTTGCTATTGTACTAGACATGTCCAAAACTTTTGATAGAGTCAGATTCTCGTTCTTAATCTCAAAACTGCCCTCTCTCGGTTTCTAATCTTTTAGCTATGCTTTCATCTCTGATTTCCTTTTTAACCGAGCTATAACGACGGTTGCAGATGGCCACTATTGTTCCCCTAAATATATTTATAGTGATGTCCCTCCGAGACTCTATCTTGTCATCCACTCTCTATTATTTATTTACCAATGATCTTTTAAGTAGCACGTCCTATCATATCAATTTCTTTGCCGACGATTCCATGCTTCACTTTTCCATACACTTTCCAAAGCGTCCCTCTCAACAGTCACTTCATGCTTCCCGTGAGACGGTTATGGCAAACTTGTATCTCTGATCTTTCTACTGTCTCTGCTTGGGGCAGAGAAAATCTACTGGCTTTCACTGACTCAAAACGTTGTTCCTGCATCTGTCTACTCGTCACAGTTTTCACACTATTATCTCCTTATCTACAGGGTGTTCGAAAAGTCCCGTCACCCCCTACAAAATTTATATATTGTAATACCAATTTTATTTTTGTGATTAATTGAATTTATATGTGATTCATTGACATTTATTTATTTTCCAGGTATTAGAGTTGTGTGGACAATGGCAGACCAGTCCACTTACACTCTGGAGGAAAGGATAGTGATGAGCACATGGGCTAATGAAAGGTTACTTACTGGCAAAACGATGCATGATATCCAGAATGATTTCAACACAAGATTCAATAAGGCTGAACCATCAAACAAGATAGTATTACTGGGAGAAAAAGCTGTTTGGAACTGGCTCCATCAGGGACAGACCACGGTCGGGAAGACCAACAACGCGAGCAGAACAATGTGAAGGTGTGATTGCATCGGTGGCTCGTTCACCAAAAAAATCACTTCTGAAACGATCACAAGAACTTGCAGTCCCCATGTCCACAATGAGAGATCACATGACAAAATATCTTAGCATGAAACCATACCGCCCGTCATAAGCCTTTGTTACAAAAATGATGGTGCACACACAGGTATTCTTGATTAGTAACTGTAATTAGTAACCGTATTTACTGTAATTAAAGTAACTGTTACTAGTGACTTGTTTCTTAAATTACACCTACCACATATAAATACAATTAATCACACAAAAATAAAATTGGTATTACAATATGTACATTTTGTAGGGGGTGTCGGGACTTTTCGAACACCCTGTACAACAATATAAAACTCGATCGTTCCTCATCATTCCGCTACAGCTCCTCCTAAAAGAATTTTGTGGGCTGTTTATTGAGACCGTGTATTTCTATAAAAAGAGGACTCTTCCATCTATTGCTGTTAATATTCTGATGCTGTGAATTGTGTGGGATAAATATTTATTTCAGTTTAAAATTGCTGTTTATAAAATACGAATGCGTGGTATGCTTATTCCAGTACACCAGAGACATTTATGTCGTTCAATCTAAAGACAGGACTAGTGTTCACAAGTTTTGTAATTTAAATTCGTATACTGATGAGAAGATCAATGAGTTAAGGAATGAAATTGCAAAGAATTTGAAGAATGAATTAAATTAAAAATTTGAACATAGCCTAATTAAAAAAATTGGTAATTTTTTTTTTTTATTTTATCCTCTCCTTACTTGCATGTCTGTAGTTTGCATGGTATGATAGTGAGTTAAGACTGTGTTTGCATGGTTTGTAAGCGTTCTTATTTTACTTCTTTTCATCTTTCACCCCTTTCCTATTCTCTCCGACTATTTTTCTGACTTGTCGGCAGTGGCCGACTGATGATGGTGAGCATTTCTTTCTCTTTTTCTGAATGAATGTTAACCCATGAGTGATAGGTGTTGCTACTTAATTAACCCCTTATTCTCTTCTCTTAACCCCCTACTCTTTCCTTTCTCTCGGGCTAACCTTAGAGTGGATCTCAGGGTCTTTGTTAGCCTTAGCTTCTGTAGATCTGTAGATAACGTATTTGCACAAAAAACAGTACTCTTGAGAAAAATGTTATATTGTTATGTATAGGTGGCCACGAAGTCCGTTACCCACTAGAGAAATGAATCGTATAACAATGATATGGGCAAAGGGTAACGGGACTTTGTGGCCACCCTATAGATTACGGCCATATAGTTATTTTCTCGAAATTCAGGTGAGGACATCTCCTTAAGATTAACCAAAAAATTGTTGGTGTGCAAAATGGTGTTGGTGGGCTTAATAAAATGTTTCAAAAGTTGAGGATAACTTAAAGGCAATTGAACTTAATAATTCTTCGAATTCAATGGGAAAATTGGGTGATCGTATTAAACTGGATCAGGATAATGTTTAGAAAGTTCACGCGAAAGTTGATAAAATTGTTAATAACATTCGGTCGCATAGAAGAATTTTAACTGTTGGTAGTTTTTAGTTTTAATTTGGTTAGAAACAGTGCTAAGCCAAAGGCGTCCTAAATTTTTCAGTTGGATTGTCAAAATCCATTTAGTCTACTCGAAATAAGAGGAAACGAAAAAAATGAAACTATGTTGTAAGGTTCGTTTATTTTTAGGTATATGGATAAAAAAATTTGGGATCACCTGAAGATCATGGCCCCCAGTCTTCTTTAGTTAGCTTTATAACGCTAACTAACGAAAATATCACGACCTAACCTAACCAATCGTCAAGGGCTTACAGTTTACCTAACGATTGGTTAGGTCGTGATATTTTAGTTAGTTAGCCTTATAAGGCTAACTAGAGAAGGCTGGGGGCCCTGATCTTCAGGTGATCCGAATTTTGTTTTATAAATAGAATAAAACGAAAGAGGGATCACCTCAAGATCAGGGCCCCCAGCCTTGGTTAGTTAACCTTATAAGTCTAACTAACGAAAATATCACGACTTAACCTAACCAATCGTTAGGTTAACTGTACGCCCTTGACGATTGGTTAGGTTAGGTCTGATATTTTCGTTAGTTAGCCTTATAGGGCTAACTAACGAAGGGTGGGGGGCTCTGATCTTCAGGTGATCTCGAAAGAGAATATGCGTGCCAGGCGCTAAAATAAAAATAATTGAACAGGAAGTGAAGAATTTAAAATTAGAAACTGAAAATTTGTTGTTAATTTCACACGTTGGAGGAAACGACTTGTATGTACATTTCAGTAGTAGGACAAAGGATTTGTTAGATAAATATCGAAGTTTGATTAAATTTTTAAAAGCTAAGTCGAATAATTTACTGATTTCTGGGGTTCTCACGAGAATTTATGAAAGTAATAGATTGTTAAGTAAAGCAATTTACTTCAATACTAAATTAGAAGCGAAACTCCTTAAGCCTATCCTCGTACGACTTTGACCTAAGCGACAGAATTATCTTAGTTCCTCGTCTTTGAACTCTTTCGAGTTTGTCTATATCCTTGCGCATATAGGGATTCCAAAATTGGATCTTGTACTCCAAATGGGGTCTAACTAATGATTTATAAAGAGGGACAATAATATCGCGCAATTTGTACTCAAATTTCCTAGCTATAAAACCTAGCACTTTGTTCGCTTTATTGATCGCTGCTGTATTTTGTTTCGCTGCTTTCAAATCACCAGTGACTATAACTCCTGAATCTTTTTCCTGATCTACACTTGCCAACTCCTTCCATGACATACTACATAAAATTACCGTTACGCGAACATATATGTAAAATTTTGCACTTATCAACGTTGAATCTCATTTGCCATGTGACCGACCAATCAACGATTTCATTCAGAGCTTCCTGGATTTTACCTCTATCTTCATCATTTATCGCCCTACCACCCAACTTCGTTCATCCGCTAACTTTCAAACTGTACTGACTAGGTCGCAGATATGGGGCTGAGGCCTGGCCTTGGGCATATTTTGCAGGCCTCGGCCTCGGACCTCAAAAGTAGCCTTGTCCTCGGCCTCGGCTTCGAGGCCAGCTGAAAAGTGGAAAGGCCTCGTGACTTTCGTGAGGCCTTAGGGAATCCTGATTTGTTTTGTTCTGTAATTTTCAACCTCCGGTAGCGTTGGGGTGGACATTCTTCAGGTGGGCGCGCTCGGGGTGGAGATTCTTCAGGTGGGCGCGCTCGGGGTGGAGATTTTTCAGGTGAGGACCATGACCTGACAGGTGACTAGTCAGGCGGCAGTCTTTCATAAATACTATTCAGTTACGTGACCAACGGATTAGTGACAGGCCACTGTGACGTTAGGTATATAAATATTATTCAGTCAGTCAGCTGACTTAATGTAGCAAAACTAGTGTGGAGAAGCAATCTATCAGTTGGTGATCAGTGGAACTGAGCTCATATAAAGTGTTTGTATTGTTTATGTGTATAAACTATTGTACTCTACCTATTTCTATAACAAAAAATAGGCCAAAGTAGAGAAGAATACCACCTGGTATACTGATAACTAGCTACTAGCGTCAATAATTTTGTTTTTCGCCCGTCGTAAATTGTAACATATAAACTTCTAAATAATATGATTTGAAATGAATATATAATATCGGATAAAAACAATAATTTTGCTAATATCAGCATATCAGCATGGATGCTTCCATTACATGCTCTGTCGTTTGCTTTCTGGTTCGTGATGGATCCAGGTTTCATCTCCAGTGATAATGCGCTCCAAAAAGTTTCACCTTTATTATGATATCGCGCCAAAAGACGAGAACAGACATCCGTACGATTACGCTTGTGCTCTTCTGTCAACTGTTTGGGCATCCATCTTGTACAAACCTTGTGAAAGCCAAGAATGTCAGGAATTATCGAATAGGCTGACCCTTAACTGATGTCTAATGAAGATGCAATTTCTTTTATTGTTAATCTTCTGTCATCGAAAATCATGGCTCTGGCTTCTTCCTGCTTGTCACCACTGGTTGATGTTGACGGTCGTCCTGAGCGCTGAGCATCTGTCACACATGTCCGACCTTCCTTGAACATTTGAATCCACTCGTACACACTTCGCCGTGGTAAAGCATTATTCCCATACTTAGAACATAAACGCGTGTGAATTTCAGCTCCTTTCACACCTTCTGCCCACAAAAAAACGAACCACGGATCTCTGTTCTTCCCGAGTACAAATTGAAAGCGGCGCAGCCATGCTCACTACTCGTACGATATGCGACAGCTACTAGCCTAAATAAGCCTATACTGTTGCTAGCCTAAGTAAGCCTATACTGTTGCTAGCCTAAATAAGCCTATAGATCTCAGTTTGGCTCGTTATTACGAGTATATATTACACTGGTATGCATATGAAATTTTTTTGTCTGCTGTGAGGGTTTTTTCAACTCATATTATATAATTCGACCATGCTGAATTCGAAAATGACATTGGTTTTCCTCAATCAGGTCAGGTTTTTTCTCTATTGGCCATTTATTATAAGTCCAATTTTATCCCCAAATTTATTGATTTTTTTAGCTTAAACACTGTAGATACGAGTAATATTATAAGAACACTCGTGAAAAATGAAAACATTGTGTGAATAAATACTTTTATTCATTCAATGAATATGGAAAAAAGTTTATTGAGGAAGGAATGAAGTTTTTTTGGCTTTCCGTCTGTGTTTTTCTTCGGGCACATCTCGCTTCAAACACCAGCAATAGTCCGCCAGCATATTGATATCCCAGTTTCCCTGGTACCTCTCTTCCATTATTTTGATATCTTGGTGAAATCGTTCACCCTGTTCCTCACTATAATCCCCGCAATTTTCAGGAAAATAGTCCAAGTGGGACCACAAAAAGTGCATTTTTATGGACATGCGCGACCCATGAGCTTTGAAAGCTTCCATCAAGTTTTCGACAACGGACTCGTATTCTGGACTTCTACGCTTGCCAAGAAAATCAGTGACAACTGATTTGAATGCCTGCCAGGCATTCTTCTCAGTTGGAGTCATTGCGTTTTCGAACTGAGTATCCTTGATCAAAGTTCGAATTTGAGGACCATCAAAAACCCCAGCATTTAGTTTAGCATCAGATATATGAGGAAATTTACTCTCGAGATATCGGAATGCTGAACCCTCCTTATTCATTGATTTGATGAAATTTTTCATCAAGCCCAGCTTAATATGAAGTGGTGGGAGCAAAATTTTTGTTGGTGGTACAAGGGGCACTGAAACGACATTATGCGACCCAGGTTCAAAATTCTCTCTGGATGCCCATTCACGCTGTGCATAGTGCTTCTCATCCGCTCGGCTATCCCATTTGCAGAGGAAACATGGGTATTTCGTGTATCCCCCTTGCATTCCCAATACAAATGCCACAATCTGAAAAAAAATGAAAATATTTAAAGAATTTAGAGAATTTGTTCTATCAGATAAAAAAATCTATGCATTGGACTGTATCACTTCTGTGGGGAAGTTAAGTGTTCTTATACGCTCTCAAATAACCTTTGGAAAAACAACGTAGTCAATAGCAATAGTTTACTTATGATATTAGTATTACCTTCAAATCTCCACAGATCCTCCAGTTATGTTGGTCGTATACGAGAGCATCCAGTAAAATTTTCATGTTATCGTAGCTCTCAGTAAGTTGTACGGAATGTGCTACAGGGACTGATGCAACCCTATTCCCAATGTTGAGAAGTACTGCTTTCAAACTTCGTTTAGACGAGTCTATAAATAGCCTCCATTCTGATGCGTTATATGGCAGGCCCAAGGATTCGATTAGCCCCTCAACATTGCAGCAGTACACTAAGGAAGAGGTATTTTCGTGCACTGCAAAAAACTTGCGGAATTCTTCCTCTCGTTTCCTATACCAGGAGAATGTTGTTCCCGGAGCCAGCAAGTTGTCCTCTCGAAGTCGTGAGCCCAAGATCTCGGCAGCTAATTTGGAAAGTCCTAAATCCCTGGTAAGATCATTAAGTGTGGCCTGGTTGAGAGGCCTCGGCTCATTTGAAGCGGTATTTTGAGGTATATACGACTGGGACTGGTCATTGGCATTGGTCATTGATTCATCATCAGAATCATCGAAGTCCAGGGTTTGAGGTGGGTCGGGTATTGGAATTCCAGGACCATGGGGTACAGGTCTCATAGCAGAAGGAATGTCAGGGTATACAACAATGTGTTTATTCTTCTTGTTAACTCCTGAAAATAGAAACACAGAAACATGGATATAAAACTTGCATATGAAATAGAAGAAGCATTCAGACAGTGGCGGCTCGTGAGGGAAGGCTGCGGTCTGTAAGATATGAAATAGGTCGATGGAGTCTGTATATTTTCTTTCTTTTTCATTCATATTGTCCCTTCGGGGACAATATGAATGCAAAAGAAAGAAAATATACAATCATTGTATATGTAAATGTAACTTGTATAACAATATGTATGTGTAAATGTATTTTCTATAACAATATGTATATGTAAATGTATGATTACCATTATGGTGAATATTATGCTATATATGGTGAATATTACATTATGGTGAATATTATGTCAAGTTTCATACGAGGATTTCAAAATATTTAAGAAAAATAAATTTATAAGCCCACCTTGGAGGTTTGTCATGCAGAAATAGCAATCTGTCACGTGATCCTTTCCTTCTCTCCAAATCATGGGAATTCCAAAAGGCAAAGATTTCGCTCTGCCTTTGCTCCATCTTCTCAAATTTTCAATGCACGTCTTGCAGCACATATGAGGGGCGAAATTTTTGTCCTGGTCCCCTAGCTTAATTCCAAAGTATGCTCTATACATTGTCTTCACAAATTTAGTAATTTGGGACTGGTTATTTGGCATGGTAACCGTCCCACATATGTAGCAGAATCTATTGGGATCATTTTTACACGCTCTATTCATTATGAAATATTTTATCTATATGCCTGAAAAGTAAAAAAAGATATTATACAAGTGAAATAAGTGATGATAGATGTTACTTTTCCAATTCCGCTTTGACAAAATCACGAAAAATTCTATTTTACTTATGAGGCCATAGCCGGATAACCTGAGCTGATTGAGAAAAACAGATTGCAGATTCGAAATCAGCAGGAAAAACTCTATAAGAATCACTTACAAAACCCTTGACAGCAAAATTGATGCATACCAGTGTTATATATACTACAGGGTGTCCCGTAAGTCTGGACCCATAGGGATTTATAATATATTTTTTTATTATGTTGCAGGTAAACCATGTCACTGACTAGAGAGGAAAGAGTTCAAGTTATTTTGCTGGTCGGGACCCGCAGTCACCGGGAAGTGGCCGAAGAATTCAACAATATGCATCCAGACCGCGCACCAATCACACACAGATGTGTTGGCAAGTTGATAGCCAAATTTAAGGAAACTGGATCCGTAGCTGACAAGCCTCGCAGAGGACCTTCAAGGACTGTTACGGAAGACGAAACCAGTACCAATGTGTTGGCTAACTTCGCTGTCAGTCCCAAGAAGTCACTTCGACGCATGTCCAGCGAAACTGGGACTATTTTGTAATTTTATTAATTTTGCCCTATGGGTCCAGACTTACGGGACACCCTGTACAGTATATTATCACTAAAATAAAAAGTGCGGATACTTTTTGAAGTACCCTCGTATATATAAGAAAAATCCTGGGGCCCAATACAGAACCCTGAGAAACGCCGCTTGCTACATTAGCCCAAGAAGACCCCTCCATCCCTCTGTTTCCTACCTCGCAACCACTCTTCCATCCAATTTATTACTACATCCCTCATCCCATGAGACTTAGTTTTTTCAACGAGTCTTTTGTGCGGTACAGTATCAAACGCTTTTTGAAAATCTAAATACACTACATCTACCGCCCGGTGACTATCGTAAACTTCAACCACGCTTTGAAAAAATTCTGAAAGATTAGTTAAGCAACATTTGTTTCGCCTAAAACCGTGTTCCGTATTTCTAATCAAGTTATGCAATTCTAAGTGTTCTACTATAACTATACGATCCCTTATTATCGATTCCAGTAGCTTATCCACAAAAAATGTTGTATATAGACCTTTTCCACAAGGAGTAGAATTAGACGTTGAAGTGTATAACATCTTAAGTAGCATAGTTACGCATAAAGAATTAATTATTGTCGGGAATTTAACCTGCCCAAATTTTAATTTCATTACCTTAAACAGTGATGCTATGAGTTTACGTTTAATAGATTTTCCACAAGATAATTTTCTTTTTCAAAAAGTATTAGAACCTACCCGCAGTGAGAATATTTTGGATTTGGTTTTCCCGCTAATGATAAATTAATTGAGAATGTAGACGTCGGAGAAAGTTTATGCAATAGTGATCACATCATGAACGCTTTTCGGTTAATATTAAAACTTCTAGAGAATTAAATAACTTCATGGTGACTAATTTTAGGAGAGTAAATTTCGAATGGTGGAAAAAGAAATATAGGAAAAGCAATCGCAAAAAGAAATGTAACCTACAGGGTGTCCACAATGTCTTGTCACACCAGTAAAATACTAAATGATTTTCGTTTTTCTTTCAGACCGATTTATCCCTGATACAGTTCCGTTTTTGTTGCATATATGTTTATTACATGACATTCCATAATTACGTTATATTATATACATATACCTTTAGAATGTTACACAGATCATACGTCCAATGGATCTGTTTGTTTACCGTCATTATCAAGACAGAGACTGATTTTGCGCCAGATTCTGTATGACATTTTCCGGAGTATCTGAGTGGTCACAAAATAAAGTGCATCCCTGATAGCATCTTTAAGCTATACCCAAGTTAATCAGTTGTGGCACTAGCCACGTTTGCAACATCTGATAAATGTGTTGATTAAGAGAACCATCAAAAAAATATGGGGCGAAGAGACGTTTGCTAGTCATAACAGCCCATATCATAACATGAAGTGGCTTATGTTCTAATTCCTCTACGAAATGTGGGTTTTCCTTGGACCAGAAGGCAACATTGCGGGATCGAGCACTCCGCTATATGATACACTCATCACTAAATATAACTTTACCCCGTTTCAATTGTGTCAAATACCCGAAGCAGTTCCTCACATGCATTTTGTCTGTGATCCAAATCAGTATTATTCAGCTCTTGAACATATCGTGGTGATATGGATGCAGCTTTAAGTCTACTTTTATGCGCTTGTGCAGTGTTTGTCGTGGTATTCCAAGCTCTGATGATCGCTTACGGATTGATTTTTCTGAGGATCTTGACACAGATTGCTCAACTAATGTACACTGTTGTTGCCTGGTAGATGGCCTGCCTGGTCTCGGTTTATCTTTTACAGTTCCTGTTGTGAACACTTTCTTTCCCTATCTCAACAGAGTCCTTTTTGGAGGAACTGCACGATTGAATCGGTCCTGGAAGTCTGCACGAATATTTACAATGATTTTGTCATTACTGTACATGATCGCTCATTAATCCAGGTACTAGCCAGTATACGATGATCAATCGTACAGTTGCTACTATCATACATTTCAAATGAGTCTGAAAGAAAAACGAAAATCAGTGTTATGGGGAAACAATTTTGGGGAGATAGCGATAATTTTAAATATATTTTTTACATCAATTTTGACAGCTACGGATACTTCTTTTATTCCGGAGGTTAGTAATATGTTTAGCGACACAACTTGGACTTTTTCATTGCTTGCTATTTAAATTGAAGAAATTTCTCGCAATGAGTATAAGTTAAAAATTAACAAATCGGCAAGTCTAGACTATTTTTCCCCAACGTTCCTAAAAGAGTTAAATAATGAAATACTTGGTCCTTTAGTTAAAATTTTTAATAAATCTCAATCGCAGGGCGTTGTTCCTCCGGATTTTAAACTGGCTAATTTAACTCCAGTTTTTTAAAAGGGGATAAACAACAGTCTAACGTCTATAATTGGAAAGCTTTTAGAAACATAAAACATAAAACAAAGCTAACGTGGGTTTCGTAGAAATAAATCTTGTTGAACAAATTTATTGGAGTAATTGTATTGGTAATAATTAGGTTATTGCAGGAGATTTAAATATTGATCTCACAAAAGAATATTCAAAAAATAACGCAAGCTTCCATCACAACATCATGGTAGCCAGTGGTTTCAAATTAGTTATTACAAAGCCAAATAGCCTTCACAATGACATTGGAAATTCGACTCTGTTAGATCAGATCTGGGTACGATTCCCGCTTGAATGCATCTTGGATATAATTATATTACAGTAAATATCACAGATCAATTGCCTAATACTAATCACCCATTTCTCTACAAACGAAACCATAAAAATTGATTAGATCTTACAGCTATAATAACATTAAAGTTCCTGAGAGAATATAACGTCTTTTCATTAGACAAGAATAACTGAAAGTAACCATAACACTGGAACAAAATTTCAAACATTCTTAAACACACTAATGGATATATTCAACATAAACTTTCCTCTTAAATCCAAAGTACTATCTAAAACTAAATATAACAATGGATCACACCAGCACTCATTGTGAGTATTAAACGGAAGCATACACTCCTTAAATCATGGAAAACTGATATTATTACCGAACAGACACAGTACTTACAGTAACAGTCTTTATGTACTTATTAAAAAAACAAAAGCAGATCATTATTGTACAATAAAGGATGAGTAGTATGGGCGCAAAAAAGTATGAGTGCAATGCAATTGCATGCAACATTGATGGAAAAGGTGCGCAAGGGCCAGAAAATGGGGGAGAGAGATTAAAGGGAGTATAAAACGTCAAAATTAAGCGAACCGAGCCTATTCCATCATCTGCAATATTTTGCAACATTGCTAGGAATGTGCGCAAAGGCCAGGAAAAGTGGGCAGGGGGTTAGGGAGTCGCCAAAGCTAAAACATTAAGAAAATATAGCCAATCCCACCCAGCAGCACTCCACCTCTGACCTACAACCAACCACCAACCTAATAGAACCTTTAACGCCCACCACCAGAACGATGACACCTCAGTAGCATAATTACAGAATATAAGGGCCGTCAAAATAAGAAAAAATCTCATCTTGCAATTATATATATATATATATATATATATATATATATATAGAGAGAGAGAGAATGAGTTATTGATAAGGGTAAAGGGGGAGGGGTAGACTGCTAAAGGAAAATAAGAAAGAGGGCGTGGCCTATGTATATATGCATACATATAATAAAACCAACCAAGCTAAGGACTTTAGTGACCACCAACAACACACCAACAGAGAGAGGGAGATGTTCGTTAGTTACTGAAGCTTTATCAGATATGTGATAACATTCAAATTTTAACTTAAAGCTATAGCACAGCTGTGTTTTAACGCTATACATATACTCGTTTAAGTAAATAATGTACTTTATATTATCAAAAAAATAAATTTCCTGAGATTACAGAAGGTCTTAAATATATACATTCCAGATATAAAAAAGGATTCTTAAATTAAAATTCTGAAACACAGTCCTTCCTAAATAAGCATATTTTGTTTCCTATAGCTTCAAATTATACCATGCAGCATCGCTTAGCGTGAGATATATATATATATATATATATAATATATATATATATATATATATGTGTGCGGGCAAAGGAAACGTTTTGTGCCACCCTATACATATGCACACACACGTTAATTTAATCTTGCAATTATATATATATATATATATAGAGAGAGAATGAGTTATTGATAAGGGTAAAGGGGGAGGGGTAGTCTGCTAAAGGAAAATAAGAAAGAGGGCATGGCCTATGTATATATGCATACATATAATAAAACCAACCAAGCTAAGGACTTTAGTGACCACCAACAACACACCAACAGAGAGAGGGAGATGTTCGTTAGTTACTGAAGCTGAAGCTTTATCAGATATGTGATAACATTCAAATTTTAACTTAAAGCTATAGCACAGCTGTGTTTTAACGCTATACATATACTCGTTTAAGTAAATAATGTACTTTATATTATCAAAAAAATAAATTTCCTGAGATTACAGAAGGTCTTAAATATATACATTCCAGATATAAAAAAGGATTCTTAAATTAAAATTCTGAAACACAGTCCTTCCTAAATAAGCATATTTTGTTTCCTATAGCTTCAAATTATACCATGCAGCATGGTATTTTATGAGTTTTTTATGATACACACAGACAGTGCATGGAACAAGGAACTCTTCTGGGATAATTAAATCCACTATAGTCCGAATAAGTAATGGTAAATGACAAATACCATAGTTTTTCTTTTTCATATATATATATATATATATATTATATATATAATATATATATATATATATATAATATATATATAAATAATTATAAGTATATATATACAGGGCTATTTAAACTGATTCACCTGATTTCAAATGAGAATATTTTTTAATGTTACAAATACAGAGTGATTTGTGATACATCAACCAAAAGAAAAACTGTCTAAATTTTGTCTCTCACCTCATAAATGCTCTATGTGACTTCCTCTAGTTACACGAGCAACGTCGACACGATAGTCGAATTCCTCCCATACTCGCTCCAGCATGTCCGTTGTCACTGACTCTACGGCAGTAACAATGCGAGTTCGGAGCTCATCCAAAGATGTGGGCAACGGTGGCACGTACACAGTATCCTTAACGTACCCCCAAAGGAAGTCGCACGGTGTAAGATCCGGCGACCTAGGGGGCTCGAAAACTGCAACACACAAAACGCCTTCTGCTGTGCGGACGCCATTTTCACATTGACTGTTTGTTGCTAGGCTAGGCCACGGCGTAACTTTGGAGCCCTCTCGCGATGATTTTGTAAAACTCGGAGATTTCCTCTTTCATGTGGTGTATGCCCAGTTGATGCTTGGTTGATAGGTACGGAAGTATTCTCAGTTGAAATCGGATGAATCATTTTAAATAGCCCTGTATTTATAATTATAATAGTGAATAATATTTAAACCGTACAGCATATCTTTGTATATATATATATATATATATATATATATATATATATATATATATATATATATATATATATATATATATATATAGTGTGGCCCAACGGTAGGCCCACTATAATATGTAAAAAAAAAAATGAAATGATATTGGGGATACAAATGACTTTGTGGTTTTCGTTTAATTATTAGAAAAATAAATGAATCATTTTTCACAGTGATTAATAGTTATGTATACGGTAATTGTGCAATATTACAATGACTGATTATTAAGAAATGGTTTTTATAGAGTATAAGATTTAAATGCTACAAGAGTGATAAGAAACAATAATTTAGGTAATGGATATACGGAATTGGACACACAACAATAAATAATTAAACAATTAATAACTAAGGTAATGAAAGTACGATATTTTTACAGTAACGGATTAGGCCTAACTGCGGTCGGAAAGGCGTAAGTAGCTCCAAACGGTATTGAGGACACTTTGAGGATAGCCTATCCGGTTAGGCTGGGAGTATATTGAGTTTGTCGGTTACGCAAAAGAAGTTTAGCACAACAGAATAAACGGCAGGGCAAATGAACTGGTAACGTACGTGAGGAATAAAGACCTGGGTTTCTTCGGAGGTAGAATGGGATACGGGAAAGCCTACGAGCCTGTTTGAATGATGAAAGACTCGTTGAAGGGAAATGGATTCGCAGGTCGAAATAAATTAATGTTGAGTGAGGCAAAGAGACCGGGTGGATGGCACGAGTTGAATCTTGCAGAATTGACGTTGCTTCTGGAGACTTTGGAATGGTAGTAGGGCTCAACAGAAATAATTAACTTCGTGTATGCTTGAAAGGAGTTTTGAAGGAAAGCTGACGGTTGAGATCGAGTGGTGTTACGTGACGAAGGAAAATGGAAAATTTTCTAGGCTCGGTGACCCTAAAGGGTCAGGTGACGCTACAAATTTGGCGGGCACTTTTGAGAAATAAAAGTAAATTAAAGGTTCCTTTGCCCACGCTTTTGGAAATTTTACAGCTATGTGAGGGAGGCAAAGAAAAGGAATTTTCGTTTATGCTGATGATATATATATATATATATATATATATATGATGAATAAAACCACGAAGGAAAGGAAACACAAAAAGGTGCTCAAGCGCTTTCGTCTAATGACATCCTCAGGAACACTGAAGTACAGAAAAGGTTACGGCCTATATATAGGTTACAGAAAGAAAAAAAAAAAAAAAAATAAATAACATACATACACACCAACATATATATATATATACATACGTATCTACACACACATATATATATATATATATATATATATATATATATGCAATAAACAGAAGTAAAATAAAAATTAAAAATTAAAGGATTAACAAAGAGGCTTACAGATTTGTAAGGAAAAATATCGATTTTTAGCACAAGATCAAATGAATTATAAAAATACAAATTTATACTGGAAATCTGCCCGGGTTTTAACACTTTGCCTTATATAGTCAAGTTTCGATATACACGGGGGAGTCAAAAAGTACGCGGAAAAAACAAAGAATCCTTTATTAAGCGAAAACATATGAACGTAAAGCAATTATTTTTCAACATAGTTCCCCTCTAAGTTCATGCACTTTTGAAGGCGGTGTTTCCATCCATTTAACCCCTCCCTGAAGAACCATTCACCTCTCGTTTTGAACCAATCTGAAACGGCTATTTTTGCTTCGTCCATACTTCTAAATCGGGCTCCTTTGAGATGGTTTTTCAGTTTTGGGAACAAAAAGAAGTCAGATGGGGCGAGATCAGGGCTGTAGGGTGGATGTGGTAAGATTTCCCATCGAAATTCTCGTAGGACAGCCCTGACAACCTTCGAAATGCGCTGGAGCGTTGTCGTGATGAAAAAGGACCCCTCGGTGCAACTTTCCAGGTCGTTTTTTCACCAATGCTTCTTTCAATTTTGTTAAAACTCCTACGTAGTATGCTCCCGTGATAGTCCTTTGTCCTTCAAGATAGTCTACCAAAATCACCCCTTTCGAGTCCCAAAAAACTGTGGCCATCACCTTTTGCGCCGACCTCTCCGATTTGAATTTGACTGGTCCAGAAGATCCGCGGGGAAGCCACTGCTTGGACTGTACCTTACTTTCAGGATCGTATTGGTAGATCCACGTCTCATCGCCGGTTATGAGTCGATCCATAAATTCGTCTTCGTTAGCTTCGATCTTGTTTAAAGAAGCCATCGAAAGATCAGCTCTTTGAACCAGCTGGTCTGGGCGCAACGCTTTTGGGACCCATCGCGCCGAAAACTTGCTGAGGCCGAGATGTTCGCTTAAAATCGAAGATGCCGAGCCATGTGAGATGCCCATTGCAGTAGCTACCTGATCAGTTGTAACTCTACGGTCTTCTTCCACGAATTTCTGCACTTTGGCTACCATTTCTTCATTTGTCGAGGTTGACGGTCTTCCCTCCCTTGAATCATCTTGCAGGTCTTCTCTACCATTTCGGAAACGGTTAATCCATTTATAAACTGCTGTTTTCTTTGGGGCAGCATCTCCATAAACCCTTTGCAAAGCTTCACTGATTTGCGAAGCTGTCCACTCGAGTTTAAACAAGAATTTGATGATGGCCCTCAACTCAAAATCGCTGGTTTCCATGGGGTGAAAAATGACGTTCTTTTTAAAGGCACCCTCAATACACAATGACAAGTGAATTAATGAAATAACCTGTCAGATATCATCATCAACTTCCGAAGACATGATTAATCTCGTTTTGTTTTGAAAAAAAAACAACGTGTTTGCACAGGAACATTTTTCCGCATACTTTTGGACTCGCCCTATTTATTTATTTATTTATTTTTTTCTTTCTGTAACCTATATATAGGCCGTAACCTTTTATGTACTTCAGTGTTCCTGAGGATGTCATTAGACGAAAGCGCTTGAGCACCTTTTTGTGTTTCCTTTCCTTCGTGGTTTTATTCATCATAAATATTTTTCACGTGTTAGTTTCGTGAAATAATTTTCATATATATATATATATATATATAATATAATAAAATATTTTCATGTTCAGACATATTAAAGGGTATACTGCTAAGTCCGCCCATCCCACTGTATCCTATAAAAGGACACACACACACACACACACGCATGCACACACACACACACACACACACACAAAACACACACACGCATTGAAGCTTGAGAAAAATGGAGAACATAATTCAGGAAACGAGTACGTACTTATTTTCGTTTTAATAGGTTTTTATAAATAGTCCAGGAGCATATGTAGAAAAATGATGCTCCGTGGCAGGTTTATTGATGAAAAGGCGGGGCTGGTTTTGTTTCATCAGAAGCTACCTATAGATGAATAATTTTCATGGTGTCACTCTATGGTGCGTGGCGTGTAGTATTGATGACGTCATCAAGATGGCCGCCAACGAAAATTCAAAAATTTTTCAATATCTCCGTTATTTATGGACCAATTTGAATTTTGATGGTCTCATTTTAAAGATATTTATAGTACACATATGCAATTATATCAATAGTGTTATACATTCATGAAATCGGTTCCTCCCACTTGTATTACGTCACAGAAATGGGCGGAGTTGTCTCGACTGGGGGTGTGGCCTACGGCTAGACTAATAGAGGGAAAATAACGACTTTTTCTCAGTCTGCTGTAGATTGCACACCAGTTAAGACGTAGCCTGTTTTTGTGAATTTGTGATATTTATTTATCCACCCAAATAAAATTCAAGGACGGATTTCCATTCAAATGGAAATCGTCTACCTTGTATTTTTCTTAGACAACAATAACATTGCTATCCACAAATGTTTGAGTGATTCAATAAAAAATTGCAACTCAAAACTAAGTTCCTTATTCCAAAATAGTCCTAGGCCTAGATAGATAATACAGAATATTTGTGTGACTGTTTGCATGTATATTACGTGAGTGATGAGAAATTGAACCTATTTCATGTGTTTATGTGATAATAAATTTAAATTCTCTCTCTCTCTCTCTCTCTCTCTCTCTCTGCGTCATCCCCGAGCCAGGCGTGAGGCACGAAGGTGCTGGCCTGGATAGTGTTAGATGTACCGCGACAGTCGTTGCCGATAGAATAGACAAACTGAGCGCGTTTAAGGCTCCTGGGCCAGACCAGTTTCTCCCCAGAGTGTTGCGAGAAGTGCGCGACCAGGTGGCTCCCCACCTGGCTACAGTCTTCAACAAATCGTTGGAGATGGGCCAGGTGCCTGGTGACTGGAGGGAAGCCAACGTGACCCTATCTTTAAGAAAGGGGATCACGAAAGTCCAGGGAACTATCGTCCCATTAGTCTCACTTCAGTTGTAGGTAAATTATTAGAAGGGATAATAGCTGATAGGATCGTTGACCATTTGGATTCCTACAAGCTGCTTGGGGACTCCCAACATGGGTTTAGACGGCATAGGTCGTGTCTCACCAACTTGCTCGAGTTTTTCCACGTCATGTTGAGTGAGTACGATAAGAGTAGGGCGATTGATATACTTTATCTCGACTTTCAGAAAGCCTTTGATAAGGTACCTCACCGCCGGCTAATGGCGAAAGTGCGCGCGCTGGGTATCGGTGGGAAAATAAGTAGGTGGATTGAAAACTGGCTGAGGAATAGGCGGCAGAGGGTGGTAATTAAAGGGGCTAGTTCGGGTTGGGCCTCGGTCACTAGTGGGGTTCCTCAGGGTTCCGTTTTGGGGCCACTGTTGTTTATCATTTACATAAATGATATCGACGGTGGCATCGTCAGTCGGATCGCCAAATTCGCTGATGAAACCAAGCTTGGGGCCAATGTTGGGACGCCCGAAGCGATCGAGGAACTGCGTGCGGACCTAGGTAGGATAGGAGAGTGGTCCGAAAAATGGCAAATGCCGTTTAACTTGGGTAAATGCAAAGTGATGCACATTGGCTACGCCAATCCCAAGTCGGACTACTCGATATTGGGTAGTAATATCGAGGTGACTGATTTAGAAAAGGACTTGGGTGTGCTAATTAGCAGCGACCTTAAGTTTACGAAACAGTGTGTAGAGGTGGAAAAGAAAGCCCAGAAACTATTGGGTTATATCAGGAGGCATTTTCAGTTTCGGAACAAGGAGATTGTGCTTTCACTGTACAATTCCCTGGTTCGGCCGCACCTGGAGTATGGTGTGCAGTTCTGGTCGCCCACCCTCAGGAAAGATATTGAGAGGCTGGAGCGAGTGCAGGCGAGGGCCACAAAGTTAATCCCTTCCGTTAGGCATATGGGCTACAATCGACGGTTACGCGCCCTGAACTTGTTTTCGCTTGAAACTCGGAGGCTGCGCGGTCAACTGATCGAGGTTTTCAAGCTCTTACGCGGGTTCAACGATGTCGATTTTAGAAGTATGTTTAGTTTAAATGATAACCCAACTCGCAACAATGGTTGGAAGTTGGATTTGAAACGGTTTAGGACTAGTGTGTGTGGGAATTACTTTACGTATAAGATCTGTGACACGTGGAACAGGTTACCTTCGGAAGTTGTGAACAGTTCCTCTGTGGATCAGTTCAAGTAAAGGTTAGACCAAATCTTGCACACTATTTGAGTGTGTACAAAATTTTCCCTGGCACCCGTTGCCATTGGTACCTCCTCGGTATGGGCCGCAAGGCCTTTTGAGGTACTTCTTTTCCTTGTAACTCCTTGTAACTCTCTCTCTCTCTTTCTCTCTCTCTCTCTCTCTCTCTCTCTCTCTCTCTAGAGTTTTTCCATAATATGCATACACTGTACGATGCAAGTAGGACAATAGATATAGTGTATCTCGACTTTCAAAAAGCCTTTGACAAAGTCCCTCACGCTAGATTGATAGCTAAAGTCAAAGGACTAGGAATCACCGGGCTCGTTTCCAACTGGATTGAGGATTGGTTAAAAGATAGAAAGCAGAGAGTGGTAATAAATGGAGTGGCTTCGGAGTGGGCGCCCGTCACGAGTGGTGTCCCACAGGGTTCCATTCTGGGTCCTTTACTTTTTATCATCTATATTAACGATATAGACATCGGGCTTCTAAGTGCAATCTCCAAATTTGCAGACGATACGAAATTAGGAAGTAGTTTAGGTACTGAGGAGGGCGTAAGAACGCTTCAGAACGCTCTTGACAGGTTGGGCGAATGGTCTGCTACTTGGCAGATGCCATTCAACTTGGACAAATGTAAGGTAATGCATATAGGTTATAAAAACCCGAAGACCGATTACTCTCTCTTGGGAAGGAACTTGACTGAGACCGATCTAGAGAAAGACTTAGGAGTCTATATCAGCAACGATCTGAAACCGTCGAAGCACTGTGCAGAAGTCGAAAAGAGGGCCTTAAAATTATTAGGTTATATTCAAAGACAGTTCCAGTTTCGGAACAAGGAGACTGTAATGTCTCTCTATAATTCTCTAGTCAGACCTCAACTGGAATACTGTGCGCAGTTTTGGTCTCCATCCCTCAGGAAGGACATAGAAAGGTTAGAAAGAGTGCAAGCAAGGGCTACAAAATTGATCCCGTCAATGAGAATGCAAAGCTACCAACGGAGATTGGAGCGCCTAAATCTGTTTAGCTTAGAGACGAGGAGGTTGCAGGGTCAGCTTATTCAAGTCTTCAAGATGCTCAAAGGAATAGACAGGGTAGATTACAGAAACTTATTCTCACTTAATGCCAATCCGACAAGAAATAATGGGTTTAAACTGGAACTAAAGACATTTAGGACCTCTGTCTGCGGAAATTTCTTTTCCGATAAAATAGTTAATATCTGGAACCAACTTCCCTCAGAGGTTGTTTCCAGTCAAAGTGTAAATGTGCTTAAAAATAGGCTAGACAAAGTACTGAACACACTCATAGTTTAAGATTAAAACCTCAGAAAACTCTGCAGGAGTTCGCTTTCACGGTGTCACTGTGAGCAAGCTAAATATAGAGCTATTTATATATTCTCCACTTTCCTGTAAAATTTCCTTGGCTACTTTTCCAGGGTCAAGGTATTTCCTTCAACCTTTTTCCGTACCTGCCTCTGGCAGGGAGGGAGCGGAGGGTGGGGAGAGAGCCTTTTATTTTTCCAGCCAGTTTTCTACTACTATTAGGATAGTTGAAAGAAAAATAAACTTTTAATAACAGGAACCTCCCAGAGTGGACCGAAAGGTCTTTGAGGCTTCCTCTTGTCCTTGTAACTCCTTGTAACTCTCTCTCTCTCTCTCTCTTACTCTTACTATTAGGACCCTACTGCTACCTTATGCGTGGGAAGAGAGGCTTTGGAACCTCTATAAACACCACCATTTCACTTCAGTTGCAGGTAAATAATTAGAGGGGATAATAGCGGGTAGGATTGTTGACCATTTGGATTCCTACAAGCTACTTGGGGAAGCCAACATGGGTTTAGACGGCATAGGTCATGTCTCACTAACTTGCTCGAGTTTTTCCATGTCATGTTGAGTGAGTATGATAAGAGTAGGGCAATTGATGAGAAAGCCTTTGATAAGGTACCTCACCACCGGCTAATGGCCAAAGTGCGCGCGCTGGGTATGGTGGGGAAGTAGGTAGGTGGATTGAAAACCGGCTGAAGAATGCCACAAAGTTAATCCCTTCCGTTAGGCATATGGGCTACAATCGACACTTACGTCACGTGGGTTCAAAGATGTCGATTGAAGAAGCATGTTTAGTTTAAATTATAACCCAACTCGCAACAATGGTTGGAAGTTGGATTTGAAATGGTTTAGAACTAGTGTGTGTGGGAATTACTTTACGTATAAGATCTGTGACACATGGAACAGGTTACCTTCAGAAGTTGTGAACAGTTCCTCTATGGATCAGTTCAAGAAAAGGTTAGACCAAATCTTGCACACTATTTGAGTGTATAGAAAATTTTCCCTGGCACCCGTTGCCATTGGTACCTCCTCGGTATGGGCCGCAAGGCCTTTTGAGGTACTTTTCCTTGTAACTCCTTGTAACTCTCTCTCTCTCTCTCTCTCTCTCTCTCTCTCTCTCTCTCTCTCTCTCTCTCTCTCTCTCTCACTTTTTTTTCACTGATTTTTTTTTTTTTGTCTGTTTCAGGTACAACCATTTGACTGAAGGTATGGAAGGCGTAATGAAGATAGATCAACCATCGTCGTCCAAACGTAAGCGCTCGAGTGGTATATACTTTGATTTGTGTTTATTGTGTCAACGCCAACAAAAGGAGGCCTTAGTTGAAAACTCAAAATCTACACAAAAACTACTTGATGCTGCAAGAATTCGAAATGAGTGCGAAGATAGTGATTATAAACACCTTGCAGAACACTTGGAAAATATAACTGCAGAAGAAATAAACCAATATAATGCAAGGTGGCATCTGTCCTGCTACAAGAAGTGCACACACAAAGGTAATGTTAATAGACTACAGATCAGATACAAAAAGCAACTGACAGAACATGAAGATGCTGGTGAGAGCTCAGTGAGCAGGAAGGAACTTCCCTGTAAAAGATCCCAAAGTACCAGTATGCATTTACAAAAAATGTCTGCTTCTTTTGCGATAGACCTGAAGCTAGGAGGCATCCATTGCACACTGTTTTCACTAAAGATGCAGGACAGAAGATGTATTATGCTGTTCATCTGAGTGAAAATAGCCAATGGAAGCTGAAGTTGAGTGGGTGCATCGATCCAAAAGATGCTCATGCATATGACATAGTATATCACAAAGAATGTTATGCGAAAAATGTAAACAATGTCTTGCGAAGTGCAGAAAAACCTCCTGATACACCACCGAATGTGTCACAATGTGCAAGTCAGGTAGAATTCATTGACTGTTTATTAGAGTCCCTTTTGGAAGGTAAGGTTGTCACAATGGCAGATGCTGAGCGACACTACAAGGAAATCTGTTACTCAAAAGGTGTCAAAGAGGAAGATATGATATCGAGAAAATCACTGAAAACACTTATTGAAAATGAACTTTCTGACATGGACGTAATATTCAGCAATCCTGTCTCCAAGAACCAATCACAGCGTATTTCTTTGAAATCAGTTAACGATGCTGTGCTTTCACATGCAGAAGCAAGTTGCAACATAAATTCAAATATGAAGGCTGTATATCAGGCTGCTAAATTACTACGGAAAACCATCCTGACAGATGAGAAGTGGAAATTTACAGGTTCCATCACGCAGGACCAAGTTACAGAAGCAATACTTGCAATACTTGCTTGCAGGTTGAAAACCAACATTTGAACCACAAGGCTGCTGCTTTGTCACAAACTCTTATGTGTGAGTGCCTAACAAAAAGGCAGGCCTTATATGGTACCTTAACTTCAGTAAAGTCAATACACACACGTGAACTGCCACTTCAGGTTGCTGTTGGCCTAACGATACATTCTAAAACTCGCAGCAAATTCTTGGTGCAGCTTATGCATGGTTTGGGATCCTCGATCGACTATAATAAAGTTCTCCGACTTGAGACAGCTTTAGCTAATGAAGTTCTACGCTGCATAGAAGATAATGGAGGAGCATATGTCCAACCCAACCTTGTGAAAGGAAGATTTATCTACTGCGCTGCAGATAATTTGGACTTCCTTGAGGACACACCTGATGGAAAGGGAACCCTTCATGCAACTGTGATGACTTGCTGTCAAGAATGTCATGACAAAGATGAATCACAATCCATAACATTGTACGCTGCAAGCATGCTGAATCGATCACTACAGAAACTACCCAACTACATGACAGACTTCATCTCTTACAATGGCCCAAAGCTCCTAAAGCCAAAGCAGTGGCGGTTCCTCATATGGGCAATATGGCAGCCGCACAGGGCGGCATTTGTGGAGGGGCGGCATGAGCGCCTGCAAAAAAATAAAATAAAAATAAGAATAAATAAATAAAGAAATAAATAAAAAAAAAATAAAAAAAAATAAATAATAAAAGATCAATGACTTTGCATCAAGGAAGGTAAGAAGAGTCAGGCTTTAGATGGCAGTTGTGCTGTGGTGCAATTTATTTTGTTTCTTGTTCAAAGTGTAGCATAATAATTACCCTCTCTTAAGTGTCTTATTCTATTTATGTGATAGAGCATTTGTACAATTTAGAAATTTGATTCTCTAGTTTATTTATGGCAGTTGTGCAATTTAATTTGTATTTTTCCTGTTCATAGTATCATAATTACATTCTCTTAAGTGAGTTATTCTATTTACGTGATGAAGGATTTGTAAAATTCAGAAATTTGAGTCTTTGTTTTGGTTCTGAAGTTCCAACAATTAGTCCAATAAAAAGTTATTTTGTGAAAGAGTTATGTCTGTCCTTTATTTTGGGGGGATTCGAATGTGTGTGTGTTGGCGAACAGGGGGGGGGGCGCTGAAGGTGAGGTTCGCCCAGGGCGTCATGTAAGCTAGGACCGTCACTGAGCCAAAGAGTACAGTTTTTAAGGAATCTGATGTTAACAGAAGAGCTAAGGATTTGAAATCAATTAAAGAAGTAGACTTGGCATGGTGTCTATGCAAAACTGGAAGTATAGCAAATTCTACTACTTTGAATGTTGCGAGCACAGAATCTGCAAACAGGACGGATGATGATGTAATGGTTACAGACTTCCAAAATCAACTTAAGAAAACAAGATCTTATCCTGCGTGTGTTCCAGCCTGGACTGTTTTCATTGCAACATTGCAAGAAGTGCCGAAGCAAATAACTCGCATATGTGTTCTTCTGCCAATCATACCAGCTACCCGAACAGATCGTTCAATTCAATTGACTTTCTTAACATATCTGGAAAATTTAACAAAACATATTTGTGGAAGAGATTCAAAATGTGTTGTGACATTAGATTTGGGTCTCTACCGTCCTGTGCAGCAACTAATAATGTCTCAATAGTGTCTTCGTGATCGATTTGTTTTACGGCCTGGTGAACTGCACATATGTATGGCATTCCTTCGTGCTATTGGCACTTTTATTGATGGATCCGGTATTCCTGAAATGTGGGACGTCTGGTACAGTGAGGGCACTGTGCAACAAATCATCAAGGGCAAACATATTCGACGTGCTGAAGAAGCTCACAAACGCACACTTGTTGCACTGTATGACTGCTATCTGGAAGTGTTCTTCAAGAAGCATCCATGTGCATAAATTCTTAATAAGGTTGAAGAATTACAAACCAAATGTATCAAAAGCTGCGATATTCAAGACCTGCTGGCCACCATCGAGAAATGTAAGATCTCTGAAAAAATGAAGGAATTTGACAATCTTCAAGGACAGTCTAACCCAACATTTAAAATGATGCGGGAATACATGACAATGGTGGAATCTTTGTTGCAAGTAATAAGGTCTATAAGAAGTGGTGACTGGAATGCACACATTTCATCAGTGGAAGCAATCGTTGGGTACTTCTTTGCATTAAATTTGCATAATTACTCTGGGATGATGGATACTATCTTGCAGAAATGAGTGCTTTGAAGGAATTTGATCTTGTAATATGGGAAGAGTTTGAAAAAGGAAACTGGGTTGTGAGGAAAAGTACCATTCTGCGCTCTTGGAGCCGATGAAGCACTTGAACATCAAAACAAAGCTTTGAAGGTTAGTGGAGGTTTAGTGGGCATAACACAACACCCTAGGGCACTTGCACGCTATTTTTTAACAGCGCCAGTACTTGACCATATATCTGAAGAGACATCAAGCATGGCAGTGATACCAGAGCAAGCAGCATCACAAAAACATCATTACGACTCTAAAGAAGCAGTAAACAGGGAGGATATTGCAATAAACAAATTGCGAATTGAACTTAAACGGATTGGAAATCCATTTTCATATGATGGACCTGAACTTGTTACCATGTCAACGAAGGCAGTTTTTAGTGAAAGTATTACAAAAGATGTTGGTCAGCTCCATGCTCTTGGTATTAGATTGCATGATGAGTTCAAAACACAGAGACTCATCTCTGAATCTAGCACCATGAATTTATGGGATCCTATCAAGAAGAACAAACTAAATCTGTGTTCAAGCGCCAAGAAGAAATTAAAAGTGAATGTGGCTGGTACTGCTACAGAGTTAAGAGCAGACAGATCATTATTTGCCCGACTACTTGTTGTAAGCAGATCACAGAGTCAAGTAGATTTACGTGAGACATTAGGGATTTATGAATTCTCTGCTCTACCACGATCACTGTTTAATGATGATGGAACTATGCACCTTTGCCAGAAAATAGCAAACTGATCGAAATCTTGAAGTCGATCCCACCACCACCACCATCGCAAAGCAGCAGCCCAAACAGCAAACAAACAAGTCCAATAATAGCAATTACCAATACTCCACATGAAAGGACCTTCTCTTTTGCAATTGTTGATGGCATGGCAGAGCTACAAACTTTGGATAAGTCAAAAGGCATTCAGACATGCAAAGATCTGGGAAGAAGTACTGGGAATATAATGAAATACACTTAGTGTTTGACACATACAAAGAAAACTCAATCAAGAGTATGACAAGGCAAAAGAGGCTCCAGGGGATTTCGCCAACCCACTATAAAATCATGGATAGCACAAACATAGCTAATGTTACTATGAAGAACTACTTTCACACATTAGCACCAAAGATGAATTAACTGCTTACCTAGCTCAAAAAATGCTTCAGCATGCACAAATGACCAAAAGAGACTTTGTAGTGGCGTGGCGTACAGAAGTGGCCGCCTCACATTGTTCTTTGGACTGTCTTCGTAGTACACAAGAAGAGGCAGACACGAAGTTCATTCTTCATGCCATCAATGCCACAGAAAGAGGAGCTACAAAACTCTATATATTTGCACAGGACACAGATGTTTTCATTCTTGCTATAAGAAGGTATCCAAGACTCCCGCCGAGTCTTACTTTGTGCCTACTTCTAAAGATATTATTTCAATTGCAGAGATATTCCTATCACTAGGCTCCTTGAAGGCTTCTGCATTGCCTGCATTTCACGCCTTGTCTGGATCTGATTGCACTGGTACTTTGTCAGGGAAAGGTAAAATTTCATACTGGAAAGCATTCAGTACAGCGACTAAAGACAACCTTTTGGCACTTAATTCACTAGGAACACAAGAACAAATTCCTGAACAGGTATTGGATAAAACAGGAAGCATTCATTTGCCAAGTCTATCAGCCCAGAACCAGTATAACTAAACTTGCAGAGTTGCGCTGGTCTATGTTTTCTAAGAAACAAACGAGCTGGGAAAAGTTACCGCCTATAAGAAGTGCTTTCTTACCTGCAATGAAGAGAGTCAACTACCAGGTCATGATCTGGAACCAAGATGACAAATCACGGCCAACAATTCCATCACCTATTGGACATGGATGGAACATGGAGGATGGACAAATAGCTCCCGTTCTCTATGAAATGCCATGTGCTCCAGATTCCATTCTGTAGTTGATAAGATGTTCGTGTATGAAGAATAGATGCAATCCACCGTGTAAATGTTTAGCAAACAACCTACCTTGTACAGATATGTGTGAGTGTGGAGGAAACGATGAACTCTGTGATAATGATTCTCACACTGTATCGGACTTAATAGACTCTGACAGTGAAGATGATTTCAGCGAAGATGTTGTTGATCACAATTACTGACCTATTAAAGGACGCTATATAATTATGTTATCTCAAGGTTAGTAATTTTAACAGTTCAGTCATAGTATACAATCAAATTTCACAACTTAAAATAAAGTACCAATAGCTCAAACTTCATTTTGAAAGGTTTTATTTCCTGTGGAACATCCCAAAAAAAGTACATATGAGGTTTAATACTACAGTATAAATATGGAAATATCTGAGAAACCATTGACTTTAGAGTAAATGTTGTTAGGACCACGTTTTTACGCCTAAAACATATCTTTAAAATGAGACCTTAAACATTCAAATTGGTCCATATAAATAACGGAGATACTGAAGATTTTAGGAATTTTGTTGGCGGCCATCTTCATGACGTCATCAATACTACATGCCACGCACCATAGAGTGACACCATGGAAATTATTCATCTAAGGTAGTTTCTGATGAAACGAAACCAGTCCCACCTTTTCATCACTAAACCTGCCTCAAAGTTACAAATGCTCCCCTACTAAAAGTGATTTAATTTATTTTGTGTACAGTTGTCACTGAGTGCATTTTAAAACAGTGAATTTCAGTCCTTTTAATCTTAATTTATAATCACTGAATTTTTAGTTGTTGTTTTTTTTGTGGACAATTGTGCTGACTATTTTCTAAACAGTTAATTCGTTTTATAGTGTGATGCGCTGAATTTTTAAAATTTTTTAATACCTTTTCAAATCTAAAATTCTATTTACACAGTTTTACTTGAAGTGTGTATATATATATAATATATATATATATATATATATATATATATATATATATATATATATACATATATATACAGGGTGTCCGAGAATTATCTGTACAATGTTTGGCTGTTATTAAAAGTCAACCATGAAGTGTAGAAATTCCAGTGTTGTCCCATTTTACAGAGAATCTCTTTAAGTTTTTTCTGATACCAAGTTTTGACAAGTTTTTTAGAAATTCTAGTGTGTCCGAACATTATCTGTACAATTTCATCTTTAATAAAATTCTTGATAACACACGTAAAATTCTTAAACAAGATTATTTAGAATCTGTGTTTTCAAAAGTTTCTTTTATTAAAGTAACGTTGTTACAAACATTCGATATGTGCACCGTTAGTGATTCGCAAAACATCCAATCGATACTCCAAATGTTGCCATGTTCGCTGCAGCATATCCACATCAATTCGCTCAATAGCAGCTGTGATTCTTGCTTTTAAAACATCAATGTCTGTCACCCGCGTACATTTCTAAAAAACTTGTCAAAACGTGGTATCAGAAAAAACTTAATGAGATTCTCTGTAAAATGGGACAACACTGGAATTTCTACACTTCATGGTTGACTTTTAATAACAGCCAAAAATTGTACAGATAATTCTCGGACACTCTGTATATACATGTATTTTTCTTAATACGATACCAAATTAGGTACAATGAATTTTTCGTCTATTTATACACACAAAGTCATCCTCATCTCTTCTGACACCGAAATGACAGGTCCCCATCTCTCCTTGCTTGCAACGACGAAATGTAGTTTATTATCTTAATTTTCTCATATACAGTATATATCCTTTTTATCCTTAATCCTTTTTAAGTAGTGCCAAATTTTCAGTGAATAGTCACTTTTGGACATTTTTTAAAAAATTATGGTGCTTACCTCTTATATTGTGACAAATTGACCAAAAACCATAAATAAACAAAACAAAAGACAATCGGGTAATATTTAGGGTCCCCGCCCACCATCTGAAAAATAAGCCCCCTATTCACACAAAAAATGGTGATTTTTGGAGATATTTTTGGTCACAGTTTCCTTACTAATCGTATTTCAAAATTTTGCTACCAAAATGTAGAGAATAACGGTATCCTCTTATCGTGAATGTTTAAAAACTATTTTAGTTGTATACGGTGCTGATATTTGAGTGGACCTTATGAAATGTTTCCCTCTGTTTTCATTTCTATAACATTTATTTACAGTATTTCCAGGTTTTATCTACAAAAAGTATGCAAATATAACCAAATGTATGATAAATTTGCTTTTCTTTCAGAATTCTATTATAGATTTCTTTATTTCATAGTTTATTAAAATTAGTCAATAGTCATGGCTAACAGTAAGCCAATTTTAAGAACGAACATAAAATATGATTCTTTATTGGGAAAGTTAGTGGAAAACATATGCGCAAGAGAAGGAAGCATGCTTTCAACGAATAGTGAAGTTCTCAGTCACTTTTTCTTCTCGAGAAGGGATCAAATGAAAAGCGACAATGTGTCAAAGGAAGAAAATATTTTGAGAGTATTAGATAAGGTAGAAAAGGTGTGGATTGTGACTGGCATACCATCAAAATCCGTTAGAAAGCAAAAAGGACCCCAAAAAATGTTGTGGGATTTGATAAAAGAGCATGAGAAGTTGGGTGAAAATATAAAGAAGAAATGTTATGAAACCCAAAAACACATCTTTTCTGTCTCGCTTAGGTTACTTATTTGATATATCAACTGAAAATGTATGTAATGAGATCCAAAATGATACATTGAGAACAATACAACAGAAGAATGAGGATCTTCGCTTTTTGGAAGATCACCGAAGTGCTAGAATATATTCTCTGGGTCCGATCAATAAAGCTTATGTAGCCAAACTGATCAAAAAGACTGCTAGAATAGAAGGTGAAGAACGAAGAAAATTGAAAGAAAAAAAGCGAAAGGCATTAGAAGAAGAGACACACAAACTTGAATCATCTGAAGGCGAGATAGTGGACTCAAGTAATGGTGAAGATGATTTTACTCCGAGCCCAGGCCCATCAAAACGTCCTAAGTTACTACAGTCAACTTTAATATCTAATACAACTGATCGTTTAGGACTATCATTCGGACAACGCTCGACATTTGCATCTGTTGTAGCAGCTGAATGTGGGCTAGATTTGAAAGAGATGTCATTATCGAAAAGTACTTCTGCGCGAGCTGCGAAGAAGTCGAGGAAAGCTACTGCTGACACTACTAAAGAGTCGTTCAACCCAACTCAATATTGTGTAGTCCACTGGGACAGCAAAATGATACTGAATGTTTCAGGAGAAAAGCAGGATCGATTGGCAATACTTATATCGGGAGAGAATATTGAGAAACTTCTCTCGATACCCGATATCGGTGTCTCAACTGGATCGACACAAGCTTGTACTGTTGTTAGCACAATCCAAGAATGGAAATTACAGGATAAGGTTTACGGAATGGTATTCGATACTACTTCATCCAATACTGGCTGGATAAAAGGGGCTTGTAAAGTACTGGAAGACCTCTTTGGAAAAAAATTATTATGGCTCGCTTGTCGCCACCATATGGCAGAACGAGTTTTGTCAGCAGTGTATCTAAAGGTATTTGGAAAATCTACTTCACCCGAAAACGAATCTTTCAAGACCTTCAGAGATGTTATATGGAAGAAACAAGATACTAAGCAACCCTTCAAACAGCTATCTATCAATGACAAACATCTCAAGGACCTGAAAAAATGCGTCATAGATTTATGACAGATTTGCTCAAAGATAACCAGAGCCTTCCCAGGGATGATTACAAAGAGGTAGTTGAACCATCTATGCTCGTTTTAGGAGAAATTCCTGCCAGAGGAATACACTATATCAAGCCAGGAGCTCTCCATCACGCCAGATGGATGGCTGTCATATTGTATACGAATAAGATTTTAACATTTTCAGACCAAGCCGGATATGATAATGTTACAATAAAAAAGCTGGAAAGAATATGCTTGTTTACATCGCTGATCTACTCCAAGTACTGGCTATCAGTCACCAACCCACTTAAGGCTCCTGAAAATGACCTCCTATACAACGAATTAGTTCAGTACAAAAAGATTGACATGGAAGTAGCGGAAGCTGCCCTCAACACTCTAAAAGGTCATTACTGGTACCTATCTGAAGAACTTGTAACCCTTTCTCTCTTTGGAGATTTACCTCATAGTGAAAAGGACAAGGTGGCCAAAAAACTTTCCTCTTTCAATCAACCACCAGAATTCAAACAGGGTAAGCCGATATTTCCCATCCTAAAAGAACGAATTAAAATTCAGCAATTAGTTGGTCCAAACTCATGGTTTGTATTCAAAACCCTTGGTTCAACGGGAGATTGGATAAGGACTCCAGCTGTAACGTGGGACAGCAACAATGATTTTCAACGGATGAAGAGAATACTCTCTTCAACTAAGGTTGTTAATGACACTGCAGAAAGGGGTATCAAACTTTTGCAGGATTTTCATGGCTCATACAGGGATGAAGGTGAATTTCAGGCATTGCTTCAAGTTGTAGAGGAAAACAGGCGTGTTTTCCCAAGGTTTTCGAAACAAGGTCTCTTGAATTTGTAATTTCTTTCCATTTATAATTTCATTTCATTTGCAATTTTTCATTATAATTTCAAGAATAGCACTTTGTTTCTATTTTATTAAAATTGTTTTGTGTTTGTATTTCATAATAAAAATTTTAAAAAAACGATGGGGCTTTGCATATTTTTTTAGATTAATAAAAATTTAAGTCTGCAGTTGTCATTTTTTTTTTGCAAAATTTACTAATTTTAATCTACTAAACATGTACAAAGTTGTTCCCATGATAAATCTCTAAACCAAAAAAGTGTTGCTCATTTAAGCCCATCTGCTTTTTTATTTATAATTTCAAAGCCCATCGCCGCAGAGCTGCATTGGGATGATGCTCTATGGATGGCGGTGACATCCAAAGTATATAAGATAATATTTTATTGCAGTTCAGATCTTCCAAAGATATAAAACAGCAGCATTTTTCTCTTAAAAAATGCATCAAAATGACCAAAGAGATATAAAAAATTCAATAAATTTAACTCAAAGGTTAATAAAAACTATTTAGATTGAAGCGCATTATTATTCTCTACATTTTGGTAGCAAAACTTTTGAAATACGATGGTTAGTAAGGAAACTATGACCAAAAATATCTCCAAAAATCACCATTTTTTTGTGTGAATAGGGGGCTTAGTTTTCAAAAGGGTCGGGGACCCTAAATATTACCCGATTGTCTTTTTCTTGGTTTATTCATGGTTTTTGGTAAATTTGTCACAATATATGAGGTAAGCACCATAACTTTTCAAAGAAAGTCAAAACGTGACACCCTAATGCCTATTTAAGTGATAAAATAGCGGCGTTTGTTGAAATAAAGCAAATAAGATTAAAGCAACTTAATCTATAAAATCTATTCCGAGTGTTTTCTCTCGGAGGAAATCTAACTGCCCATCAAAAGGCAATATCCCTCAGGTATCCCCCCGCGGTACACTCCAGGTCACCAATCAGAGACAACCTACAGAGTGCCACATCCCCCATCCCCACCCGACGGAATAATGGAAAAACGTTCCCTCCCTCATTTCTAAAGTCGAGTCAAATACCTCACTTAATAATTTACAATTTTGAGTTAATATTTCGAGCACAATCATTTACATACCATTAGAAACATGGCGATGGTAAATCAATTCATTCAACCCTGTGGATATTGTAAAAAAGAAACATGAATCAAAAACAATTCGCTGTGATCTTTGCCAGAACTTATTTGAATTTCAATGCCTGAATTGGAGCGACGAAGAAATCTGTCTTATAACGGGCACTAAACAAGTGAACAGAATAATGTTCTTCAGCAAAAGCTGCATAATCGAAATGAATTCGTTTACGTTTTTTAAAGCAAAACGAGACTATGAAGAAAAGGCAAAAAAGGAGCTTATGAATAGTGAACAGAGAAAAGAAATAGAAGGAACGAAGCTAGTACGAGAGGAAACTGCGGAAAACGAACAGGAAAAGAAAACAGCAAAAGCAGAAATAATCGAAATGAAAGAAGCACCAACAGAGGAAACAGAGGCACAAAACCAAATCCAAAGTTTTCAAACAAAGGGCATTAGCATCAATAGGAAAAAACAAGTAGACAATAAAGAAACCATACTGAAACCACCAAAAATAAAGGCCCCAAGTAAAGATGGGGAAGAAAATAAATGTAAATACTATGTGAAAGGAATATGCAGATATAAGGGAGGAGAATGTATTTACGAACACCCTCCTGTGTGCAACTACTACTACAATAATGGTCACTGCAAATTTGGTGGAAAATGCAAATTCTACCATCCGGACATTTGCAATACCTACGCGACATATGGAACAACCTGCCAGTACAGGAGAGAATGCTACTATCATCATCTCCAGACAAGTTCAAAGGACAAAGGACAAGTCTCAAATGACAACAGAGGGAATGTGAGAAAAAAGAATATGTACCCAAATAACAAACAGAACACACATAGCACACCAAATTTTTTCAACAACTCGGACACAATACGGCTGCTAAGTCTTATACAGCACATGCAGCTGACACAGCTGGGATCCCTCGAGCCGGACCGCTACATGGCAAGAAGCTACCAGAGCAGGTAGGCGGGAAAGGATCCATCTCGGAGGAACACAAGGCTACAAAACACGCGATATCAAAGGACAACGAGCATAAAATGCACAAGGGGCAATGCAAAACAAAGAACATAAACATTGTCCTGTCAAATATTCAAGGAATAAAACCGAACAATTCACTAAACAATGTTTCTTACCTGAAAGGTGTTATGGACAAAACAAAGGCGGATATCGCATGCCTCACAGAAACACATCTTAAAGATTGCCAAGGAAACTGCAATAACTGCGAACAATGTATCGATAAGAAAGAATTGCATATCGATGGTTTCAACGTACTAAGAGCGGATAGAACAGCGAGACGTAAAGGTGGTTGTGCTATTTATATACATGAGAGGCATGTGAAAGAGGCAGTAATAAGTAAATCCAACAGTTTCGTGGAAATCCTTGCAGGGAAAATAGAGAAACCAAACGTGGTACTGATAGTCATCTATAGACCTCAAAACTCTCCAAATGAAAAATTTTCGGATGCCATTCAGGATATCAGAACCCTAATAAAGTCCGTAAACTCTCCATCCCCTAGTATAATACTCTGTGGCGATTTTAATTTCCCATTTATAAAATACAAAAAGGTGGGTAGAAATATATTTATACAGCAAGATGAGGGGGGCACAAGAGAGGACCAGGATCCACCAAGAATGTTGATGGCTCTCTAAACGAGTTTATGCTGACACAGAAGATAACATAAAATACCAGGAAAAATAACTTACTAGATCTGGTATTCACAAATAACACGAACTTGATTGCGGATATAAAAAACTCCAACTATTATCTCAGACGAAAACATAATCGAGTTTTCAACAAATATGGCGATAACTTTAAAAGACAATACACATACGGAAGGAAGAAGCAAATTTGGGGCTTTAAACTTAAACTCCAAGGCCATAAATTGGGAAGAAATCAGATCACGCATGGCCCAAATAGAGTGGAGAACAGTTTTCGAGAATAAAACAACTGAGGAAATGCTAACAACCTTTGAAGAAAAGACGCTGAGAATTTTGGAAACATATGCTCCGAAAGCACAGTCAAAAGGACAGAGGAACTGGCTAGAGAGGCAAAAGAGAAGAATATTCCGCAAAAGAAAGAGAGTAGCGACGAAGTTAGCTAATTGCGGAGACAACAATACCAGGAAAGAAATACAAGAAAAACTTGAGAGAATCGACTGGGAAATACAAACTCTGATAAAGGGCCATACAGAGAGGGAAGAGGAAAAGACGGTAGAAGCAATAAAGGAAAATCCAAAATACTTCTACAGCTATGCGAAAAGGAAAACAAAAACGCGCGCTACTATCGGGACCTTAAGGAAAGGAAATAATGAACTAACAGACGATCTAAAAGAAATATCTGAAACATTGAGAGCACAGTATGAATCGGTACTCAGTACCCTAAAAAGTGACGAAGCGATACCTAACATAGATGCATTCTTCAAAGAGAAATTGCAAGGAGAATGTATAACAGACTTTGATTTTACCCCAGAAGATGTAGCGAGAGCTACAGGACAAATGAAATGACATTCGACTGCACGTCCGGACAAATGGAACGCACTATTAATTAAAAACTGTAAAAATGAAATAGCCACACCCTTATACTGGATATGGAGAAAATCCCTAGACACTGGGGAAATACCAAACATCTTGAAAAGAGCAAACATCGTCCCTAAATATAAAAGAGGAGATAGATCTCAAGCAAAGAACTATAGACCAGTGTCCTTGACGTCCCACCTCACCAAAATTTTTGAAAGAATAATCAGAGAGAAAATCCATGATTTCTTGGAGGCATTGGAAAGATTCAACGAAAATCAACACGGATTCCGATCAGGAAGATCATGCCTATCACAACTTATAGAGCATTATAACAATATCCTAGATGCACTTGAAGGAAATGAAAACTATGATGTCATTTACACGGATTTGGCTAAAGCCTTCGACTAATGCGATCATGGTATAATAGCACATAAAATGAAACATATGGGAATAACAGGTAAAGTGGGAAAATGGATCTACAACTTCCTCAGAAATCGAAGTAGAGGCATTACAGAGAGACACAAACAAAATATACAAATGGTCAGAAGACAACAATATGACATTTAACACCGAGAAATTTCAGCTCTTCAGATATGGTAGAAATGAGGAACTTAAAAAGACTGCATATTAGGCTCCAAATAGAAAAGAAATTCAGAGAAGCACGAAAGCAGTCGACTTGTGGGTAATAATGACCGAATATGCCAAATTCGAGACACAAAAACAGATAGCAATAAACAAAGCAAGAAGAGTCGTGGGACAGGTTCTAAGAACGTTCAAAAGGAGGGACAAGACAGTAATGATTCCCCTGCTGAGAACACTGATCATACCAAAACTTGAATACTGCTCAGTATTGACGTCCCCATATAAAAAGAAAGAAATCAATAAACTAGAAGAAACGCAGAGACATTTCAAGATTGATGGCTGCAAAGAACTCATCTACTGGGAAAGACTACGTAAACTAAATCTGTACTCCCTGGAAAGAAGAGAGAGGTATACCATAATCTACATATGGAAAATTATCGAAAAACTGGTACCAAACCTCAAACAAAATCCAATTACCATCCAAAAAACACTGGAAAATAGAAAAGGCAGAATGTGTAGTGTTCCCAAATTAAAGGCCCGACAAGGGACCTCCTCAACTCTGAAGGAAAACAGCTTGGTTTTCAGGGGGCCGAGAATTTTCAACTAGCTTCCAAAGGACCTCAGAAACATTACCAGGGTCAAAGTTGAAGTCTTCAAGAGAAGACTAGATGCCTTGCTCAGGACGGTACCAGATGAGCCGTGTGTACCTGGATATGTATGATGGAGAGCGCAAGAGAGCAACTCGCTACTCCATTAAGCCAGGACTAGAGGCGGGGCCACCAGCTTGACCTTCGTGTGAAGATAGACCGGCGCACGGAACCCAAACAAGGTTAACAAGGTGTATATATATATGTATATATATATATATATATACACGGTGAACCAAAAGTAGGTGGACAGTAGGTTGAATACGGTTTGTGTTATATTATAATAACTATGGTGTTCATTATAACTATGGTGTTTGTGTTTTATTATATTAAATATTATAACTAAATTTATTTAAATTTTATTTTGTATTATAGTATTATATATATTATAATATATATATATATATATATATATATATTATATATATATAGATATATATATATATAATATATATAATATATATAGATATATAGATAGATAGATAGATATAGATATATGTATTTTTCTTAATATGACACCAAATTATGTACAATGAATTTTTCGTCTGCTTCTGCACACAAAGTACAGTAATAGACATTGAGAACAAAAATGAAGTCAGCCTCATCTCTTCTAACTCCGAAGTGACAGATCCCCATCTCTCTTTGATCCCCATCTCTCTTTGTTTGCAACGACGAAATGTAGTTTATTATCTTAATTTTCCTATATATATATATATATATATAATATATATATATATATATATATTATATATATAATAAATTATATATATATACAGTATACAGTATATGGTATTAATAATAATATTTACGGTGTTCAGTTATATAAATATCATTTTCCAATTGAAGCGTGCTTTTCATATACAGTTTTAATACCAATATATAAAGGTGTTTAGTTAAATAACTTTCTTCTTCTATTTGAATGGAGTTTTATTTATTTATTTTTAAATCCATTCTCTTTATTATCACTCTTTCTACTGTTTTACTCTGAATTCGCTGTGTTTTACAAACGAGAAGCTGGGTTAGCGTTGCCGCATTGAAATTCATAAGAACAAAGCGAAGGAGTGTGAGAAATTCCAAACGCTTATTACTATTAACTGATTTTTATTTACGTTTAAACAATGGACAGGACGGGGAAATAGAGTGCGGATTTATCATTTTATTTATCATTTTAATTTGACCGTGGAAAGAGACCCATTAAAGTAAGTTTAAAATTGCGATTACATATTAGGAAAAAAAGACATAACTGGGACACAACACGTCTGAGGACTGGCATTTCGGTATGCCCTCGGTACAGGCGCATTTCGATTATTACTAAATTGTACTTTATATTTCAAAGAATTTCATTTTACATATCTTAATTTCATAAAATTTTAATCACTCATAATATACTCTAAAAAACATTAGTAAATTTCTTATTAAACATTATTATAGTTTTTATTAAAAACCAATACACGTTTCTTGTTTCATGTCTTCGGTGATGCAAGGGGGCAGATTCTTAATTCATAAATACCAAATAACGAAATCCCAATTGCTGATAATGCGTAAGTGAATCACCAACATTTTCATTTATAATTTAATTCAATGTAAAGAGAAAGAATTTGTTTCTTATACAATTATTTATAGTGATGCAAAATAATGACCTGGATTGCTAGTTCACATTTGACATAATCATTGATGGTCTTAAATTATGCCATCTACAGTACTCAGTAATTTTTATTACGTTTATACCATGACAGTGGGTGTAACTGATTTAATACTCATTTATTTTAGAAATCAGAATGTGTCAATAATCTTCTGCACCCCACAATAAATAATTAGAGATAATCCGACTTCCAACATTCCCATTCAACAAGTCGTGACATGCTGAACGGCGATGTTTACCTTCAGGACTTCCTTGAATTTATACCCTTAGCGTTATCCGACTTAAATGAACAACGTATGTAAGTCGTATGTTTACATTTTAATATTCATCTGCACCTAATATAATTAATGAATTATATACATATAAGGTCCTATTGAGTTTCCTCACTTTAACGAGCAATAAAAAAATGCGTCGGTGAATGTATTAGCCCATTAGTAGAAACAATTACTAAGATTATTATGCAAGTGCAAATATCTTCTTATTTCCCACAAATGTTAAACGTGGCCAAATTATTTCCAAACAAATAATACACGTTTTTTAAACTACTACATGAATATGATTAGTACAAAAGTTGTTCATTATTTTAACATGAAAGAAAAACACGTATGATAGAAAGTCCATTTATATTGGATGAACTGTCAGTGTCATTAAGTGAAATATCTGTTTTATAAACTGTGGGATATTAGAGCGTGTTTTCTGATCAAAATTCCTGTTTTAACTATATATATATATATATATATATATATATATATATATAGAGAGAGAGAGAGAGAGAGAGAGAGAGAGAGAGAGAGAACACCTGGCATTAGCTACAAGGAATCTATTTGCATGTCTTTATATGTTTAAACTTTAGATTATATATACTGTAGAATTCTAAATAAAATTATAAATTAATCAAAGGACTTTAAGTAAGAAGAGCAGAGCGTCAGAAATTCATTTATTAAAATAAGTTACAAACATATCAAAATTCATTTAACACATTCACCGCCACCATTTTTGTAAGTTTTTACCAACTACAAAGTCTCACAAAAAAATTTAACGAAAAATAAAACTAAAGATATCTCTAAACATAATAATACCAAAATAAAGCTTATAGTATGTACGTTCAAGATGATATTTCTCGTCTTTGGCGGTTAGTGTATTATAAAATAGTTATATTATTTTCCACAATAATATTAAAAAAGAATACCCTGGATAATTCATAGATATAAAACTTACATTCTTTGCTTTAATAATTAAAAACTGCATAGAGTTTGCATACTACATAAGAAGTATAGTGATATACACTAAAATATACAGTTTCTTTTTACCCATAAATGGAAAGAGAACATTTATTTGAGTGCAAACAAATTTGTAATTACGGGCTGAATTGCCTTTACTAAACAATTCCAAAAATCTCTGAAAAGATTTACCTTTCGATATGTGAATTAAAACTAACAACGTGTACTGGCCTCATACATTGATGCTTAGCTTCTGCAGCCGGTAAGGATTCTTACAATCGTCGGGATCTTTATTTGTTTTAAAAATGTCATTATTCTCGCATCGTGAAAGGTGATCTCCAAGCGAATCAGAATAGTCGCACTCTTGTAAAATATATTCCTATTTGTATTGTATTGTTTATATTTATTATAATTCCGTTTCTGGACATTTTTTCTTAGATAGATTAAGTACTTCCTCTTTTGGTAGGTCCCATGAAAATTTTTCGGGTAAAGTAATCCTTTCCTTTGAACCCTCTGGATTGTGAGCTCTCAATTAAAAATCGGTTATAACGGAGCTAAATCGGTTAATCTCAATATTGAACGCATATATATTAGTGTGGTTTATATATTCGTTTATTGTTATTCCTTTGCCGACATCGTTACAACCATTGACGCCATGATTTAAATTATGGAATGCTCGGGCACATAGCGAAAATTCTGCCTGGTAGACTAAGTCATGTCCAAGATTCCACCGTTGGGAGCGCCGTTCACCTTCAGGGCTATATTCTTATGCTTTATTTTTTTCAGACGTAAAAAACATTTTACTTTTACCAAAAAACAGTAACCACAGGTTTAGAGGCTTCCTCATTATTTTCCGATATGTTTAAACATATCTCAGGTGCAGTGCAAGTGATTTTAACTTTCAACTCAACTCCTTTCAGGAGGATCTTATGCTGCATCAGGAAGTAACTGTGTAGGTGCGCAAAACGATCATAAACTTTCTTTCAAAATTTTTTAAAATTAGCCTGTATAATTCTCTCCTCTTCAGTGATATATTATCCCTCAGTTTATTTTGCATCTTTTGAATGGTTCAGAACACTTTCCAAGTATGCGCGATAATGATAATTAGCGGCAGCTGATGAAACATTCGTCTGGTTTATGTATACATCGCATTAGCTGATCATTGTATGTAAATGTTAGTTTCAGGATGGACTGGATAAGCATCCTCACAATCTGTCCCATCAGAGTGGACTGTTCGGGGTTTTCATACATATCTCTATTGCAAGGATTGTAAAAGAATGAACCAGTGCTGGGTATAACGAATTCTATAAGTGCTGTCACTGAGCCAACTGTATTGAGAGGATTAATCGTGACGTAATCGGAATCTTCGATTGATGTTTGCGTTGGGGGGGGGGGGGAGATCAATTTGATAACTCCGATTTACAGCATTTTTCACTGTGCGCGTTAATTAGATGGGTTGTTTTGAATTGGGTAGAGCGAATACGGAACCCTACTTCACACTAAGAAACACAATTTCTTATGACATCCAACTGTACAAAAATTAGGTTTATATCGGTTAAAGAACTAGACCATAGATTTTGTAAGTTTATAACATCTGTTTGACTTTTTAAATGTATTTCTTTTATGTTTAACACTTCAAAGTAGGATCAAATTTTTTTTCTTCTTCAAACATATCTTCACACATCTTTTCGTCTTTTTCGTCCCTTTTCTTTTTTAAAATCCTTTACCACACATTTTCAGTTTGACAACTTTTTTAGCGTCGTCGATAATTTCATCTGCCCGAGGTCGTAAATATCTTTTCAAAGTTTCTCTAGGCTTACCTCCAGCCATCACATCTTCAAGTGTACTAAGTTGTGATTGTAGAACCTTTCGACCAAGATATTTTGGACCACTCTTTAGTAAGGTTACAGCTGTTCGTAGTATAGATGAAAAGAACGAACCTAAACCGTCTAACATAAAAAATATTCTGTCTAGCATTGTTGAAAACCTTTCGTGAACTGTCCTCCTGGTCGTGAAACACGTATATAGTCGTCGATTTTGAAACGTTCTACCAAAGTTGATGCTCTGGGCCTATTTTTCCTCCCAGCCGTTTCTGAATACGTTCCTCTTTTGAAAACTTCATTGGGAGTTGTCCCAATCATGCAATTATAAGAATAATTGTAAGATGATACTACTAACTGTTCTAGAATATGTATGTATACATATTTTTGTATGCAAAATAACGATGCTTACGCTCCTTGATTGTTCGTTGAACCCTTCTGGCAAAAGAAACTTTATGCACAGAGTTATTAAATTCCGCCAACTTGTTTTGAAAAGATCTCTATAAACTCTTTCCCTAAATCTGTACAGAAATAGGCTGGGATTCTATTTTCCCTTAGCATGAGTAACTCGTTAGCTTTAGCAACGGCTTCAGGCGTTTTATTATCTGGAGAAGACATCAACTATGAATAAAATATATCTGCAATCATCATTATACGGTGAGTACTTTTACATATCAGTCAGATCTGCCTGCCAAACAATGTCAACCATCAATGCTTTTGTTTTAGCAGTTTTAAACCTTTTTCACATATGTTTATGTATCTTTTTCACGCAAAAATCTCTCAACATCTTTCTCCCCTACTCCTTCAGTATAGGCACCTCTGTAGAGTCTCTCCCCCACCCACCCCAGTAACAAGGGGGGTTAGAAACATCGTAATAATGATTTTTTAATACGGCAGCATTTGCATTTTAGATGTGTGTAGATAGTATTAAGTGGTGAAAAATCCCCTCTTTTTCATAGGTCTTAAACCGATTGTACCTGTTGGAGAGGTGCTCTGGTTTGTGGATTGAGTTGCCTGGACCAGACCTTTTATTCTGTTTTGGTTAACAATCAATGTCTTTAGAATATTCACCTGTTATAAGCTTGTCATAATATACCTTCATCTTGGTGTTGGCGGTCTGTCCCATTTTCTCACCAAATCATGTATGATATGAACAGTGTTCGAATCCGAAGCCGTTGTACATTGAACAATAACTTACCCCGTGTTTATCTACTGTTTCACTAAGTGGTTCCCAACCTGGTCGCCAACGGTTCTCAGTGGGCTTTTAAGAATCTTAGGGGGCGCTAGGAAACTGTAAAATTGTTATCTTCTTTCAGTAAATCACTCATCACTTATCCTTTTATATTATTAATTTTATGGGGGCACCAGCAAATACTGATGGAAATAAGGGTCGTTCGCCTAAAAAAATGTTGGGAACTACTGGTATAACTGGATCATTGGGTAAGCCGAGAGGCAGGAGCTGAGAAGAGATTGTAATATGTGTAAACAGATGTTTTGGAGCAAGTTTAGTTTACGTCCCCCTGTGGTGCCTGTGTAGTTTACGTTCCCCTACATTATCCTAGTGTAGTTTACGTACTCCTAAATTATCCTAGTGTAGTTTGCGTTCCCCAACTTTGTCCGCGTATTCCTAATCAAATAAAACGTTAAAACTAACGAAAATATTACGACTTAACGTAACCAATAGTCAATGTGTGTATATATATATACATACGAGGGTAATTCAATAAGTATCCGCACTTTTTATTTTCACAATTTTATTTTCACATCAAATAGATTTAAACACATCACTTCTCAACATAGTCTCCCTGTTTCTCAATACACTTAGTCCAGCGATCTACAAGCTACCTAATGCCATCACAAAAGAATGTTTTTGGCTGTGTGCGTAGCCAGTCATGCACCGTCTCCTTCAGGACATCATCGCCTTGAAATCGCTGACCTCTCAAAGCGTTCAACATAGTCTCCCTGTTTCTCAATACACTTAGTCCAGCGATCTACAAGCTTCCTAATGCCATCACAAAAGAATGTTTTTGGCTGTGTGCGTAGCCAGTCATGCACCGTCTCCTTCAGGACATCATCGCCTTGAAATCGCTGACCTCTCAAAGCGTCTTTTAGTGGTCCAAACAGGTAAAAATCCGAAGGTGCCAGGTCTGGACTGTAGGCTGGATGGTCGAGAATTTCAAATTTAAATTCTTGAAGGTATTTTCTTCTGTGCAGCGGTATGAGGGTGCGCATTGTCGTGTAACAGAATAACACCTTCCACGCTCTAGATAATGTTCAAAGATAGGGCCTCGTGTATCCCAGTGTTAGCATAACTTTACCTGCTGACGGCTGCCCTTTGAACTTCCTTGCAACGGGAGATGTTGGATGCTTCCATTGCATGCTCTGTCGTTTGCTTTCTGGTCCTTAGTGATGGATCCAGGTTTCATCTCCAGTGATAATGCGCTCCAAAAAGTTTCCACCTTCATTATGATACCGCGCCAAAAGACGAGAGCAGACGTCCATACGATTACACTTGTTCTCTTCTGTCAACTGCTTGGGCACCCATCTTGCATTGCACAAAACTTGTGAAAGCCAAGAATGTCATGAACTATCGAATAGACTGACCCTTGACTGATGTCTAATGAAGATGCAATTTCTTTTATTGTTAATCTTTTGTCATCGAAAATCATGGCTCTGGCTTCTTCCTGCTTGTCACCACTGGTTGATGTTGACGGTCGTCCTGAGCGCTGAGCATCTGTCACACATGTCCGACCTTCCTTGAACATTTGAATCCACTCGAACACACTTCGCCGTGGTAACGCATTATTTCCATACTGAGCAAATAAACGCGTGTGAATTTCAGCTCCTTTCACACCTTCTGCCCACAAAAAAACGAACCACGGATCTCTGTTCTTCCCGAGTACAAATTGAAAGCGGCGCGGCCATGCTCACTACTCGTACGATTTGTGACAGCTACGAGTAGCCTAAATAAGCCTATACTGTTGCTAGCCTAAATAAGCTTATAGATCTCAGTTTGGCTCGTTATTACGAGTATGTATTATATATACTATATTATCACTAAAATAAAAAGTGCGGATACTTATTGAAGTACCCTCGTATATAAATTAACGATTGGTTAGGTTAAGTCGTAATATTTTCGTTAGTTTTAACGTTGTATTTGATGGATTCATTTAAAAAATGTCTCCTAAAGATCCTAGTGTAGTTTGTGTCCCCTTCTGTGTAATGGGGACGTAAACTACACTTGCTCCGATGTTTTCCAACAATAGTTGCTTTGATTTGTATAAGATGAATGGTGTGTGCAGGAAAATTAGGATTTGTGAATGTGGTATGCTTCTTACAATGCAGAGCTTTGGGAATTTCATGCCTCAATGTAATAAAATTTATTGATCTACGTCACGTAGGGTTGCCAGATCAGATGGTTCCCAAATCTAGAGATTTTACTTACGAAGCTCATTATTTTTTTATGTAGCTAAACCGATATATAAACTTCCTCATTTTTTAGAATAATAATTATCTTGCCAAAAATCTGTAAGAAAAGAGGCAAATTCTACTTTTAATGACATATTTACAAAGCTCAATTTCCGGAGGCTCCCGCTCAAAACCGGAGACCCGGCAACCCTATGACTACGTGTCATGAGAAGTATATATAAGGTGTATAGATGTTTGTTGTAGGAAAGACGCGAAATCCAAAATAAGTCTTGTATAACCGTATACTACGTACGATATAGAGACCTATACAGACCCAGAGACAAAATATGTTATTTCGCATTTACTCGTAAGACAGACCATCTGTGACGAGTGTATGAATGTTGAGTGTGATGGATGTGCCAAATGCGGTAAGCGTAAAAATATTTTTAAGACGACTGCAAGAGATTCGCCCGTGAAGCAATTTTTAAACTACTGTATATTGTCAAGCTAGCTGATCAGTTAAAAAAAAGTGATTGCATATATTCTTGCGAATAACGCTGCAGTTTCTTTATAAGGAGGTGATTTAACATGAGTCATCAGAAATATTCACAGGCGACCCCTTAAAAAGAGGGAATAAACTCATTCAGACGCAGATAAAGAATGATGTTCAGTTCACAGATACGCTACTATTCATTCATTGTTAGTTATCTTGAATCCCCAAGTTAATGGGGGCAGATGCCGAGGTATGAAAAGGCTATTTCTTTTGCACGTTCCTCACGCGTGACACTTTAAATTACGTTGGACTACCACCCATTAAACATTTCTTTAACTATAGCGGAATGAACGCCAGTGAACGAGAAGATTTTGAACGTTACTAAAGAAGTTTCAATGTCGATAACCCCTACAATACAGGGTGTACATAAAGTCAGGATCTATTTTTGTGAAGAACTTGGAAATTATATGGAATTCAATCATAAAATGATAAAGTGGTAACATTTATTAAATAATTAAGAGTAGGATTCGACGTGACGCCCATCAGTATCCCTGCACAGCTGAAATCGTTCCGCAGCATTTCTAAACACATTCTGGAGCATTTGCGGGGTTATGTTTTCTGCAGCAGTTCGTATACGTGTACGTAAGTTTTCAAGACTCGTAATCTTCGTCTGATAGACGTGCGATTTGATAAAGCCCCATGCAAAGAAATCTAAAGGGGTTAAATTTGGTGATCTCGCTGGCCAAGGTCTGTTGCTTCCGCGTCCGATCCAGCGATTTGGAAAACGTCCATTTAGATAATCCTGAACAATTTTGGCATAGTGACAAGGAGCACCATCATGTTGATAGACGACGGTACTAACAATCCTATGTAAGTCAATAATAAAAAAAATAAAAATAATAATAATATGTAAGTCACTAATAAAAAAAATAATATGTAAATCAATAATAAAAATAATAATAACACAGGCCTGCGATGGTTTTGCTCTCCGAAATATTTTATCACTTTTATAATAATTTTTGCACGCTGATTCCGAAAAAAATATTCATTTGTCGCCATCACCTACAGATTTTTCACAAAATGTCATATTTCATAATATTGAGTGGTCGCGCGTCTTAAGGTACCTAAGCGCCACCACAGGCAAAAACGTGTTTTTGATGGATATCACTATTTTCACCCTTCCTCTATCGCGTGGTTTGGGTTATAATGACCTGACGACACTAGAAGTATGGTTGAAAACCTTATGAAGCGAACTACTTTTTTAACCTCTATCGCCAGCTGGGCTCCGCCGCCCAGATGTGATGCGCGTCTTAAGGCCCCAATATCCCGTTCAACTGGTGGGAGGTGATGGGGGTGGGGGTGGGACGCTCGGTCTCTGGGTGGCGGGAAAACAGGAGGAGCGCGAGCCAATGAAAACATGGCAGCCACACCGCTCTGTTTTCTGATTGGCCACCCGCTCCACGCGCCGAGAGGGACACGACACAAACATCCCGCCAGTACCTTAAGACTCGCGTTGCTGTTAGCAGGCGTCCTGTGTTCGTGCTCATATTGCTGAATATTGCGTGGCTTATTCTATTTACCCGGCTTCTAACTATCAACGTGTGCAGCAATGTCTTACCGTGCTAGTGATAGTGATGAAAAATCAATGGAATCATTCTGTGCCAGAAATCGCAACCAAAGTTCGGCATAATAAGAAAATAAAAAATTTAAAAAATATATAGAAAATATAAAATATGAAAATCTATTCCAAAATCTTATCTTCATTAGCATACTTATATATATATATATACACTATATATATATATATATATACACACACACACACAGTATGTGTATATATATACATAAATATATATACACACACAGTGTGTGTGTGTGTGTGTATAATACATACAAAAAGTAGGGGAATGCTGCCAGAAATGTTAAAATTAGGAAGCGATTGTTTGCCCTCGCTGGGGATCCTGAACAATTAATTCAAGGGACATAAAATTTTGAGTGAGCATTGACAGTAGCCCGTTGACAACTTCTGCAGGTATTCCAGTGCGATATTTAAAAAAATTAATTTTTGGCCCATTTACACTCCACCCTAATATATATATATATATATATATATATATATATATACAGTTTTAACGATCATAAAATTAGGAACAAGATTTTTATTACACTGATACAAATAACTGTAGTACAATTTTAACTATTAACACTCACACAGTTCGCTTATTGCAGCGATGCATTGTTGTTCTCATTTTATAAAATACGCATGTTTGCTTCATTTACAAGGTTAAAATCTATACTACGTACGATGCGTATTTGGTACAATTTAAAATAATTATTTGCTAAAGACATTTGTCGTTGCAATTATATATACACATAAAACATTACACATTACACCGGGTGACTACAGAAGGGAACTGTTTTATATCTGGCTGCATACTTCTACATCGTTGCTCGCATGGTCACACAAGTTAAATAATTGTAGAAATTCCGTAAATTTCCGTCCACGAGTCAAATGCATGAGAAAGTACAAGCAGTATTTCCAACAGACATTGCTGTACAAACTCTGAAAACGATAAGGATTCCATAATGTATGTGGAATTTTCAGCTGTTCGAGAAATTTTACAATAATAGAGTCATTCCATAAACGTTCGCCCAGTGAATTAAAGTAGTACATTCGTTTCCTAATTTTAAAATAAACGGTCATCCAGTAGATCCCTTCTCCATTGCTAAAATCCGTATTCTTGATAAGGGCGCCGCAGTCTCTCGTGATTGGAAGTTTTGACGTCTCATTCTTCCCAAACACGCCAATAAATTTGTCGCCCATGGTGAATCGGTCCCTCTTGATCACTCTCAGGAGAGTAACCGTGTCCATTTTTAAAAGTCTGTCACTACGACCCCAAACCTGTCAACTTCTATTAAAGCCTGCGACTCGACGTAAACTACTAAGCTGATAGGCGTGAATAGTGGTTTGTCGAACTCTAATCTGACTGAGATTTTGCTGTTCTGCTCTGGGCTTATGTATGTGCTTATGCTCCCATAGAAATCGGGTGAGAGGTCAAACGGGTAAAGATTCGAACTCTGGGAGAATTCATTTTGCTTTACACTGGTTCTTAATCCGTCACAAAACTCACAACCACCGACGCTATGTGCAAGATTGCCATACGCTCTTAAGAAAAGTGAAAACTCGTCGTCTGTAGACTAACGCGTTTAAAATGTCCCACTTTAAGCTAATCGTTGACATACAGAGTTACATTTTTTAAGCCCGAAATTTTTGGATTTAAATGTAGATTTTTGGTATTTTCTATTCACAGAAGCGAGCTCCTGCATTCAAACTAATATCTTTTAAGGCAGAACCCCAAAAGTGACATTTTCTATTTACTTGGATGTTAAACCTGAAGGGACTGTAAAAACCTTAAGCTGAACTCTATTAATGGGGTATTTCACTGTGGCATGTAGTAAATGTTTTTCAATTTCCATCTGCTTAGCAGAGTTTAATTTCACGCGCCGTTCGCGGAGATATGTCTCCATAATATGAATCACCACAGTATTAGCACCCTCTTCTTGGTCAGCACACAGATTTAAACAAATCTCAGGGCTCGTACAGGTGAGTTTTAATTTCATATCGACCCCATTCACAAGCAACTTCTCCTGGAACGTGAAATCTGTGTGAAGGTGTCCAAAGCAGTCATATATCTTCTTTTATACTACTTTCATCTTTAGCTTGATAATAACCTTCTGCAGTCAAAAATGTGTTCTTCGCTTCTTTTGAAATGTTGAGGACATTTTCCAGATAGGATCGTAGGTGGTAGAAGCCAGACCCTGCCGAGATGTGGACCTGATTTAAATACACGTCACACTGGCTGAATATGGTGTGTTGAAAGTTTGTCTCAGGGTATACGACGTAGTCGTTTTAGAAATCCGATCCATCTGAATGTGCTATTCGTAGTTTAGCGTACATGTGCACACAGCTTCGGTCAAAAAAGTAAGGGCCTGATCTCGGGATCACGAATTCTATAGGAGCACTCGGCGAGCTAATAGTGTTTATTGGGTTAACTGTAATAAAGTCGCTATGTTCATTAGATATTTGTGTAGGAGGTATATCGAACTACTCGGATGGATGAAATGTGCCATGGCGCGTCAGAAATAGTGATACCTCTCTCGGCAAGTAGCAATCAGTCTATGAACCACGAGCGCAACGTCCTTAGCTTATATCAGTTAAAAAAGTAGTCAATCATAGGATTCATGCGCTTAGAACTACTTTTTTATGTCCTTTTACGTTTAACGCCACGAGTTGGTAACCCCTTCGTCTTCTCCGTACAGTGCCCTTCTTCTTCCGGTTTTTATTTCCTCCACCACGCATTTTTCTCTTTGTATCGTTGACAATTTCGTCCCGTGTACGTTTTAAATATTTTTGAGAGCTCCCTTAGGCTTAGTCCCAGCCATTATGTCTTCTACGTTGTTAAGACCTGATTGTAACGCCTTCCTGCCGAGATATATGGCACCACTCTCCAGCAAGCGGACAGCCGTACGCAGTATACTGTAGTTGAAAAATTGGACACAATCACGCTCCCACGCTGATATCTCACCCTTCGATAGAACGTAAATGGCCTTTCGTTCATTCTATCGCAGTACGACAAAAGAGAGGCTTCACGGTTAAGCTCCCGTCACCGAATGGAAACCTTTTTCCCTTAATTGTCCTTATATACATTATATTGAGATAGTGGTTAGTAGGTTAGTTGCGACTTTGACATAATGAGGCTTGTCGTATGTAATGCTCAATCTCTTTCCTCTATGTTTGGGGATGTGAGCGATGCGGAGCAGTCGCTTCTGAGTATCCCCAACAAACTGGTGTTCCCCGATATTACTGTAAATATAGCACATATCCGGGGGAGGGTCACCATCGTTTAATTTCTCCAATTTTAGCTGGTACAGTAAACTCATCAAGTCATCTTGTGACTCGTGAAAAGTATCCCTTTGGATGGCTAGAACAGATCTACCCTCAGGTATAATTTTGAATAGTGCTTTGTCTTTAATATTTCTGTTAGCCTTCGATTTTAGCTACAAAACATGCCCCGACTTATCTTTGTTTACGATTTCGTATACCACATCATCCGTAAGATTTGAACTTTTCAGACTCCCATTTAAGTCTCTCACAATATCCTTGGCTATGAAATAATGCCCCCGTCCCCGTGTTAATTTTGTACTGTAGTACTGCAACTCACCGCTCCAGGTTGAGCACATGGTATCGTCCTGAGTTACTCCGGCCTTTTCACATTCATCTCGACTTCAAAGAACCATAAAAAAGGATTCTTTCTTGTCAATACTTAAAAAACTTGGAATTCACATATTCCAACCTCATATGATTCACGACCTAATTCAATGGGTCCATGCAGTTCTTTTATAAAGTTGGACAGGGTATTGTTAGGGTGTACTGAGAGTGAAGGAGGACGAGAGTGTGAAGTAGAAGTAGTTAGGCGCCATGTTGTATACGATTTACGCTTCATTATTGCATCAGCTTTTATATAGGTGTTGAAGTTTTCTGGGTACCCTAGCCCTGAACCTTTGCTTCCTAGAAATTTTTCAATTTTAAACACTTTTTTCCTAAGTTAAATGCTACTTTTTCCAACTCGTCGCATTAAAAGCCCTCCTGCAATTTCTTTCCCATTCAGATCTTCAACGTAATACATCATCACTTCGTTTTTAGGTCTCATAGCTCTAAGTTTCAAAATCTCACGAGTAGAGCCTTACTCAAATCCTTCCGCGAGTTTATTCCAAGAAGGCGACAGTCTTACATAATCAATGATTATAAAACGCACAGAGCGTGGTGGTGCTATTCTCACCTCACGCTCTGTATGCGTACTCCTTTTTAAAATTTCGTTAGGTGATGTACCAATCGTTCGGTGGTGTGAACGGTGGTAGGATGAAGGCAGCGACTCCAGAATATATATATATATGTATATATATATATATATGCGCCTCGGTGGTGTAGTGGTTAGCGTCGCTGAATACGAATCCATCGGCCCCGGGTTCGAGACCCGACGGCAGCCGGCGCGCAGCAAAACCCAGCTGTGCATCCTTCCACACAATAAAGAAAGTGGTTCGTAGATAAATGGGTACCCTAGGTGGCCTAGTGGTTAAGACGCTGGGTTGCTGATGGGGCGTGGTTCGGATTCCACGTTAAACTGTAGGTCTAAGGTGGAGTGAAAAGCTTGTCCTTCGTCAGAATGAAAAATTCTGGTGGAAGCTAACCAAAGGTTAACCAAAGGTTATATATATCGGTATGTGTTTTTATGTGTGGAACAGTGATGCATGCGGTCCTTTATGGTACGTTGAACTCTTTCTGCTAGAGATGCCTTATGTATAGAATTGCTAGTGTAATAACTGATATTGAACTCTGCCAACATGTTTTGAAAAGCTCGGCCTATAAATTCTTTCCTCATGTCCGCACAAAAAAAAAGCCAGGTATCCTGTTTTCTTTCAACATCAGCCCTTTGGCGCTTTAACAACTGTTTCAGGTGACTTATTTTTTAGTGAAATTAGCCACAAATATCTAGAGAATACATCTATTATGAATAGAATGTATTTATAGCCGCCATTTTACACCTAATACCTCTGCATGTCTATTAAATCCGGCTGCCAAATAGAATTAACCGAGGCTGCTAATGTCTTGACAGATTTAAACCTTCTTCTCACCGGTTTATGAAGTGGATAAGTGTCCTGCTCACGGAAAAAACCCTCATCATCTTTTTTCTCTATTCCCTCATTATAAACGCCACTGTACAGTCTATTAAAACCCCCGTAGGAGGCTGGATTAGAAATGTCTTTTTCTTAATATGTTAACCATTTGCGTGTTTTAGAGGCGTGCGATTAGGGTTGTGCTTAGTCTCTTCTTCTTCCTGTTCAGAGATGTTACCGCCGCGGGCGAAGGTGAGTTCACCTGTGGTACATGCGTTGCTTACCCCAAGTCTTTTAAGCTGTTCTGGTTACCTATCAGTTTTTTTTGGAATGTGCATTTGCTGTAGTCTAGCTTTAATGTTCTCATCGTCTTGATGATGTCCTATCCCACTTTCACACGAATCATTTCCGATATCAATCATGTTCGAACCCTGTACCTTTGACCCTTCAACAACAACCTCACCTGTATCGGTCCATTGTATAATGGGATCCTCACTCAAGAGCTTATAAAGACTTAGTCCTTTATAACTCAGTGTAAGGGAATGTATGGGGGTGACTGTTTTTTCATACATGTTCGAGATGTTGCGGACTCGCACCGTTGTTCTGTACTTGTTCTGATATACCATGGTCAGTATCGCCCGCATGTTTGATAACTACGAGGCACTCCACCAGTTTCTTATAATTTTTTTCTCATGAAGAAATTTTTGCAGAGCTTCTTGGTATAAGAATCTATTCTCATCAGGAGACTTTTTACTCTTTCATAATCTACCAGTTTGTTTTCCAGTCTTTTAAGCCTGCTTTCAAGGGGTTCTAGAACCGTGTCTGGACTCTGTGTTTTGTATTGAACTGTACACCTCGTGTGGAATCACGACTACTTTCTTCATTATTCTAAACTAGAAAATAAAGGGCCCAAAACTGAAAATAAGATGGGTAGGAATGGACCCCCTCTTTGTACAATAATTCGCTTTTTCTTCCCCACAGTTTGATGTTAAGGCACATTTCACAGATGCATTTTAAAAAGTCGGAGTCGATATTTTTAACAAACAGGTGCCAGAGAGTTCGTGGCAGCCGGTGATAGATTTTTATTAATTTACAGTATTTCTTTAACCTCTTTTTCATTCTAGGATATATAGCCAGGGGTGGCCAAGTTTCCTGGACCCAAGAGCCACATACGACGTTTTTCAGATATACGAGAGCCGCAAAATATTTTAAAAAGAATTTAATTATTAAAAACATATACATATACATAAGTTTAATTACTGCTTGTAGAAGGCTTAGTTTGAGTCTTCACTTTTGCTCTTAATGCTTTAAAGTCTGGCTGATGTGATGTTAAGGTGGTATGAAGAAGCTCAGTCAGGTGTTCGTTAGTGAGGGCAGCACGATGTTTTGACTTTACAAACTTCATTACCGAGAAGAGTGCTTCAGAGCAATAAGTTGTCCCAAAAACTGAGGTATGTCGGAAACTGGTTTTCCTGAGGTGAGGATACTTTGTCTCTGGTACTTGCTTCCAAAACTCAACTGCAGATAAGCTTTTATGTATCAACTTTAAACTCACGTCCTCCTGTAGCTCCAAAAGTGTGCTTATTACTCTTTATCGAACAAACATCATAAACACCTTTGTGGAACAAAATTTCATCTTGGTAATCGTTGAATACGACTTGGTATGTCGAATAGCAGCATATGACTTTATGCACAAAATTTGAGAACAGTTCGGCCTTATGTTTAATGATTTTAAGCATAAACACGGTTTTCCCACTGCCTGTAGGACCGGATATAATGCATGTAGAAGGGCTCGTGAACCTAAATTTTTCTACAGAATTCATCTCTAACACGTCACACTCTTAAGTGGAACAGTTACAAAATATAATAAAATTTTAAATGATGCTCCTTATATTCTACAGTCTTGTTTTTCTTCTTCCCCAGAACCGTGAATGATGACGAGATTGATATACTGTACCAGCAACATGTCGTAGATATTCCAGATGAGGATGATGACACCGATGATAGTGTAGTTGTTGTTGAGGCTACAGACTGCACCATCACCCCCGCTAGCGTTCCGAAACCCTGAGCACCTACAACTGTAGCCACCCCACTCGACAATTCGAGAAGAAAGCGGGTGCATGTCAACATAACCGGTGTTGAAACACCTTCCACGTCAGGTGTAAAACGAGTAAAATGTTACACGAGTGCGGCGACCGTTAGACTCACAGTAAGTTCTGAATATGTAATCGAACTCGAGCTCTCTACATAAAGTTGTATTTCCCTTATTCCTATTCAATACCACCCTCGCTGTGCCCTTCACCTCGTCAGCAACATCTTATTCGCGCGCTTGTACACATTGTCACCCCCACCCAAGCCCTGACTAGAAACCAGTACGTAGTCAGGGTCGACCCACGAACCATGTATAGCAGCGGCGTTGAACACGGACTGAGGCGCATATTTGAGCGTACTGTGGAGTTTGTCCTTCAGAGCAGTAAGGGACGTGAAACTAAGACGCAATTGTCCCTCCGGTTTGGGTCAGATGATGCGGATAGAGACGATTTTTGGGTGGTAATACCCTACAGATGTTTGGCTGCCGTAGATGTAGAGTACATTTTGGGGCGTATAATGTAGGCCTCTCAAAGCAGTACCGAACTTAATATGGGCAACTTCATGATAGATATAGATCACGTTTTCCGTGTTTCGGGACATACAGCCACACCTCATACTCTTAACTTTGCCAGTTATCAATTATTCAGAAACCACACAAACCTCGATCGCGGTTGCGGCTCTATAGCAATAGTCTTGGCTCATATGTTTACTGTGCTAAATTCGGCTGCATATAATATCTGGTTGCCAACGGTTGTGCAGTGTGCACGTAAACTGGCCACAGACTGCAGGCCCGAATTTGAATGTGAAATAGGGCCTGAGGAATTGAGAAGGGTAGAGCAGGAAATGGATGTTCGTATAGTTGTATTTGGATTGGATGATCGTCGTGGGACTGTGTTTTTTTTAAAAAGCATTGTGAGAGAACGTACAAAACCTCTACATATTTTATGTTTGTCGGGTGACAACGTATCTCCTCATTCGCAATATAAGGGCTCTTTACGCGAGCTATGACAAAGGCCAGAAATATGGAAGACATCACGATTTGTGATTGTAAGGATTGGCACATGGTATGCGAGCAGTGCAAAAGTCCTGGATGCGAAAGTCGAGTATTTGAAGCTGAGAAGAGGGACTGTAATGTATGTAGCGCACGTTTTGCAATAATACATGTTTTGGATTCCATAAATCAAATGGCACGTTTAGGAAAATGAGAATTTGCGAGTGCGGCATGTTTCACAAGTTGAATGATAGCAGCGAGTTCGGGCATAGATGTGATGAAGTCTGTTGTAGTACATGTTATGAGAAACATAAGGCAGATGGTATAAAGCATGTTTGCTATATGAAAAATGCTGAGCCTAAAAATAAACTTTGCATAACTGTATACTACGACATAGAGACTTACACAAATCCTGAAACAAAAGAGGTTATCACACATTTATTTGTATGCCAGACTATCTGTGACGAATGCATGAACGTCGAGTGTGATGAATGTAGCAAATGTGGTAAACGAACAAATATATTTAAGGTGTCTGCAAGAGATTCCCCTGTGAAGCTCTTTGTAGACTGCATTGTCAAGTTAGCGGACCAGTTCAAAAAAATGACGGTGTACATTCTTGCCCACAACGCCACAAAATTTGATACACAATTCCTGTGATGGGCGTAGACAACGAAGTTTCAAAAGGTATTTCCCTTACACTTTCCTTACTCGTGACACTTTAAATTGTGTGGGGCTACCACCCACTAAACTTCACTTTAACTATGACAACATGAGTGATAATGAGCGTGAAGACTTTGATCGCTACTAGAAAAGTTTATTGAAAATAATCCTTACAATAGAGCAGATGAATGTAAACGTTATAGCGTGAATGACGTACTCGTACTTAAAGTATGCTTTCAAGTCTTTAGAAGGATGTACATAGTCCAATTCAACTGCGACCCGCTACAAGCCACAACTACGATCGTGTCATTGTGTTTTACTGTGCTCAAGAATAACTTCATGCCTAAAACACGCTAGTCGTCATTCCCCGAAACGCTCCGCACTGTTATGGTCATAAGACTATTTACACATACAACAGCAGAAAGATGTATGCATAAAACATGCTCTCAACGCAGGGGAAGTGACCATTAAGATCAATGGCCGTGTTTTTTCAGTAGATGGACCGACTTATAAGCACCTAGTTCACTCACAAGATTTTGTGGGATGGACGCCAATGACCAGTATTGCGAAGAAATAAGGGCTATCAAACGTTTAATGGTGCTCGACCCCCTCAAATGCGGCAATAGTTTGTTTCGAGGACGCACAAACCACTTCAAACTATATTTTTTACCTATGAACGGGGTGGAGATTCATTACGACGATTTCTGCTCATTATACCCTTACGTGAAGAAGAACAATCCGTATCCTGTAGGCGCACCTGAAAATCTCGTGGGCCGCGCCCTGTCCACCATCGAAGAGTTTTCAGCTTATTTGAACGAGAACTACTTTGGCCTTTCTTTCGTAGATGTGCTCCCTCCTCGCGATTATAGATGCCGGTCTTACCCGTTGTTATAGATCGTAAGCTCATGTTCCACCTGTTTGTGAAGTGTGCAGATGAGAACAATGAGGACTATAATCACACAATCAACCAGAGGAAGATCAGAGGCGTATATACAAGTCCTGAGCTGTCCCTAGACATTCGTCACGGGTACAGAATACTAAAGACATCTGAGGTGTGGAGGTTTCAGAAGCTCCCATCCTTTTCACACCATATATAAGCACTTTTTTAAAGGACAAGGTAGAAGCATGAGGCTACCCTCGAGGAGTTGAGACCGAAAATGAAAAATCGGCGTATATTCAACGCTACCGTGATCGTGAAGGGATGTAACTTGAACTTGACCAAATTACGAGGAACCTTGTCAAGCGCTTTAGTGAAAAGTTGTGCCTAAATAGTCTTTGGGGGAAGTTTTCCCAGAACACAGACAAGGGGAACGTCCATCTAGATCAAAGTTATAACGAATACACCAACGCCATTGATAAAGAGGTCATGGAAATCGTGAATGTGGGTAATACGTACATAATAAATTACAACAGAACCGAATGGGCTACAAATACATCACGTGTCACAAATGTACTTGTAGCCAGCTTCACAAAAGCATACGCCCGCATCAAACTTTGGAGTCTACTGCATTCTCTTGGACGGAAGGTTCTGTGATATTCATGGAAATGGAAGGTGAATATATACCTCCTATTGGGGAATTCCTGGGAGAGTTGACTGACGAGATCAAGGATGAGTATGGAGATAGCGCCTATGCCGATCCTTTTGTCTCAACAGGACCAAAAACTTAAGGGGTACGGGTGACAGTGGGGGAGTAGTTCAAATACATCGTAAAGGCTAAAGGCATCACTGTTAACCAGGCGAACCGGCAGATAGTCAACTTTGATTTGCTGAAAGAGCTAGTGAGTTTAGAAGATGATGGAAATGAGGGTGACCAACCACCCGACCTGGTTGTAGGAACTCATAACTTTCGGGCACAGAAGTTAGGGGCCGTGAAGGAACTTAGGTGGACGAAAGTGTGTCGTAACACCTACAGGAAACGATACCAAATGCCTGGCACCTACGACACTGTTCCCTTTGGATACTGTGAGGTGTGAATATTTGCTATGTATATAGTTATTATATTAGTCTATTTACTTGTTGACGAAATTTTACAATTTATTTATTTTTCCTATTTATTACGTGTACTTAAAATAAATTATGTTTCAGCTGGCGTTTCATTTTCTCCTATGTGTGTGTGTGTGTGTACAAGAAAAAATATATGCATCACCCACTGTATGTTACTGTCCAATAAAAAGAGTCATGTGACCCATGCTACTAATCCAACTAGCTGGCCATATCTCCTCCCTGCGTTCTCAGTTGACCCCCGCAAGATCTGGCTCTTTTTCATATATCGTGAAGTGAAAGAATCCACGCTTACAGAAGAGAAACAAAAGATGTGGGTTGTGAACCTTGTTGGTGATTGGTGTGACAGGAGATATTATACCATGTTACATTACACCGAGTACGCGTACACTTGGACAGTGAATGTAAATCTTGTAATTACGGACAGTTTAAAATATTTTTACAACTACATCCATATATATCATGATGAGGTGCGCAGCGAAATTGTAGCTAAAGGTTTATGTGAATTTTTAGTAGAGTTTAGGAACGAGTATCGTTTGTCCAGCTAAAAGGTCAAGTACGAACACATGTTTCTCTCAAATAGGGCGCCAGAGTGCTAATAAATTTTACATGTGCGTAGATCTTACTTGAGAAAGAACAATGGTGAATACATTTACCCCTGAACGTTGTATGGTATGCATACCAGGAAGTGTATGTGATAAATCAATAAAACCGATGTTGCTTCATGTATCGCAAATGGAAAAATTCTCTAAACGCCTACCCAGTATAATGGGTTACAGTTTCAAATATTCTGATGGTTCACCAGTGCGCTTCGAGTCTTTCATGTTTGGAACAATGTCGTACACGAATCTGCATTATTAACGCTTGGCGGCGTTCATGACGCAACCCGTGTGACTCATACCCACCCCCACACCTCCCACCTCTCCAACAGCTCGCATGGTCCCGCAGAGTCAAACAGCGCCCCAGGAGCTCATAGTTGCTGAGAGCGTGACCCGACTGGACGTTCTCTCCTCGCAGGAGCGATAGAAAACTAATAAAAGATGGAACTTTCGTTGAGCAGCATCCTTAATGCAGTATACGACGTGTCCGTGTTGAAGTCTGTGCGTATGTTCAGGCGTAATACCGGTGCTATTAATTATGTACTTGAAACGAAATATAGACAATCAAACTCTGGTAGACGCAATGTTACTTATTTAAGTGCTGAAGAGATGAACAGAATCTTCGTGGTGGTTGATAAGTGGGGTGAGGACAGTTATAAAATACTTGTGGGTGTAGGCACAAAAAGAGAGCAGATTAGTGATGCACCCTCATATGCCATTATTTGTACGTTATGCTTAAATCGTGATACAAATCAACCATGCGTTGATATACGGTTGATGTGGAAGAACGCTGCTGACAATAACGCCCATATCCACACGCGAAGCCCTTCATTCTCGATAGAATGTTTGAAGTCGTCGGTTTCCATAAACTAAAGCCTGTATGAGACGCACGTGTTGCTGATATGCGTTATTTTGACAGTGCTTGAATACTAGTACACCGCCTGCTCGATGATTTTACCAAGTGTAGGGACGAACAAGGCGAGAATGGTTTGGAACTAGATGCGTATTTAGAAGGTGCAGATTCCTCGAAATATCATGAACTTTGGTACAAAGGACTAGAAAGATACAGGGCTGAATTCACCTTCACTATTCACCCTGAAGAATTATTTCTTTATATAAGACGCAGTTGTCGGCACGATTTAGAAACATACTTTAATTACCGATATGAATTGTGAAGAAGATTTTACAGATGAAAACGTCAGCGCGGAAACAATAAATGCGTTGAATTTAATGGTGATGTTCATCAAGTGATGTCATCTTTGTGCGTCCTTTTGACTGTATTCTATCCGTGTTTAAAGAGAGTGATAGTTTGACTCCCAATTGTAAAGTGGATACAAAAAGAGTGTTAAACGAATTGAAAGCCGTTTATATTGAATATAGACACCCGCATACTTTGTGTGGTTAATTAATGTTAAACCGCATTTATTGTGTAGTATAAAGCAATGAGGATGTAAATGTGGACTCGATTACATGTGAGTTTACTATTTTATTTAAGCATGAAGAAACTGACCTTAATCCATATATTTCCATTTTGTGTTGTGTATTCTGATTTTGTTGTAGATATGTTTTTCTTCCCAGTGTGATGGTTACACGTCGAATAAATGTCCGACTAAAAGTGATATTACAATAACTACCCAGCAGGTAATCCTTTCAAATTAGTCGTATGTCTCTTTCAGTGATGAAATAGAGGTGCATGTTGAAATAAAGTAAATAAAATCAAAGCAACATAATCTATACAGCGTTTTCTCTCTGAGGAAATTTAACTGCCCATCGAAAGGCAATATCCCTCAGTTATCCCCCGCGGTACACTCCCCGGCACCAATCAGTGAGAATCTACAGTGTGACACATCCCCCATCCACCACCCCCTTGAATAACGGAAAAAACTTTCCCTTTCTAAAGGGAAATGAAGTACCTCACTTAATTAATTACCCTTTTGAGTTAATATTTAGTGCACAATCATTTACATACCATTTGAAACATGGTACTGTCAAATAAATTCATACAACCCTGTGGATACTGTTAAAAAGAAACAGATGAATCAATGATAATCCGCTACGATCTTTGCCAGTCCTTAGTCGAATTTCAGTGCCTGAAATGGAGCGTCGAAGAAATCTCTCTTATAAAAGGTGCTAAACAATTGAACGGAATCAAGTTCTGCAAAAGCTGCAAAATCGAAAGAAACTGGTTCACAGTCTTCAAAGCAGAACGAGACAATGAGGAAAAGGCAAAAGAGGAATTAATGAATAGCGAACAGAAAAAAAAATAGAAGGAACGAAGATAGTACAAGAGGAAATTGCGAAAAATGAGAAGGAAAACAAAACAAAAAGCGAGTAACCGGGAAGCAGAAATAAAAGAAGAACCAACAGAGAAAACAGAAGCACAAAAACAAATCCAAAGATTTAAAACAAAACACATTAGCAGAAATAAAAAAAACAAGTAGACATTAAAGAAATCAAAATGAAACCAACAAAAACAAAGGCCCCAAGTAAAAATGTGAAAGGAATTTGCAAATATAAGGGAGGACACTGTTTACGAACATCCTCCCTTGTGCAACTACTTCTACATTAATGGTCACTGCAAATTCAATTCGGTGGAAACTGCAAATTCTACCATCCGGACATTTTCAAAACCTACGCTACATATGGAACCTGCCAGTACTGGAGAAAATGCTACTACCATCTCCAGAAAAGTTCAAAGGACAAGTTTCAGATGACAACAGGAGGAATGTGAGAAAAAAATATGTACACAAATAGCAAACAAAACTCTTTAAACACAAATAGCAAACAAAATTTTTTCAACATCTCGAACACAATACGGCTGCTAAATCTTTAGAGCACATGCAGCTGAAACAGCTGGGAATCCTCGAATCGGAGCGCTTCCCTGCAAGAAGCTACCAGAACAGGTAGGCGGGAATGGATCCATCTCGGAGGACCACAAGGCTACAAAACACTTAAAATGCACAAGGGGCAATGCAAAACAAAGAACATAAATATTGTCCTGGCAAATATTCAAGGAATAAAACCGAACAACTCACTAAAACCTGAAAGGTTTTATGGACGAAACGAGGGCGTTCATCGCATGCCTCACAGAAACACATTTTAAAGATTGCCAAGGAAACTGCGATAACTGCGAACACTGTATCGGTAACAAAGAATTGCATATTGATGGATTCAACTTACTATGAGCGGATAGAACAGCGAGACGTAAAGGTGGCTGTGCTATTGTTGTAGATGAGAGGCATATGACAGAGACGGTAATAAGTAAATCCAACAGCTTCGTGGAAACCTTTGCAGTGAAAATAGAGGAACTAAACGTGGTATTCATAGTCATCTGTAGACCTCCAAACTCTCCAACTGAAAATTTTCGGATGCCATTGATGATATTAGAACCATAACTGCGGCGATTTTAATTTCCCATTTATAAAATACAAAAAGGTGGGTAGAAATATATTTATACAAAAAGATAAGGGGGCCACAGGAGAGGACGAGGAGCAAGCAAAAATAGTGATGGCTCGAGCCATTTGTTCACCAGTACCATCCTGGGCAACAGGCACTCCAAGAAGATGCTCGAACTCCTTCCCTGTTACCATAACAGCTACTCTGTCTTCCAACTTCTAGAGCTTCCGCCAGCTGCTTGGGGTAGTAGCTTGCTGTCCCAGTGCAGAACTAAGAGAGGTGGATCTTTGAAGATCGACTCCTCAAGGTGTGTGGCCATTTTCTCTCGATACTTGGCACGTGCTCGATGAACAGTTGATGGCGAAATAATAATCTGCGATACATCTTGTCCGAGACTTTTAGCAGTTTCAATGAAGGAAGTGCTCGCTTGTCGAATAGAGAGTTGTTCTCTATCCCAAGTAGCCACGAGTGTTGGATCAAGTGTGTTCTTGGAACGACAAGGTGACTTAGAGGCCAATGGAGCAGCAAAATCTTCATCATCATCATCTGTTGTCGTCGTTGAGCTAGAGGATGTGCTATCCAGCTTCATTTTCTCGGGGATCTTTTCAGCTTCTTCAGCATGCTTTCGTTTTCGAAGTTCAAGTTTCTTAGCTGCTTCTTCTTTCCGTTTGACAGCCATGGTGTGTTTCCTATCACACCTTGACAAGTGATGTCGAAAAGGTCAGCAAGGTCTAGCTTCCACACCTGACGCTTCATAATGGTTTTGTCCGTCTCTCTTGACTTCTCCTTCAAGTTTTGGTACTCTTTGTACAGTTTAGTATAGCAGCTCTAATATTCTCCACTGTCTTCACGGGGATATTCGCCTTCTTCCAAACTTCTTGAAGCTTGATACTCGTAGACTTGATGACAAGGAGGATTGTTTCCTTCAGCTCCAGGTGATGGTACATAAAGCAGAGGAGGACTTGCTCCCGGGATGGCAATCTTGCTCCTAAGAGCTCTTCGACTGGAGTCTTTTCAATCAGCCAGATCTTCTTTCTTTCCATTTTCAACACTTTTTGCACCTGTGAAAGAAAAGAAAACATTACAATATGTTGGAAGTTGGGACGTTGTCGAGATTTGGTTACAAAGGGCTAAGGTGTCAGAGGTGATGTAAGTGTGCAACCTCTAAATGGTGTTCAATTTGCTTGAAATTTGAGATATATGCTTTACAGATCATAAGGTGTACGGGGAAGAGCAAAGTGTAGTGAAATTCACAACTTGATAAAAGTGGAACACCCTAATGTGCAGCACATATACTGGTCAAAAAAAGAAACGCAATTAGTTTGCATATGGTGTAAAATTTAAGTTGTTAGTGTTATTATCACAGTTTCAAGATTATGGTTAAATGTTTGTTCAAATCTTTTAAAGCCACTTAGTGCATGTTTTTAAACCTGACTAATCCCGGCTAAGACGCCATTTTGTTACAAACAATAAACAGAGATTAAATTGAATGTATTCTTTATGAAGGCATGCATTTTTTCTTTGACTTCACAGAATACACACTGCCCGTTCAGAAAACCAAACTTTTTCCCGCGATTGAGGCATGCCACGACTCTCAGAGGTCAACAGAGGTCGTGCCTTGGGCATGTTGGATGCAGGCATGTCTGCTGTCCAAGTTGCACAACGAATGCATGTGCATCCCAGCACAATCTCTAGGCTTGTTAGACGGTACAATGCCACAGGAAGTGTTCAGGACCTGCCAAGACGTGGGCGACCTCGTGTGACGACCCAACGCCAGGATCGCCACATTGTACTGCAGCACCTGCGTCATCGGCAGCGGAATGCTCGTCAGACAGCCAGAGAGACACCTGGTATCCACAACAACAGAATTAGTGACCAGACCGTCAGAAACCGACTCCGTAATGCAGGACTCCGATCCCGCAGGCCTTACAGAGGTCCTTTTCTTACTGATGCAAGAAGGCAACGACGCCTGCAATGGGCCTATCAGCACCGTGACCTATCGTGGGCCTATCAGCTCTGACTGACCAGCGCTACAGGGATGAGATTCTTCACCCACATGTTCTTCCATTCATGAGGCAACATCCAGAATTGGTGCTCCTGCAACAGGACAATGCCAGACCTCATGCAGCCAGGATAGTGCAGGCGTACCTGCAGGGACAACAGGTGCAGACCTTACCATGGCCAGCCTTCAGCCCACACATGTCACCGATAGAGCACGCATGGGATGAACTTGAACGGCGAGTTCGCAGACGTCAGCATCAGCCGCAGAACATCAGGGAACTGACCAATGCAATTATTGAAGAGTGGAGGGCCATCCCTGTTGCTTTCCTGCAGAGACTGTTGAGGTCGATGAGGGCCAGACTCCAAGCCTGCATTGTGGCTAGTGGGGGCCATACGCGTTATTGACTGTTTGTTATGTTAAAGAATCATTTACTATATACTGAGTCCTCATGTTTATTAATAAATCTCAAAAATTGCGTTTCTTTTTTTGACCAGTATATGAATAAATAGAAAGGAAATATGATAAAGGGGGAAATGAAGAGAAGAAAGGCAAAAGCAATATAAACAAAAACCTACCTAAACAACAAGTCCTAATTAGACGATGTAAATAGCTGAACAATAGAACATAAATATTTATGGAAAAAAAAAATAAAAAAAATATATATATATATATATATATATATATATATATACAATTATATTAAGCATTGTTCTGAAAATTGCAGAGATAGATAATATCGATTTTAAAATTCTAATAAATAAACTTCTTTTCGCAGGAGTTTATTTCGAGATCATAAACTCTGGTGGTTAATGAACCGCATCCACCATCCATCACTTTTATTTTTAAAAAATTTATTTTACGAGATTGTATCGTGCGATAGCGCAAGACACCATAAACTTTACAACTACGAGAATTGTTTCGAATTCATGGATATTTGATTTTACAACTATCTTCCAGTTTCTGACGAATTAGTTTTCAGAGGAAATAGTAAATTTTCCGAACCTCTTTTAGATGGGGCAACATAAACCGATTCACAAATTTATCTTCCACCCTCGTTAAGCCCCTCATATATTTGGATGTTAATTATATGTTAAAATCTTCCTACCACCTCCAACTCATCGGCGCCAGAAAGCAATATTTATTTCCAAAAACAATGCGTTTCTCTCTCCACGGCTCTGGAACAGGCAAGATATATTTGACACGTCCCAGATTTCACGGGGCAGCCAATCACCACCAACCCTGTGGGCGGAGCCCTGGACCTCTGGTTGGAGGCTAGGCGTGCTTATACGTTAAGCCTCGCCGAAATTTCATCGAGGACCATTAGGAAACTCGCGAATCGGGTATTGTGGGATGCTCACAATTACGACCCGTTTATAAAAGGGGGCATTTTCACCACAGGGCTCCAATTCAGTTGTTTTTATCGAACAGTGCTTTTGAAATATTTCCCCATGAGCCAATCGCAGCTCTATCTCTCTCCGAATTTGTTTGAAGACGAGGATGCCTCATCGCACTCTGCAATTTATCTTTTCGCTGCGACTGATCAGAATGAACTTCTTTCAACGCAGACTGTTGCAGAAATTTGTGACGGAGTGCAAGAACCGATCAATGAAGACGACATTAAAAAGTAAGTAATTAATTTAATTTGTGATTATATACGTCGTTTCATTCAGTGTTAGCTAATTTATAAAAAGCCATAATAAATGCATTTCGAAAAACTAGTTTGTGATTTATTCTCGGGCTATATACTTCGTGTCATTCGGTGTTAAATAATTTATAAAAAGCCGAAATAAAGCGAAGTGAAAGGATATCTGCCGGAGGTCGAGGCCCGGTCTCTATTCATATATATATATATATAATATATATATATATATATATATATATATGTTCATCTGTGTGTATTTTGGTGAAAAAAATTGGTTTTTATTTAATGTCCATTCTCTGTTTCCTTCTTGGTTATTTCGGATATATATATATATATATATATATATATACCGGGTGTCCGAGAATTATCTGTACAATTTTTGGCTGTTATTAAAAGTCAACCATGAAGTGTAGAAATTCCAGTGTTGTCCCATTTTACAAAGAAACTCATTAAGTTTTTTCTGATAACAAGTTTTGACAAGTTTTTTCATTTTTGTATGCGGGTGACAGACATTGATGATTTAAAAGCAAGAATCACAGCTGCTATTGAGCGATTTGATGTGAATATGCTGCAGCGTACATGGCAACATTTGGATTATCGATTGGATGTTTTGCGAATCACTGATGGTGCACATATCGAATGTTTGTAACAACGTTACTTTAATAAAAGAAACTTTTGAAAATACAGATTCTGAATAATCTTGTTTAAGAATTTTACGTGTGTTATCAAGAATTTTATTAAAAGATGAAATTGTACAGATAATGTTCGGACACACTGGAATTTCTAAAAAACTTGTCAAAACTTGGTATCAGAAAAAACTTAATGAGATTCTCTGTAAAATGGGACAACACTGGAATTTCTACACTTCATGGTTGACTTTTAATAACAGCCAAAACTTATACAGATAATTCTCGGACACCCTGTATATATACAGGGCGTCCCAAAAAAATGTGTACACACTTTAACAGCTGATAGCTCAATTGATGTTTCTTTCTTTCCAAGTTAAACCCATTAGAATTAATAATGGCAGTCAGACTAAGCTTTGAACAAAGGAAATTCATTCTAAAATGCTACTGGAAGTGTGAAAACGCAGTTGAAGTGCAAAGACAGTTTAGGAGGGAGATTCAAACAGATCCACCAACGCGACTTACCATCACTCGAATTAGAGATAAGTTTGAAGCCGATGGAACTGTTCAGAATGTCCACAAGAAGCGTTCCGGAAGACCACGGACATCGACAAGCCCCACAAAGCAAGAAAGAGTACTGGAAACGTATCACTAAAGTCCAAGAAAATCTGTGCGGCAAGCGAGTCGTGAGGTAGGAATTTCAGAATCGTCTGTCCAACGCATTTTGAAGCGCTGTCAATGGAAAAGTTACATTCCAAGATTAGTCCATGCTATTAATGAAGATGATCCGGACCGAAGAGTGGAGTATTGCGAGTGGTACTTGGCACGATGTGGATGTGGATTGGACGAAGGGGTTTCGTAGAATACCCTCCGCGTTCACCAGACCTCACACCGCTATACTTTTTTTATGGGGATACTTAAAGGACAAAGTCTACGCTATAAAACCTGCAACAGTCGCTGAATTGAGAGCAGCCATTGAACGAGAATGCACACAAATACCAAACGAAATGTTTCGTGATGTTTGCGATTCCATTGCTTCGCGTTATCAGCAGTGCCTGGACCAGAACGGACGTCAGTTTGAAAACAGGCGTTGACAAAACAATTAAATAATGTCTGTAGATTCTATTACATTTTGAAAATGAAATGTATTTTAATAAACACTGCCTTTATAATTATTTAAAGTGTGTATACATTTTTTTGGGACGCCCTGTATATGTATATATATATATATATATATATATATGGTATAGTTTTTAAGAATACATTTCTTGATAACTTAAAAATTTATAGAAAGTGCTACAGTAGGTTTTCAGAAATATTAAAAACTTTTAAGAATTGCCAGCGAGTCTGGGCTCGAGACCCGATACCGGCAGACGAAGCGTAGTACACCCATCTAATCTTCCTTTTGAGCTGTAAATTAGTGTGCTTGTTTTAATTTTTGCCCATTCTCTGTTTCCTTCGTGGTTATTTCGGCATATACAGTACTGGCCAAATTATTAGGAATTTTTTTAAAATTTCATTTTTTGGTATAAAATGTTAAATTAAACCAATTTTAAACGTTGAAAAGTTATTTATTTCTACACAAGAATACATGGTCATTATTTAGCAATAGTTTAGTACTTAGTTTGACCCACCTTAGCTGCCATAATGGCTGCGACACGCTTCGGCATGCCATGAATCAATTTTTTGCATAATTCTTTAGTCGAACGAAGCGTGTTTGTTCGTCAGTTGTCGTTTGGTTGTCGTGCGATGCGGGTGTGTTTCTCTTTCTTTTACGTGTCATTGTAACTACCGTTTAATTTAAATAGTGTATTTACCCAATTTCGGCAATTATTTGTTACAGTTTTTAAGTGAATTTGAAAATGGGGCGAAAGAATGACTTGAGTCCACGGAAAATTGGGCAAATACAGGTTTTATTAACTTCTTCTACATTTAAACAAGAGGAAATCGCTGCCAAACTCCATGTTTCACCACAGTCAGTACTTCGTATTAAGAAAAAAATGGTATTTGGAGAAAATGTAGGCCCCAAAAGGGTTGGAAGATGCGGCAGAAAAAGGGTAACGACTCTAAGAACTGATAGACAGATTGTAATTTTGTCTCTTAGAAATAGAAGAGCTACTTGCAAAAACATTTCCAGAAGTCTAGCGGCTGATGGCATCAATATTAGTCGTAGAACAGTCAACAGGAGACTTCTAACTGCCGGCTTCAAAGCCTACCGCCCAAGGAAGAAGCCCAGGCTCACTGAGGCTATGAAGAAGGCACGTTTTGCATGGGCAAAGGAACACATTAACTGGACTAGTGAGGATTGGGAACAGGTAAGAATAATATTTAACATTAAATAGAATGTTAATACAGTAAATACAGTATGCATAGAAGTGTATTTACAGTACGTGATAAAACTGCAGTAAAAATATCTGTAAAGCAGCAAGTCATACTGTACTTCGTTTTAGCTGTACTTCATACGCTATGCACTAACTCTTTCACAGGGCTTTCTTTGATTGCAGGTGGTGTTCTCCGATGAGTCAACGATTGCCGTGCTTGACGATCGTGTTCAAAGTGTAAGAAGGAGGCCTGGAGAAGAATTTTTGCCTGAGTGTCTGATGAAAACGGTGAAATTTCCACAAAAGATCATGGTTTGGGGAGCAATTTCTGTGCATGGAACTAGTCGTTTGAGCATTGTTGAGGGGAATATGAACCAAGTCAAGTATATAGAAGTACTAAGAAGACGTCTACTGCCTCAAATAAGGGAATGGTATGGTAATAGACGTTGGATTTTTCAACAAGACTCAGCTCCATGCCACACGGCAAAGTCGGTTAAAAAATGGTGTCATGAAAATAGTGTTCGGTTGCTCCCATGGGCTGGAAATTCTCCAGACATGAACCCAATCGAAAGTTTATGGTGTATTTTAAAGGACGTAATCCATGAAACGCCGATAACAACAAAACACCAACTCATAGAGCGACTTATTCAAGTCTGGTTTCACTCTACACGTATTAAGGAATTATGCAAAAAATTGATTCATGGCATGCCGAAGCGTGTCGCAGCCCTTAAGGCAGCTAAGGGGGGTCAAACTAAGTACTAAACTATTGCTAAATAATGAACATGTATTCTTGTGTAGAAATAAATAACTTTTCAACGTTTAAAATTGGTTTAATTTAACATTTTATACCAAAAAATGAAATTTTTAAAAAATTCCTAATAATTTGGCCAGTACTGTATATATATATATATATATATATATATATATATATATATATGGTGTGGTTTTAATAATACATTTCTTGATAACTTAAAAATTTATAGAAAGTTCTACAGTAGGATTTTAGAAATATTAAAAACTTTTAAGAATTGCCTGCGGGTCTGGGCTCGAGACCCGATACCGGCAGACGATGTCTTAGCACTCTTACTTTTGAAAACTGTCAGGATATCTGCTTTGTGATTATAATTTGCCAGGCGTCCTAATCGACATTTTCTCTCATTGTAACTCTTTAACTAAACTTTAATTTAACTTAACTTTAATTGATTCAGTATGAAGTAATCATGTTAATTTCTCCTTAAAGGCCCGATGTATGCAGAACTTGAGCGTGTTATAGCTACTTTTCGTTTTGATGAAAGGGGAATAAATGATTTGAAAACTTTGCCGCACAGCCAACCCAGTGACTTGAATACCGAGGTCGAGGTATTGGCTAACATCCGGTCCAATGAGCGCCAGGTCATCGAGGAACTAATGTAAGTTTTTTGGGGGTTAAGAACAACACACATTGTGTTTTCATTTAATTTATTAAATGGAGGAAAACATGTACAAAGCGGCTTACAGAACTAGGGTCCATTAAATAAGCCTTAATGGAGACATTTTACAAATATATATACACCTTCACACAATATAGATACAATTATATATACACCTTTACGCAACACAATGAGTGCGAACATATGGGAACCTTTTTTTTATTTGTCTGCATACCGTTTCATCATTCATTTCAGTGTCACACAAACCGAATAATCTTAAAAAATTTATAAATCCCTTCCCACGTGAGATGTGCATGAGAAATGAAAGGCAATACATGCCACAAGTATTACTAAAATATCCTTGGAGGCGGTAATGATTACATACAATTTCAGGAACATATATCTGTTCGACAAATTTTAAAATAACAGGATCACTCCAGGATTGAGGACCGAGTGAATCAAAATAGTACATTCTTTCTCTTTTTTTAAATTAGATTGCAAACCAATGAAGCCCCTCACCCCCACACAATGTCAATGTTCACGATAATCCCATACCAATCTCTCGTAGCTGGCAAATTCAATATTTCATTCTTTGCAAACACGCCGATAAATTTGGAGCGTGTGATTCGGTCACTTTTCATTACTCTCTTGAGCGTATTCGCGTCCATTTAAAAAGACTGTGACCACGTTCCACTAAAGGCCAACTTCTATTAGAGCCTGTGATTCGAGGTGCACGAGTAAGCTAATAGGCGCGTCTCTAGGTCTCTAGGGTTGGCAAATTCCAACCTGAATGAGATGTTACCAATCTGTTGTGGACTTAATTGTGTTTAAGCAAGCAGACAAGTCAGGAGTAATATCAAATGAGTAAAGGTTAAATTCTTCGAAAAATTCTTTCTGCGTTATGCCAAACCCAAGCTCGTCACAGGCACCGGCATTACGAGCCAGACTACTATATGCTCTCGCGCAGAGCGGGAACACATAATCAGATGAATAATCAGCAATCATAGGCCCCCCTCAATGCGACGCCATTTACGTAGAGAGTTATATTTTTAAGGCCGAAATTCTCGAATTTAAAGGCACTCTTTTTATATTTTCCATTCGTCGAAGCGTGGTCCTGCATTCCAATTAATATCCTTTTAGGTAGAACTCCCAGGTCCACGTTTTCTAGCAACTTCGAGGCCAACCCGGCGGGTACCGTGTATAGTTTGATCTGTACTCTCTTAATTGGGTATTTTACTATTGTGTGTATTAAATTTTTTTCAATTTCTACATATTTCGGGGAACTTAATTTCACTCGCAGTACACGTAAATATGTCTCCATAATGTGAATCACAACAGGTTTTGCGCCCTTTTCTTGATCGGGTCCCAGATTTATGCAGATCTCAGGACTCGTGCGATTGAGCTTTAGTTTCAGGTCGACGCCGCTCATAAGCAGTTTCTTCTGGAACGTGAAGTCTGTAAGAAGAACCCCCAAAAGATTCGTATATCTTTTTTTTTTTAATTTTTAAATTTATCGTTTATATTACTTTCATCTTTAGTCTGATAATAACCCTCGGCGGTTAAAAAGGTATCCTTCGCTTCTTTTGAAAAGTTGAGGACATTTTCCAGATAGGCTCATAGGTGATAATAGCCCGTTCCTGCAGAGTAACTATCATCGCAGTCCGTTCCATCTGAATGGGTTATACGCAGTTTAGCGTATATGTGCATGCAGCTCGGGTCAAAATATTAAGGGTCTGAGCTGGGTAACACGAATTCTATACGGGCACTCGGTGAATTAATTGTGTTTAATTGGTTAATTGTAATAAAGTTGCTATGCTCAATAGAAATATGTGTAGGGGGCATATCAAAGAGGGACAGTTTCGGTTTACAGCATTGTGAACTACACGGATGGATGAAACGCCCCATGACGAGTCAGAAATAGTAGCACTTCTCTCGACAACTAGTAATCAGCCTATGATTCGTGAGTGTAGTGTCCTCAGCTTATATCAGTTAAAAAAGTGATCAGCCATAGGCTTTACACGATTAGAACTCTTCTTTTTTCATGTCCTTTTATGTTTAGCGCCACGTGTTGGTAACCCCTTCTTTCTGACAACCCTCTTCTTTCAGCCACCACGCATTTTTCTCTTTGCATCTTTGATGTCTTCTATCGCGTTAATACTTCTTTCCTACAGAGGTATCTAGCCCCAGCTCGTCAACAGTGGTACAGCGGTGCGTAGTATGGTTGAAAAAATGGATCCAAGCCCACTCCCACGCTGATATCTCACCCCTCGGCCTTCGGATCATTATAACTGAAGGCGACGAGTGTGTACCTTCACTGTTAAGCTCCCACCACCGAATGGGAAAATTTTCCCTCACTCGTTCTTATATATACCGGGATATTGGTTAATAGATTAGTTACAACATTCACATAATGGGGCTTGTCATACGTAATGCTCAAACTTTTCCCTCTATGGTTGGGGATGTGTGCAATACGCAGCAGGTGCGCAGGGTGTCCCCAACAAATTGAAGCTCTACGATATTGCTGTAAATATAGCACATGTCTGGGGATGGAGAGCATTCACCCAATTTCTCCATCTTCAATTGATATATTAAGCTGGACAAGTCATGCTGTGCCTCGTGAAAGGTATCTCTTTGGAGAGCTGCGCTATGTCGGCCCTCAGCCACAATTGTGAACAGCGCGTTATCTTTAATATTTCTACTAAGCGTTGATTTTAACTTCAATATGCGTGCAGGTGTGTCTATGTTTACGACTTCTAAAAGTAAATCGTTTGTCAGGTACGACTTTTCAAGACTTTTGTTTAACCTCGTCACAATGTCCATGACTGTGTCATAATGACTGATTCCTAGCGTTCATTTGTATTATAGTACTGCACCTCACCGAACAGGACTGATCGCATAATGTTTTCCAAGGTTATGCTTAATTTTTCACACACATAGATTTTTCTAAGGATCAGAAATATGATTTGCTCATTTTCAAGAGATAAAAATTTGGTAACTAACTGGAGTTCACATAAACCCACCTCATACGAATCACGACCCAGTTCAATGGGTCCGTGGGGTTCTGTCACGAAGTTGTCAAGGGTGTTGTTCGGATGTACAGAGAGAGAAGAAGAGGACGGGAGTGTGACATAGAAGTGACTAGGCCCATGTTGCATACTAATTAAGCTTCATCATTGCAGCAGCTTTTATATAGGTGTTGAAACTTTCTGGGTAACGCAGCCATTTCACCAGGTCCATTTTTCTCTTTCCTGAACTTTTGCTGCCAAAAATTTTTTCAATTTTAAAAACACTTTTTCCTAAATTAACTGTCACTTTCTGCAACTCCTCGCGGTAAAACTCACCTGCGATTTCTTCCCCATTCAAATTTTCAACGTAATACATCATTATCTTGCCTTTAGGTCTCATAGCACTAACTTTTAAAATCTCGTGTCCATCCTTGCACAAATCCCTTCGCGAATTTATTTCCCAAACGTGATTGCCTTATATAATCATTGATTTTGAAATGTGTAGAGTGTGATGGCGATGCTCCATCTCTTCTCACCTCTGTGCGCGTAACTCTTTCTAAAACTTCGTTAGGTGTTGTGCCAATCGTACAGTGGTGTGAACGGTTGTATGACGATGCCAATGATCCCAGAATGTTTATATATCTGTATGTGTTTTTATGTGTAAAATAGCGATGCATGCGTTCCTTTATAGCACGTATAACTCTTTCAGCTAAAGAGGCCTTATGTATAGAACTGCTAGTGTAGTAACTGATATTAAACTCTGTCAGCATGTTCTGAAATGCGCGGCCTATAAATTCTCTCCCCATATCCGTACAAAAATAGCCAGGAACCCTTTCTTCTTTTAACATCAACGTTTTGGTAGCTTTAGCAACTGTTTCAGGCGATTTATTTTTCAGGAATTAGCCACAGATATCTAGAGAATACATCTATTATGAATAGGATGTAGCGGTATCCGTCATTATACACTGAATATCTTTGCATGTCTGTTAAATCCGCTTGCCAAATAGAGTCAATCGAAGCCGCTGTTGTCTTGGCCGTTTTAAACCTTTTTCTCACCTTATGAAGTGTATAAGCATCCTGCTCCCGCAAAAACCTCTCAACATCTTTTTTCCCTACTCCGTAAACACCTCTGTACAGTCTATTAACGCCGCCATAGGAGGCGGGGTTAGAAATGTCATAATAGCGTTTACTTAATATGTTAGCCATTTGCGTATTTTAGAGACACGTGGATAAGGTTGGCCGTTTGTTCTCTTCTTTCTCCTCTTCAGAGACGCTGCTGCTGGGCGATGGCGTACTCAGTTGTGACACATGCGAGACTTGATCCAAGTCTTTTAACCTATTCAGATTACCTATCAATGTTTTGGGGACATTTATTTGTTGTAGTCTTGCTTTAATATGCTTCCATCCTGTTGGTGAGGGCCTGTCCCACTTTCTCACCAGATCATGACAATCAACGATATTGGATCCTGTACCCTTGTTCCTTCAACAATGACCTCGCCTGTATCGGCCCACTGTATGATGGGGTCCTCACTCAATAGATTATAAAGACTTAAGCCTTTATTCCTCAATGTATGTGGGAGACTGCTTTTTAATACATGTTCGATGTGTTGCGTTCCGATTCTTTGGTTGGTCATCTCTAACGTCGGGCCAGGTCCTGTGCCATGCTCAGCGTTGCTCGCGCTGTGCCTAATAACCACGGGAGCTCTGTCGGATTCTTATAATCTTCGTACTCATGAAGAAATTTCTGCAAAGCCTCTTGGTACAAGATCCTTTTCTCATCAGGTGACTTTTCACTGTTTAATAGGGCTAGCAACTCGCTTTCCATTCTTTTAAGCCTACTTTTACGGGGTTCTAGAGCCGTGTCTGGAATCTTTGAACTTTGCAATGAAGCATACACCTCGTGCGGAATCACTACCACTTCTTCATTATATTAATCTAGTCAGTAAAGGTCCCAAAACTGAAAATAAGATGGGAGGAATGATCCCTCTTTGTACAATAATTCGCTTTTTCTTCCCCAGTTTGACTTTTACGAGCGAGTCACGTATTATGTTCTTGTAACGACGTAAGCGAGCCTTCTGAGGGGTTTCATTGGCACATTACATTTTATAACATTAAGACAGATTTCACAGATGCATTTTAAAAAGTCGGAGTCGATATTTTTAACAAACATCTGTTGCAGTGCCCGGGGCAATCGTTGATAGATTTTTATTAATTCACGATATTTCTTCAGCCTATTTGTCATTCTGGAATATACACCGTTTCAGGTTCGTTTGGGAATATATTCGTTCTTAGAAGCACCCTAAACGTGTTTCGCGGGTGAAGGTCACAAAGCAAATATCCATAACGCTGACTTGTGGCTTCTTTATAAACCTCCAAAAACTCCTTACGCTGATTCGGGAACATTTGATTGGCTAATACCCCAATTTGTGACACATCTCTACGTTGTGCGAATAAGACTAGATATTGTGTATTTAGACACATCGCGCATGTATCTATTTTTGAAAAATAGATTCTGATTGATGAAGAATACGCTTATGTTAAGATGGTGGGAGAACACTGTAAATGTCTCGGCAAACGTTTTATCCATTTCCAACATGAGATCGTCAATTACAATGACTGTATGCTCATTACGCTTTAACGAATTAACGTCATATACACCTTTGTGGAACAAAATTTCATCTTGGTACTCGTTGAACACTGACTGATACGTCGAATAGCACCATATTACTTTATGCACAAATTTTGAGAACATCTCCCCCTTATCTTTAATGATTTTAAGCATAAACACAGTTTTACCACATCCTGTAGGGCCAGATATAATACATGTGGAGGGCTTGTGAACCTGAATTTTTCTACAGATTCCATCTCTAACACGTCACACCCCTAAGTGGGTCATTTACAAAATATACAAATTTAGTGCTGCTCCTTATATTCTTGTTTTTCTTCTTCCACAGAACCGTGAATGACGACGATGTACAGCCCCCATCATCGATATCACAGATGACCCGATGACCGTGTAGCTACAGAATCCTTCCCGCTGACGAACCCTCACCAGCGATACCTGTAGCATGCGACAATTCAAAGCGGAAGCATGATGAAGAACCCTCCACGTCAGGTATAAAGCGTGCCAGGATTGCGCCGGTTGTTAGACCCCAGTAATAGAGCCCCAACCTCTACGTCTTACGACACAACCCCCACAATAGTACCTTCCTCAAATATGCCCCATTCCTGTTCAGTTCCGGGTACTTCCTCCACAGCAGCAGCTTCTCATACTGTGGAGGAAGGTATAACATTCGAGTTGGTGCGCACCGCTACCCCCCCTGCCCTGACTAGAAATCGGTACGTGGTCAGGGTTGACCCTGGATCCCTGTATACCAACGGTTGGGCGCGCGTAGTTGAACGTATTGTTGAGTTTGCCCTTCAGAATCGCGACGAACGTGAAGTCCAGACGAGGTTGTCCTTTAGGTTCGGTTCAGATGACGGGGACGTAGATGGCTTTTGGTTAGTAATACCGTTCAGACGTTTGGTGACTGTAGACATAGAATATATCTTGGGCCGTATAATGCAGGCCTCTCAAAGTTGTACAGCCTTCAATATGAAAAACTTCATGGTAGATATTGACAGGGTATTCAGAGTTGCTGATCATAGTGCTACACCTTATACTCTTAATTTTAATTCTCCGGTTATTGACAGAAAGTATTTAAACGTCGATCGTGGTTGTGGCTTTATAGCAATAGTCTTAGCTCATATGTTCACTGTGCTAAATACATGGACGCAAAAAATTTGGCTGCCTACGGTTGTGCACCGTGCCCGTAAACTGGCATCAGATTGTAAGCTTGGGTTTGAGTGTAATATGGGTCCTGAAAAACTGACAAGGGTAGAGCAGGAAATGAATACATGTATAGTTAAAATTTGGAATGGATGATCTCGTAGGACTGTGTATGTTTTTAAAAGCTGTGTGAGGGATCGTACGAGACCTCTACTTATTTTAGGATTGTCAGGAACATCGTATCTCCCCATCCGTAATATAAGGACTCTACGATAATTATGATAAAAGTCGAAAATATGGAAGGCATCATGATTTGTGTAAGGGATGTCTCGAATTTGCTGATGATATAGTAAAACATTGTAGGGAATGTTACATGGTATGTGAGCAGTGTGTAGTGTGTGGTGTGTGTAGTGTGTAGATCAGTGTGTAGACCTACATTTTTCAATAATAAATGCTTTGAACTCCATAAATCAATTGGCACTTGCAGGAAAATGAGGATTTGTAAGTGCGGTATGTTTCACATGATGGATAATTGGGGGAATTTCAAACATAAATGCGATGAAATTCACTGTTGTACATGTCATGAAAAATATAAGGCGGATGTATGTTATATGAAAGATGCTAAGCCTAAAAATAGCCCTTGTATAACCTTGTACTACGATATAGAAACATACACGGACGCTGAAACCAGAGGTTATTCCACATTTACTCGTAAGTCAGACTATCTCTGATGAGTGCATGTGAGATCATTTTTAAAACGACTGCACACGACAGCCCTGTGAACCTTTTTGTATCCTATATTGTCAAATTAGCGGACAAGTTAAAAAAAATGACTGTATATTCTTGCCCATAACGGGGCAAAATTTGACACACAGTTCCTTTATAAGGATTGCTTGAACACGAGTCATCGGATATTTACAGGTGATCCCTTGAAAAGAGGCAACAAACTATACAATGCAGATAAGAGGTAATGTTCAGTTTAAAGACAACCCTGCTGTTCACACCTTGTAAATTAGCAAAGCTACCCAAGGTCATGGGCGTAGCCGTGAAGTTTCAAAAGGGTATTTCCCTTACACATTCCTCACTAACGAAACTTTGAATTACGTAGGACTACCTCCACCCAAACATTACTTTAACTACACCAACATGAGTGATAGTGAGCATGAAGATTTTGACCGCTACGACAACAGTTTTAATGAAGCTAGTCCATACAATATCGGAGATATTTACAGGCGACCCCTTAAAAAGAGGGGAACAAACTTATACAAATGCAGATAAGAGGTAATGTTCAGTTTAAAGACACCCTGCTGTTCACACCTTGCAAATTAGCAAAGCTACCCAAGGTCATGGGCGTAGCCGTTGAAGTTTCAAAAGGGTATTTCCCTTACACATTCCTCACTAATGAAACTTTGAATTACGTAGGACTACCTCCACCCAAACATTACTTTAACTACACCAACATGAGTGATAGTGAGCATGAAGATTTTGACCGCTACGACAACAGTTTTAATGAAGCTAGTCCATACAATATCGCTGATGAATGTGAACGTTATTGCGTGAATGATTTGCCCGTGCTTAGAGTATGTTTCCAGGCCTTTAGAAGGATGTATATAGCCCGTTTCAAATGCGATCCGCTGCAAGTCGCAACTACGATGACCTCATAATGTTTTTATGGTTTTCAAGAATAACTTCATCCCTAAAGACACTTAGCAGTCATTCACAGAAACAATCCCCGCGGTTATGGGTACAAGGCTATTTACTGGCTCATACCCCTCCAGCAACAGACCAGGATATACATAAAACATGCCCGCAACACGGATGAAGTACCCATTAAGGTTAGTGGTTGTGTTTTTTGGGTTGATGGCCTAAGTGAGGATCCAACCATTGGTGAAAAGACTGTGTACTCCTTTAACGGCTGCTGGTGGCACGGATGCCCATGAAGGTATACAGCTTGACCGTTCCCAAATTGTTAAGAATCCTGGCTCGCGCTTTAGTTCAAAGTTGTGTCTAAACAATCTTTGGTGGAAATTTGCACAGAAAACTGGCAAAGGGAAGGTTCATTTGGTACAAAGTTATAGTGAAGCCTGGGATTATGCCAACGCTTCCGATAAAGAGGTTATGGAGATCGTGAATGTAGGTAATACTTACATAATAAAGTACAACATCACCGAACTGGCCAAAGATACCTCACGGGTTACAAACATACCTGTAGCCAGCTTCACAACGGCCTACGCCCGCATCAAGCTTTGGGGACTACTGCACTCTCTTGGGCGGAGGGTGCTGTACGCTGACACAGATAGCGTGATATTCACAGCGAGGGAGGGTGTATACATGCCTGCTATTGGAAATTCCTCGGAGAGTTAACTGACGAGATCAAGGATGAAAATGGTGATGGTGCATACGCTGACTCGTATGTATCAACAGGTCCAAAATCCTATGGGGTACGGGTGAGGGTGGGGGATGATATGAAATATATCGTGAAGGCTAAGAGTATCACGCTTAGCCATGCGAACCGACGAGTCGTTAAATTCGACTCTTTGAAGGAACTTGTGTGATTGGAAGATGAAGGCGACCAGCCACCCCAACTGACTGTGGGGACCCACAATTTTCGGGGGCAGAAACTGGGGTGTGTGAAGGAACTTAGGGGCACGAAGGTATGCCTTACCCTTTGGATACCTTAATCCTTGATTGTTTATATATATATTATAATATATATATATGTGTGTGTGTGTGTGTGTGTGTATTGTTAACGATATGTTTATTTATTATGTATATTTGCTTCAATTAAGGTTTTAATTTTTCCATTGCGTGCGTGCGTGTGTACATTCCTAAGCTCCGCCCACTGTAAGATCGGTCACGTGACTCCTGCCACTACCTGAGCATATTTTTTCCCTGCATGTTCAGTTGTTCGCTGCAAGCCGTGGATCTCAAACATGTATTTTCCCATGTAGACGAAAAATAGTAATGGCTACCTTTAATATTGCGTGTTCAACGTTTATGAAGTGTTATTCGCCAAAGTGTGAAGATGTGGGGACTACTGAAAGACTCCCTATTCCACCCTCCTTTGATACTTTTAAGGCTACATTGAACCGTGCGAAGGAACAAGAGGTACATATACTCTACGGCTATTCTGGCGAGGGCATTGTAGGATTTCGTGGTACAAGCGATGTATTAAAGTATGTTGTAGATCTAACCCTTATAAAAGTTCACATATACCGCGAAGTAGAAGAAACAACACGTGCAGAAGATAAGCAACGGTTATGATTAGGGAGTCTTGTTGATGAGTGGTGTGACAAGCGATAATATGTCATGTTACATCATACTGAGTACTCGTACCCTACGGTTGAGAATGTAAATCTTGTCATCATGGAGAATCTTAAGTATTTTTACCACTACATTAATATATATCATGACGAGGTTTGTAGTGAGATTGTGGCTAAAGGCCTGTGTGTGTTTTTAACAGACTTTAGAGACGAGTATAGATTGTTAAAAAAAAGGATAAATGTAGGCATATGTTTCTCTCAAATAGTACACCGGATTGTGAATAAGATGTGTTTAGTTCGTGAAAATAAACAAAAATGTCTGGTGCGCATTCCGATAAAACATTAAAACCGATATTGCTTCATGTAGCGGAAAAATTCTGATTGCCCAGTATAATGGGCACAAGTATTCACGTTGGAACAACGCCGTACACTATTTAACAGTTTATGGTGTGGCTCGGTCCCCCCGTCGAGCCGAGCCACCCACCCGTGTACCTCACCCCTCCGAAACACACGAGTTCGAACAAACCCGTACACGTTTCACCCGTGTGACTCACTCCTCTACACCTGTTCCCCGAGCTAATCAGGCCACCGGTTGCTCATAGTCGTCTCAAAGCTTGAACCGACTGGACGTGCGAATACGATGGAACTTCCTTTGAGAAGCATTCTCAATGCCTCGTACGATGTGTCCGTGACGAAGTCATTGCGGGTGTTCAGGTGTGAAACCGGTACCATTAACTATGTACTTGAAAAGATTTGCAGGCAAGCCAGCAAAGGTAGTTATTTATTTGTGTTGAGGATATGAATAGAGTGTTCGTGATATTGAGAAGTGGGGTGAGGACCGTTATAAAATACCTGCTGGTGTAGGTACAAAAAGAGAACAAATTAGTGATACCCCCTCATATGCCATTGTTTGTACGTTGTGTATAAATAACGATCAGCCATGCATTGATGTAGGACTGATGTGAAAGAATGCATCTGATAATAACGTTCTTGTCCCTACGCGAAATCGATTCAGCCTCGACAGAATGTTTGAAATCGTCGGATTCCGCAAGCTGAAACCTATATTAGACGCGCGTGTTACGGATATGATTTATTTTGACACGGTTCTTGAATGCGCATACACCGCTCTGCTCGACGGATTTATCGAATGTAGGAATGAACAAGGCGAGAATGGTCTAGAGCTGGATGCTTATTTAAAAGGTTTAGACTCTTCGAAATATCCCAAACTTTGGTACAAAGGACTTGAGCGGTACAGGGCAGAGTCGCCTAGACTGTTCACCCTGAAGAGTTGTACCTCTATATAATGAGTAGCTGCCGTTACGACTTGGAAGATTATTTCAATTGTCGCTATGCAGAGTGATGAAGAGTTCACGATTGAAAAGCTCGGGATGGTAAGAGAAAAACTCTCGATTGGAAAGGAGTGTTTATAAACTTTTATTTGGCGTGGTGGCTAACGATGACCTCTTTGTGCGTGCTTTTGAATGTATTCTGGCTGTGTTTAAAGATAACTTGCCAACAGAATGTAAAGTGGGCAAAAAATAGTATTGAACGATATGAAGGCCATTTATATCGAGTATAGGTGACCGCACACCTTGAGCGGTGAAATATTGTTAAGGCGTATTTACTGCGTAGTTCAAAGCAATAATGATGTGACTGTAGACTCGATTACTTGTGAGTTTAGTGTTTTGCGCCGTAGAACATAAAGTATTTTGATGTATATTTATTTTCAATATATTTAATTATTTAATATAATTCTGTGTATATATATTTTTCGTGTACTAATATGTTGCTGATTATACTCCTTCGTTTTGTATATTATTAATTTTTATTTTCAATATTATTATTTTCAATATATTTAATAATTAATTATAACTATATATTATATATATATATATATATATATTTCCTCTACTAATAATTGATGGTTATACTACATCGTTTTGTATATTTTTATTATAATATATATATATATATATATATATATATATATATTCCTCGTTCGTATTTCTTATGCTATTATTTTTATTTTTTTTTATCAAATATATTCCATCGTTTGTTTGTATATTTATTTTCTATATATTTCGTGAAATTGATTCCAATAATTCGTCGAAATAAACAGAATGATGTAATGGTGTTTTATTTAATTCTTTTGGTTGTAAACAACATTATTATTTAATTATATCAAATGGCTGCCGTCTAAAACGGCTGACGGATTTCTAAGCCAACTATCAAAAATATCTGAATAGCGCAATCTGGAAGTTGAAAAGGTAATACATATATATATATATATATATATATATATATATATATATATATATACATCTGCCTTCTAGGTATTCTACGTCAACTAGCTGGTTAAGCCAACTGCCGGATTAAGCCAACTAGCGGAATATGCCAACTGTCGAGAATATATGCTTTAATTAAATAAATAGCGCAATCTTGCAACTCAACTCTAATAATGTACTTGCCTTCTAGTTCTTCTAAGTCAACTGGCTGGTTAAGCCAACTTGCGGATTAAGCCAACTGTCAAGAATATATGCTATAATTAAATAAAAAGCGAAATCTGGCAACTCAGCCAGTTAAGCCAACTGGCTGATTAGGAACTTATAAGACAGCGGGCGCTCGGCTGAAGTCACAATATGCGCTTGGCTCCTGCCAAGCGAACACTCTCTCCTCCTCTCTCTCTTAGGTTAGGTATACCCCTTTTGGGGGGGGTGAGGCCGTCACACCTTCTCCCCCAAAGAGGTCCCCAGCAACTTTGGGGATAACTCCTCCCCATAGTTGCATAATCTCTTGCAACATTCCCCCTCCCCTTTGTTGTATAATCTTTCCAACATTCCCTCTCCCCCTTTGCAACATTGAACAACATTTCAATTGCATTGCACTCTCTCCTTTTGCGCCCATGCTACTAACGTTTACAGGTCGCTAAAATTCAAGGAATATCATCATCAGAATCAGAAGTACGCAGCTCAGTACCACAAGGTACAGTACTGGCCCCACGCCTGTTCATTATCATGCTAACAGATATAGACAATGGAGTAAACAGCAACAGTATAGTAACATCCTTTGCGGACGATACAAAGATCAGCAAAAAAACCAGCGATGTAAATGAAGTGGCGGCCTTGCAGAGGGACACGAACAAAATATACAAATGGTCAGAAGTCAACAATATGACTTTTAACACCAAGAAATTTCAGCTCTTGAGATATGGTAGAAATGAGGAACTTAAACAGACTACATATCATGTTCCAGATAGAGAGGAAATTCAAAGAGGCACGAATTCCCACGAAAGCGGTCGACTTGGGGGTAATAATGACCGATGATGCAAAATTTCAGACACAGAATCAGATAACAATAAACAAAGCAAACAGGGTCGCAGGACAAGTACTAAGAACGTTCAAAAGGAGGGACAAGACAGTAATGATTCCCTTGCTGAGAATACTGATCATACCAAAACTTGAATACTGCTCAGTTTTGACGTTCCCATATAAAAAGGAAGAAATTAATAAACTAGAAGGAACGTAGAGACATTTCACAGCCAAGATTGATGGCTGCAAAGAACTCATCTACTGGGAAAGACTGTAAACTAAATCTGTACTCCCTGGAAAGAAGAAGAGAGAGGTGGGCGACTGTACCCTCTAAAGAAACTGTCTGACAACCGATTACGCCATACGATTGGCTGGTTCTTTTGTCAAATTGCTGTGATCCTAAAGCCGCCCAGGAAGGATAGTGAAGAATTCACAATGCTTCGAGACGCCGCAGTGGAAGGATCTTCTCTCTCTCTTTCCTTCTTGTGTTTTATTACCCTTGTTAGGTTAGGTTACCCATTCTTGAAGGGTCTAGACCTGGTCCTCCTCTACATATATACACATACAATTCACATATATACATATAGTGTATATATAAAGAAGTTTGGTTTTACTTTTTCCAATACAATTCATATATACTCTCTCTCTCTCTCTCTCTCTCTCTCTCTCTCTCTCTCTCTCTCTCTATATATATATATTATATATATATATAATATATATATACATATGTATATAAAAGAAGTATTGTTTTTCTCTACATATATTCATGCATACACACCCACATATATACACATACAATTCATAGATATATTTCGGGAGCGGTAAACCACTCTCCCCCTTCTTGCATAACCCCCCCTTGGAAGGTCTAACCCAGTGATAGCGAACCACTGACCCGCGGGTCAAGTACTGACCCACGAGGCAATTTTTAGTAACCCACGAGATCTTATTTAAATAAAATATGACTTTCATTTTTAATATTTTCTGCCTTACAGTTTTAAAATTATTTTATTCTCCCACCGAAATAAACAGCTGATACACATTGAAACGTTTTTAAACATATAGTATACATTTAAAAACGTGCATGTATGTATGACAACCGACTCATGGTGCGCGTCGCGGGATCATCCGCCTTCCCAGTTTTGTAGTCCAAATCCTTAAGTTTGGGAGTGCCAAATTATTAGTGCAGAAATTATCACCCATAAAATATTTTTTTTTATTCCGAAAATGTAATGAATGAAGAGCTAATTAAATTGATGACACTGCCTGAGAAAACCACAGGACAGGATATTAGGAATGAATTGAAGAAGGAATTCATCCAAATAGGTATTAATTTCAGAAATATTGTATGTGTGGGGACTGATGGAGCTCCGAGTATGGTTGGAAAAAATGTTGGATATGTTCAATTGCTTAAACAAGAAGTGAAACACCCTTTAGTTGAATTTCATTGTATTTTACACCAAGAAGCTCTTTGGCAAAAAAAAAAGTTTATAATCACTTGAAAATGTGATGTCTCTTGTGACAAAGGTTGTCAATTTTATAGTTGCTCACGATCTTAACAAACGTCAATTTACCAAACTATTAGATGAGGTTGACTCAATTTTCAGGGTTAGTCATGTATAACAATGTCAGATGGTTAAGTAGTGGTCAAGTTTTGAATCGCTTTGTTGAATTGTTAGAAGAAATAAGATATTTTTTCAATAAAAACGGAACATGAATATCCAGAACTGACTGACATGAATTGGTTGAATGACTTACATTTTTTCGCTGGTTTCACAGTGTATTAAAATGGTTTAAATAAAAAGTTGCAAAGTCGCGGCTGCGTTCTATCATCAATATTTAAAAATATTAAAGCTTTTGAAAAAAAACTAAATATTTTCTCAAAAGATCTGGAAGAAGAAAAATTTAAATATTTTCCATTAATGCAGAAACACTTCTTGACTTCAAAATATTTTGCAGACAATGAAGAAAATAAACCCGAAGTGCTCAAAAAGTACTCTTCAGTAATAAGAGATGCCAAACAATCACTTTCAGAGAGGTTTTCACAATTCCGACAAGTTGATGCAACATTACAATTCATCCACTTCCCCCATACTATTCAATTTGAAGATCTTCAGTTATCACCTTTTCATTGGCTTGACAATGGTAATTTAGAAATGGAATTAGTTGACTTCCAAGAAAGTGCAGTATGGAAGACTAAATTTATTGATCTTAATCTGAAGTTATGTACAAGAAAAGGAATTGGAGTCGTCAATTTTGGGTGTAATCAGAGAGCAATAATCAATAGACAGAGTAGAGAAACTTATTCTTGCAGAATGGAATTCTTTACCAAATTCTTTTGCATCAATGAAAAGCTACCATTAGCTCTACTAACAATGTTTGGTTCATCTTATTCATATGAACAGTTGTTTTCCTCCATAAATTTCGTTGAATCCACCACTAGGAATCGCCTTTGCACAGATATGACTCATATGAGTGCTGCATGTATGAGACTAAAGAGAACTAAATATAAACCTCGGATCAAAACATTAGCAGCTAAAATCCAACAAGTTTCTCACTAAAAATAGTAAGTAAATAAATTATTGTGACCCAATTTCATTTTTTTTTAAATCAAGAGTAACAAAAATGACCCGCCAGCAAAAAAAGTTCGCCACTACTGGTCTAACCCATACCTTGTTGGATGTAATGTTACAAGATGCAATGGTGTAATTATTGATCATATTGCATGCAATTGCATTGTACTCTACATTTTTTACGTCATACTACTAATGTGCTCTGTATGTAGGTATGAGGGTGGGTGCATAGGTAAATACACGGTCACAAAAACCACATACTGACCCACACCTGCGTGTGGCCTCAGTGATCTTGTGACCCATGAGGCCAATAAGGCGTCGATTATATTGTGCTTCTCTTTTATATTACTGTATATCCAACAAGAGTGGCACCAGTATTATCGAGGCAGGAAATACTGGGTCAGCAACCTGATCAAGGCAGTATATGGGTTAGAGCAGTTTTATTTTACAAGTGGTGAGTGTGGACTGTATCGTGGCAATGTATTTTGTTGTATGAGAAACTCAGTGTAACAGTGCAAATGGAGTCTGGTGTTTAATTCAAAATTCCCGTTAACATACTGTAGAATTGTACAGTACATATATTCCTAAATTCGAAATGAAAATCCTCTACAGACATGCATTCTTTCCTTATTTTTATGATCTTTCCAACAATATTGAGAAACAATAAAAAAATAAATAAAAAAGGGTCTTCCCATTTCCTACGGACAACAACCAAAATGTATTCTCGTCCGCATGATTTAGATCCAAATTCATTGGATCTTCCTTTTGATATTATAATGCTTCTCAGGAGAGGGAATACAGTATATTAATTTATTTGGATGCAATATCTCGTCAAAGACTGCTCCATTTTAAGCAATTTGTGCTTTATGACACGATATTAAACGATTTTTTTCAAGCACGATTTCCATTTAAATTTAAAATTCCGCCATTAATAGTTTAGGAAAGTATAAACTTGGCTAAAACTTAGTAAACCAAAGTATGAAATTTAGTTAAAAGTATATGCATACTGTATATGCATATGCATAGATTCATACGTACATAGATTCATACACGCATAGATGATTAGATTAAAATTAAATTATAAATATTTTAAGTTATGGTAATATTTATGGACAAAATTTAAATAAGAATAAAATATTTGAAACATACAAGTATATTTAAGGAAAATATTGAAATTTGTACAGAGTAACATGTTACTATATATGCACACACATGCCAGAAATGTTAATCTTGAAGTATGAAATTCCGTGAGATTTCTCATTCTCCCCCTATTTTATTATTATTATATTATTATTATTATTATTATTATTATTTAATAATAATAATTATTATTATTAGTACTATTATTATTATTATTATTATTATTATTATTTAATAATATAATAATAATAATAATTATTATTATTATTATTATTATTATTATTATTATTATTATTATTATGAGACTTAAAATCTGTGAGTCTCACGGAAAATCCGCGAGAGTTGACATGTCTGACATGCTCAAGTATACATATATACAAATACTGATTTGAAGTTTATCCATCTGCGAAATAACGAGAATCAGCATTAGTAAAAAACATAAATTTTTTAAATTTACAAGGATCTATTACATACTGTAAAATTTAACGATAATAATAAAAATCGTCCTTCATCTATATGCGCCCTATAAAACATATCGAAACGAACACTAAAAAAGACACTATAAAAATATTGCAATTTAAAAGGCATATAAAAATTTGAAATAAATTTACTTAGAGGGGTAAGCTAATAAAATGGGAATGAAATGGTATGAAGAAAATTTTTCATATAAAATCTAAACAAAAATTTAACTGAAGCGATTTAAATTTTTGCAGACAATACTCAAAACTATTATGGAAAATATCACTCATTCAATTAATAAGTTGAAATTTATTTTTAAACTTATTGGATCTTTTCCGTTTGACTGCCGCCATTGAAACATAATTAAACTTTTTGTATTTTGTATTTTAACTGAAATGTCTTGATGATACAAAATAAGTTTCTTTATAAAAAAGCTTTTCTTAATTTCCCCTTCAAATTTTGTTTCTTATAAACAATTTTAATTACTTTCAAGATCCATGCTTAATTTTTAAGTTTTAATCGTGTACTCAGAAAAATAAGGGGATCACCTGAAGATCAGGGCCTCCAGCCTTCTTTAGTTAGCTTTATAAGGCTAACTAACAAAAATATCACGACCTAACCTAACCAATCGTCAAGGTCGTACAGTTGACCTAACGATTGGTTAGGTTAGGTCGTGATATTTTCGTTAGTTAGCCTTATAAGGCTAAGTAAGGAAGGCTGGGGGCACTCACCTCTTATGTTTCAACGGCGGCAGTCAAACGGAAAAGATCCAACTTATTTATTGAATTGAAGCCGTCGAAGAAAGCTTTTTTTTTGCGATAAACATGGTTAAATGGATTAAAAAACAGGTAACATCTGTATCTTCCCTTGTCGGGGTGAGTGTGCCCAAAAGGTCACCTAATCCCGAGCATAAACAGGGTAAGTGGCCGACCCAACTCATCTCAGGAGGCAGCGTACAGAGCCCGAATTTTAAAATGCGAAATAAAAAATTCTAGTTCCGTAACATCTAATAAATGTTTTAAAATTAAAACTCCAAATTTATTTTACATAAAAAATCTGACGTGCAGCTTCCTACTTCATTTAAAATAAAAGGCCGCAAACGTTTGAAAAAGTTATCGTGACTGCCCGGTATAAACTAATTTCGAATCTTCTCATTCTTCAAACTTGAAAGACTTTGCGTAAAATATCTGTTATATATTTGAAATTTATTGAAAATCCATTAAGAGATAATAACAACACTGAAAACGAAAGTTCGTTAATTCGAACAATTTGAAATGGTTTAACTGCTTGCCGATTTCAACCAACCTTTAGATTGCTGAAATCGGCATCTCTGTTCAATCATTTTAAAGTGATATTCACTCAACTACTTTTATACAGAACGATAATAAACGGAAAACATAAGCTGTGTTTTGCTTGAACCTCAATGAGTAGATATTTTCTATAGAAAAGAGTCCAAATGAACATTAAAAACATGACACTTGTACGAAATAAGGACCATAGTCGCTCAATTGTACAAATATATTGTAACATATTTATGCAACGACGCTCATCAGTGTATGATTTGCTCTTTCGAACTAGGACTGACAATGTTATATTACAACAGTACACAGAAAGAGTGCAACTTGTAAATTCTTTTGAAAATTTTTAAAATTATTATATAGAACATAATACCATCCGAATAACATTACAATAGTACATTAAATTGTTTCTTGGTTACGTTTGCAGTACATAATTTTTACAACAGAAGGTTATTTTTTTTACATTTATACATATACATATTTCGGGATGGTGTTTTTCTTCAATATCTCTTATATACTCCTGTCAGAAGAGCGCCGCACTCGGGTAGCCAATGAGTTTCCGGCGCGTTACATTTTTACTATATGTTCTGTGACGAGAGTGTCCCAGATGAAGTCTTTAATCACTCCACTTCTCAAAACAACCCAAAACTTATCATGCAAAATTCCATAAATTCATCGCACCCATACGTATTGTTTTCCTGGTAAATTACTTCTCTTTAGAGGTTTGGCCCTCTGACCGAACATACAGTATATATATTCAGTGAAGCAATCTTCACTTCCCATCTTCATATGTATGCATTCCTACAAATCGCACGTGCACCGCCAATCATCCTAAGATAGCCGCTTAAACTTGCAATTTCACTTTTTCCATAGTTCATTAAAATTCCGTTTGTTTTAAAAGTGTATGCGCACGGTGAACTACTGTAAGACCAGCGTCAAAGTGGACCTACAGAAATCAGACTCGAAGTGCACAAAGACACAAAATTGGCAGTTAATTATAAGTGTTCATTAGTGTATAAGTATTGACTAGCTGATTAGTATAGTGGAATAAGTAGGCGTATTTTCTTTAACTATTTCTTTTGTTTTTATGTAATATTACATCCATCTGTAACATTAAATCCAATTACTTTTGTTTGAGAGGATTTTAAAATTAACCCCTTAGTTTCAACTCTGGGAGGGGAGCCATGACATGTGGAAAAGTTTTCCCACAGGAAATAAATTTTTGCTAAAATTTAAGGATATTATTCTGTTTTATAAATTAAGGTATCGATCTTTTAAATTTTTTAATTTGTATAAGTTGTCTTGCCTGATGTAGATGTTTGGCAGCTTTTGATAAGCCAAACGACAGTCCAGAGTTGCCAAACCTACAATCTTAAACAGAGACTCCTAAATTCTAAATGTTCTTTTCGGCTAATATAAATCACATAACAAAGTTATGAATAAAACCAAAATTATATAAATTCACTTGCTAATGTCATTATTAAACTAGGACTTTGTGACTTTAATGATCGTTTGGAAATGTGGCACCACAGAAGTCTCTCCGGGCATGGCAAGAAGAAATTGCAGCTCGTGCTTCACCTTCAGATCTTTGGGTCAGGTCTCTCAACGGATCGAAGGAAAAGACGCCATTCGACGAGGGCATCAAATTGTTTGTAACACGCAGTCAGATCAAGCTAAAAGAACCTGGACGTAAGCAGTATACACTTTGTTGTCGATGCGACAACACAACATACTGAGTTACCAAAAAAGGGAAACGTGTAACGTCACATACTACAGAGAAGTGCGCCAATGTCGGGTGCCCCCAAAAAAACGTCCCGAGATTTAAAGTGCAATAACTTCCAAAATATACACTGTACAATCACAAAGTTGAAATCCCTATAAATTCAGTCTATTGACAAGCTGCCATAAAATTTTCAAAAATATACATGTAATACTCTTTCGAAAGTGAAGGAAACAATAAGGTACACTCAAATAAACAAATATGAAACAAAAAATTTATATAGTAGTGGTTGGGAACTATTCTTATCGCGAAAGTTAGGGAGGAGTTAGGCTAAGTTAAGCTAGTTTTTGCAGAAATGTTAAATGATGTCAGTGCCGGCCTTAGGGGTGTGCGAACCGTGCGGTCGCACAGGGCCCGCAACTTAGGGGGGCCCGAAAATTTCACAGAAATTTACCATCGACGTCAGAGTGCCAAAATTGGTGTAAATTAATGTAATTTATTTTTTTATCCTAATTAAATTGAATTATTCTATTCCTAATTAAATATCCTAAGGCCGGCGCTGGTTGAAACCTCTTATGATAGTTTAAATATTTGATAATAATAAAGTAATAAGTAGTAATAATAGTAAAGGCTGTTGGTCTGTTGGTATTCTGTTACAGGTGCACTTGTATAGTTAAATTTTACCTGTTATACTTGTTAACAATCGACTAAAATAAAATGATTAGCAATGAAAAACAATTTGACTTGTGTCATGGGGGGCCCGTACAGTATACTTTGCACAGGGCCCGAAATATCCTAATGCCGGCGCTGATGATGTGCTTAGGCTACTGTTAATCTTGAATAGTTTTCAACCCCCCTAATTATGGTATTAAGCAAAGGTGACAAGGCGATAATTGAAAGATGTTTTATAGCGAAAGGATGGACTGGGACAAGAATTGTGAAGAAATTTCCTGGAACAAATTGGAATAAGAGATCGGTGAGTAGATTAATAAAGAAACTTAAAGAAACTGGGTCAACTGAAGGGAAATCTGGAAGCGGCAGACTTAAAAGTGTTTCCACACAAGAAAGAAGATCGACCGGGCTCACACTTGTCTCAGCGAAAAATTGCAAGAAATTTGAAGACTAGTCGCAGTTCTGTTCAAAGAATGCAGAGAGCTCAAGAACTTAAGGTATATAAAAGAATTCGTGTCCCAAGACGTGACAGCAATGTTAGACAAAAAAGGAAAATTCGCTGAAGAAAGTTGCTAGACAAATTTTCAGCGCGTGATATTATAAAATTTGGGGTCTTTTCGGTTTTAGGTCCGGCATTGGATTTTTTCCATGTTTTACGTATAGACGTAGAGTTTTACACTGATTCCATTTCTGCAATTCGTTTCTTGGAGAAATAAACACGAAAAAGGTTATGGCCCAAAACTTTTATTAAAATATCCACCTATACTTAACCTAACCTACCTAACCTATCCTACCCTAACCTAACCTAACCTAACCTACCCTAACCTACGCTACCCAAACCTAACCTAACCTAACCTAACCTAATCTACCCTAAACTACTTCTGTTTGTATATTCATGTTGTTTCATGTTTTTTCACATTTCATGTTGTGCACTATGTCGGAAATAAATTTGAAGTGGTTGTTTACGAATTTGAACAGCGAGAAAGATGCTGTTACGTTCTTTCAAGACAACGATGTGATTCCACGCCAAAAACTGTGTAAGAAGAAGCATGACATGACGCTGTCCTACCGCGGGAATAACGGCAACGTCATGTGGGGCTGCATGAAACGGTCGTGCGACGAGCAGGTCTCGGTGCGGACTGGAACATGGCTCGAAGATCCCAAGCTTCCGCTGAAGAAAGTGGCTCTGTTTTGTTATTGCTGGTGTTATGAATACACCAGCATCGAGTTCTCTGAGCGCGAGCTTGGCATCAATCACGAAACGATCGTCGACTACAATAACTTCATGCGCGAAGTTTGTGCTGACTCGTTGTTGAAGCAGCCAGTCACTATCGGTGGGCCAGAGCACACTGTAGAAATCGACGAAACTGTAAACGTAATAAACTTGCACATAACCTTTTTCGTGTTCATTTCCCCAAGAAAGAAACGGATTGCGGAAATGGAATCAGCGTAAAAATCTACGTCTATACCAAAAATATGAAAAAAATCCAATGCCGGACCTAAAACCGAAACGATCCAAAAATTGTTTCCACAGATGAAAAGAATTTTACTATTGAAATTGGGCGAAACCACCGAAACGATGTTATTCACTGTGCGCGTAAAAGAGATATTTCTCCGTTGAGGCTTTACCACCAGACATGTCGGTTTTCCAAAAAATCATGGTTTTAGCTGGTGTACAGTATCATGGAACGGAAAGACTAATATTCATTTCATTGATGAAAATAACAAAAAAGTGAACTTTGAAAATTATGTTAATCTTTTGGAACATAATCTTTTGCTAGATTGTCGGCGTCTGTATCCTGATCATGATTTCATGTTCCAGCAAGATGGAGCTACCGCTCATAAGACCGGACTGCAATCCAATGGACTGTTGCATATGGAACTCTCTCGCAGAAAAGGTTTATGAAAGTCAAATAGAAAAATTTACCGAGGTGCATTTAAAAGATACTTAATTGTTGGGACAAAATAACTTTAACTGAAGTCAGAAAATGTATCATGTCGTGGAAGAAAAGGTTAAGATCTGTTTGTGATCAAGACGGCGGGCATATTGACCATCTCTGTCAATAAATAAGACGTGAATAATTTTGTTTAATGATATTTGTTTATTTTAGTGCAACATATTGTTTCCTTCATTTTCGAAAAGGTACTGCATGTAGAATTCTGAAAATTTTATGGCAGCTTGACAATAGGCTGAGTTTATATGGATTTAGAATTTGTGATTGTACAGTAAATATTTTGAAAGTTATTGCACTATAAATCTTGGGACGCTTTTTTGGGCCACCCGATATATATACTATATATATATATATATATATATATATATATATATATATATATATATATCTCACCACACAAGGTGGTCACTGTCGAGTTGTGTATGTGATGACCGACCAACCCTAAAGTGAGGCACGAACTGCCATTCCTTTTTGCCATGCCTTGGAGAGACTCCCGTGGTGCAACATTTACAAAAGATTATTAAAATTACAAAGTCCTAGTCTATTAATGATATTAGCAAATGAATTTATAAAATTTTGGTTTTATACTTAACTTTGTTATGTGATTTATATTAGCCGAAAAGAACATTTAGAATTTAGGAGTCTACTGTATGTTTAAAATTATAGATTTGGCTTATCAAAAGCTGCCAGACATCTACAGCGGGTAAGACAACTTATACAAATTAAAAAATTTAAAAGATCGCTACCTTAATTTATAAAACAGAATATCTTTAAATTTTAGCAAAAATTTATTTTCTGTGGAAAACCTTTTCCACACACATATATACAGTATACATTACTCAACCAGGCTGAGTTGGTAATGACAACATTTTTTTTCCTGAAACCGAGTAATGCCGGATCACCTGAAGATCCGCCACCCCAGCCTTTTTTAGTTAGCTTTATAAGGCTAACTAACGAAAATATCACGGCTAAACGTAACCAATCGTTAGGTCAACTGTACGCCCTTGACGATTGGTTTGGTTAGGTCGTGATATTTTCGTTAGTTGGCCTTATATAGCTAACTAAAAAAAGGCTGGGGTGACGGATCTTCAGGTGATCCGTAAGACCTCAAGAAACCTGTTTCAAATATCAAAATATCATAACCAGGTTAAAAGTGATTAATATGACCAACTTTGGCCTAATTTTAACCATCTTTCATTCTCAGCCTGGAACAAGGAACTCTTCTAGGAAAATTAAATCCACTATAGTCCGAATAAGTAATGGTAAATGACAAATACTCTAGTATTTTATTTTTCATGATGCTAGCCCGACGTGGGCAACGGGTCACTCGCAAAGAGATCCCAAAAACATAGCTTCCCTCATCAGCTATCTGCAAAGCAGATAGGATCCAGCTTTGGGACAGGATCTAGGGTTTAAAGCAGCCTAGCCCAGCTACATTTAGAACCTCAATATAAGCAAAAGACTCGCTGCCTTCACGTCAGATTGAATACATCAAAGAAAAAGGGGTAACTATTATATTTTTAGTCAAAAACCAAAACTTAAACCTCAACTGGCAGAATTGAGCGTCCACTTTTCAAGGCACATAACATGTCCGTTTCATGATGGGAATGAACTCAGAATGGTTCCCTGAGGATTTTTATGCACTGGATGATTCCTTCAAAGACGCAAGGCGCTGGAAAAGTGATGGTGTGGTGTGGGATCTAAACATGCTGCAAGACAGTCATGCCGTCCCTGCTGAACGAGGACGGGGATTTCCAGCGTACTTTCAGGGGCACCACCCCATTACGGTATCTGCGTGCGCCAGTGGCTGGATCAGCAGTTTCCGGGTCACTGGATTGGCCGCCGTGGTCCCGTGGAGTGGCCTCCGAGGTCCCCAGACCTCACCCCCCTTGATTTTTAATTGTGGGGGCACTTGAAGGCCATGGTGTACCAGGTGAAAATACAAAACACGGACCACCTAAAGGAACGCATTCGTGATGCGTGTGCATGCATAACACCAGACGTGTTAACCCGCGTTTGCCATGACTGAGAGGAACGCATCCGTATGTGCATTCAGTGTAATGGTGCCCACATAGAGCATATTTTGTGACTTACAAGTGATTGCATAATAAAGTGACCATTTTGCCTATGTATGGAGACTTTTGACTTACCCTGTATATACTGTATATCACAACACATTAATCAGCAGATTCTCTGCTTTATTTGTTTATGAAGGAAATAAAACTTCGAGTATTTTCCGTTTGGGGGCTAGCAGCGAATTTTAATAAAAATCGGTATACTAATGTAGTTTTCAAAAATAACTTTCTTTCTTTGGAGAAATGGAAAACAAACATGTTAGAGCACTTTAAATAATTAATATGTTTTTTAACTAGTTTAAGCTAGTTACAGAGGATTGTGTTAAATTTAGCCAGAATCACAAACTGCTACTGTTTATGAAAAAGTGCTCTAAGTGTGGGAAAGTGCGTTCCTTTGATAAAAATACCCAGTTCTTTCGTTGCCAAAAGTGTCGGTCAAACGATAAAAAGTGCAACTTTACGAAGCATACGTTTTTTGAAGGATCCTGGCAGATCTGTAAAAGTAGCAGAAAAAAATCAAGAATTAATGACAAGTTAGGTCAATTGAATGCCCGGTTAGGTCAACTATACGCCCTTGACGATTGGTTAGGTTAAGTCATGATATTTTCGTTAAAAACATTAATTATTTAAAGTGCTCTAGCATGTTTGTTTTTCATTTCTCCAAAAAAAGAAAGTTATTTTTAAAATCAGTGACCACAACTACATTAGTATACCGATTTTCATTAAAATTCACTGCTAGCCCCCAAACGGAAAAGATCCAAAACTTCAATTAATTTTATTTTGATATGGTCATACAGTGAAACCTGAATTTCTTTCATTGTGATAGAATACGTGTCTTTTCTGTACAATAATTTAAAATATGAGTAATTTAAATTGTTTTATCATTTAAATTATATCAATGTCATTACACGTGTAGAAAATTAAATTGTGTATCTAGTCTACCACATGATATATAAAGATGAAGGCATGAAGCAGCTACTTTGGAACAAGCAATATTTAAATATGCCTCCAGTCTTCCATTTTCAAACACAATAAAATTTTTATTTATCTCCTGTTAATTTTCTTTTCTGTAAACAAGAAATTTAACTCTTTTTGTTGTGAATTAAAAATATTTCGTAAATTTGTTTTAAATATGGTTTGTACAGTCTGTGATTGAGCACTGGTTTCGTTAAGTTGTTTACAATGTATAAGGTCAAAATTTTTAGTCTGTGGGAAGAGGTGTTCAGATAGTTGCTTTCAGAGATTTAAAGCAGGCTACACTATAATTAGTTATCTATCATTACAAAAAAGTTTAGAAAGAGAAAGAAAGTTTTAACAGATCCTCAGAAATAATAAATACATATTTAAGTTTGGTTACTTATGAATCTTAGTTTCCATTAATATATCTTATAGCATGTGAGGAGTTCCCGAAATCCATGTTTAGTCTATCTCAACGTATGTCTGATAAGCTATTGCTAAATTTAATAGAGGATTTACTTTCTATTTCGTCAATAAATCTCTGAAGTGTAATTCTTATTTTTCATTTTCCTTGTATCATATGTGAGTCATACTACATTATATCAATCACACACGTTAAATCTCGAAAAACGTTTAGAAGTAAATTGGAACGCAAAATTTTTTTTAGCCTTAAACATATTTAAAATATAGTTTTTACAGTTGATATTTACAGTTTAGTGAAAATATTTAAACGTTATTTAAAACTCCCAATTATATGCACTGGTGTACTTTTGATGATATAAAATCTAAAGGTCAATAAGTGTAAACTTGGGGCTTGCAGGGTATTGTACAGGGTGTCCCAGAATTAACTATCTATTTCAATGAAATCGGACAAATTTAATAAAAACTGACATAATTTTGTGTTTATTACTAAATTATGATACAAAAACAAATAGATTTATAAATCATAAGTCAAAACTTTATTTACTTGAATGTGATAAGCCTTTTTCATCAGTGTCGAACGCAAGATTCTATGAACTGTTGTTTTGGATATGTTGAGTCTTCGACCGGCCTCCCTAACCGAAGTTGTTGGTTCATCCTCAAACAATTGTCGTACCTGTTCGGTACTGTTACGTGCTGTCCTTGGGCGTCCTCTTCCCACCTCGTCGTGTACGGATCCAGTTCTTTTAAATTTGTTCACAAGTTCACGAATCGCTTTGTCTGTAGGACCGGTTCTGTGGAATCTTCTTGTAAATTTTTCTCTGATTTCATTACATTGCATTCCTTTGATACGGGATGTTACAACAAAGATGCGTTCTTGTGTATTCATTATTAATAGGGTTCTGAAAGAGAATGAAAATAAAACTATGAAAAAATTATGAAAATAAAATTATGAAAAAAATTTAGAAATTTATACATTTTTAACACATATTAAACATGATAAACATAAATAAAAGTGTTTTTAAAAAATTTGTCCGATTTCATTGAAATAGATAGTTAATTCTGGGACACCCTGTATAGCATAGTACAGGATGGTTCAAAAGTCCCTATCTATTTTGCTGAAATAATAGTATTTTAGGATAAAAATGTAGTAACACAATTAAATGTATATTTATTTACCAAGCTTAGGTCTAAGATTCGACGTGAGCACCATCAGGGATTTTTTCGGTTTGACGGCCGACACTAAAATCAAATAAAATCTACATTATTCTATTTCTTTTAACCTTTTTATTACTATTGAGTACCTTTTAATTTGGAGAAACTAACCTAACCTAACTTAACCCTAACCGAACCCTAACCTAACCCTAACCTTATTTATTAAGATTCTGTGAAAATGAAGTTGAAATGAACCACAACACAATATTATATTTTAATTGTTACTAGGGAGAGGTTACCTGACATTGCATTATCAACTAACATAACCTAACCCTAACTAACCTAACCTAACCCTAACCTAACCAACCTAAATTTTGTCAGTTTTATTTTTTTAGATTTGAAAGGGAAATTGGAAATGTCATGTAATATTCCTGTGAATAAGCTAGGTTAGTTAGGTTTGTTTCTCCAAGTTAAAATGTACTGAATAGTAATAAAAAGGTTAAAAGAAGTAGAATAATTTAGATTTCATTTGATTTTAGTGCCGGTGTAGGAGTCAGGAATTACTCTACGGAAAAAAGCACTCTGGAGTGCACGATGCCTAAGGTGAGACGTACTCTAGAGATTGAAGTGGAGTGCATCTCACCCAGGCAAAACGCACTTTAGTAAGATGAAAATCACTCCAGAGTGCTCCACACCTGATATTTTTATTCAGGTTTGGAGCACTCTACTTACGGTACCACAGTGCTTTCAGTTGTGCATAGTTTTAGTGACAACTGAACTGTGCTTCTGGTGTTGTTTGCCACTTCGGTAATTACACTGCCCAACACCAATTTTGCTGATTTAATTCTAACACCTGTTTTTAGGTAACTTTGGTGTGCTGATTTAAAAAATCACCTTAGTTTTTGCCTATCACGTCATGTTTTCGGACAATCAAATATGGATATTTTGGAGATATCACATTTTGGCAGGGTTATGCTCAATTTTTTTTCTTTTCAAAAAATAAGTTTTTACATACTCAGAATCAGCATGGAAAAGTAAACAATTGTGCAGGGAGTGAACTTTAATATACAATGGTAATATTGACACATAAAGTGATTAAAAGTGTTTAAATAAGCAAAAAATGAATCCATATTAAAGCAAGCACGGGACCAGTTTTCTTAACATTGTCTTTTTCTTGTTTTCTTACTTTTCAGTGCTGATTAATTTTCTCTTATAGGACTTCCTAGAATGAGAGATGTCAAGACAATCTCTTTGCAGGCTCCAGCAGTAGTAGTCAGCCATCATATGGGTATCCCATCTTCCTTGGTATCGTTCTTCCATCACTTTGATATCTTGGTGGAACCTTTCACCTTGCTCTTCACTAACATCACCAAGATTTTCTGGAAATTTATCCAGATGACTGTTGAGATAGTGAACTTTAATGCTCATGTTGCAACCAAACTGCTGAAAGTTTACAAGTAAATCCTTTACAAGATCTTTATAATTTTCAGACTTTTTGTTTCCTAGGAAGTTCTTAACTACTGCCACAAAAGCATTCCAAGCTCTTGCCTCCGTTTTGGTCATTGAGTTACTGAACTGCGGATCTTTCATCAGTTTTCTTATCCACAGATAAAATTTTAACAGCAAAACAGCTGTTAACAGGTCTCAAAAATCATCAATTTTGATAAGCGCCCTTCATGGATCACCCAAAATAGGCATATTGCATTGCACGAAAACCTGATGTGATGGACAAAATCTAAGGCGATATTTGAAATCAGCACATCAATATTATCCAGAAACAGGTCTTAGAATTAAATCAGCAGCAAAAAACGTTTTTTTTGTTGGGCAGTGTTATTCGTTAAATGGCTGCGCACGACTTGGGATACGAGCTATTCCTAAAATAGCTCGTAGGACTAACTTTTACTTAATTGTAGAAATACCGCTAGGAGTTTGAGTTTCTGCTATATCTAGCAAGAAGCAAGTGTGTAATAACTGTTATTTGGCTAAATAAAGCATACAAATAAATAATTTATTTTTTCTGAATGTACAATTAAGAAACATACTAATTTTAAGCAAGTGTGAAACTAATTTATTGAGGCTTTGTAAGGGAGTATATATTTTCCGTTGATTTTGAGAGTTTGCCAGATGAAAACAAACAGCCGCTCCGCACGCTTTTGAATCCAAGAAGAGCTATGGAATTGTTGATCATCGGACCAATATCATTTTACTGCGGTTTACTGCATATTAAAGCCACGAGTTCGGAGGTCTGCAGTCAAACCAGCCTAGACCATGAAGTTAATTATTATTGTTGAAATTGATCAAACCTATTGTAGAGTACTGTAGAGGTTGACTATTAGAATATCCAATCTAGTCTAAGCTGTAAGTATAGGCTTACCGTAGCCTCTGTAAACTCACAATATCATCATATTTTTTAAATTATCCTCGGCTTGATTTCAATTTTGTGACTTATACTACAGTTAGCCTATACTAGTTCATCTTAATGAAATTCGTGTAAATAAAGTATTAAACTGTGGAGGTTTACTGTACATAGGCTATATGTTGAGGCATCGAAGAATCGTCTAGGCTAGGCTACAAGGAGGTCAGCAAAATCAGTAGAATTAGGTCTGCCAAGTCCGAAGCCCAATAAAAAATTGAGATATAAGTGTAAGCATTAGACAAGCCAATTAAGGTGGATAAGATTGCCCGTGATGGCAATTGTCTTTTTAGAGCTGTAAGTGAGGAAGTTACATTGTTGGAGGAGCATCATGCCACATTTAGAGAAATTGCTGTACAAACATTAGAAAACCCATTGTATTGGCCAAGGTTTGAAGTATGATTGGGCAAAAAATAAATGAGTACTTGAAAAGCAGCAACATGGAAGAAGACACCATCTGGGGAAAGGACATAGAACTTATGGATTTGGCTTCAGCTGTGAATACTAAAATAGCTGTATATTATCAGCCACCAGGAGCAACAAGTGCAAGTTGGTTTATTTATAAACCAATTCATCACCAAGAAGTCAATGAAGCATCAGTGATGAAAATTTACTTGATAAATTCTGGTAACCATTTTGAGCGTGTTTACAGTGTCAGCAGCAAGATTAATTAAAGAGACATGTAGAATAATCATTAATTAAATGAAATAAATTGTGGTTTATGAAATAATAATTAATGAGTTCTGTTTTCTACATTCAGGAATATCATGAACATTGTGCCTGTATAAAGCTTTAATGCTCATACTTTCACTTTGTGAAGTAGAGTGTTTTTCAGCATAGTAGAGTGCATCTCACCTGATGGTAAAATGCACTCTAAGTGAACAGTGCCTAGGTGCAAATTACTCTGGAGTGTGTTTCACCGTCAAGCACCGTGCACTCTAGAGCTTAGCCCACCTAGAGTTGTTGATGCCTGCTCCACCGGCCGTCAGTAGCATGGGCGCAAAAGGAGATAGTGCAATGCAATTGCAAATGTTGCATAAGGTTATGCAGTAAAGGGGGAGGGGGAATGTTGCAAGATATTGTGCAACAAAGGAGGAGGGGGAATGATGCAAGAGCAACAAGGGTTATGCAACTTGGAGGCGAAGTTATCCTCCAAGAGAAAGAAAAGAGAAGGAGAGAGAGGAAGAGAGGTGTTCGGCCGGCAGGAGCCAAGCGCATATTAAGACTTTAGCCGAGCGGCCGTTGTCTTAATATTTTCCTAATCAGCCAGCAGGCTTAATCAGCCAGTTGGCTTATCTGGCTGAGCTGCCAGATTGCGCTATTTATTTAATTAAAGCATATATTCTGGCATAACCAGCCAGTTGACTTAGAAGGCGTAAATGGCTTGTTCAGGTGTACATTATTGATTTGCCAGTTTGTGCTATTTATTTAATTAAAGCAAATATTCAGGCTATCTGCACGTTGGCATAATCCGTCAGCGGGCTTAATCCGCCAGTTGGCTTAACCTTCCAGTTGACATAGAAGGCCTAACCAGCCATTTGGTATAATTAGATAATAATAACGTTTATATATACAACCAAAATAATTAAATAAAACACCATCACATCACTGTTTATTTAGAAGAATTACTGGATTGGCATAATCCGTCAGCTGACTTAACCCGCCAGTTGAATTAGAAGGCTTAACCAGCCATTTGGTATAATTAAATAATAATAACGTTTATATATACAACCAAAAGAATTAAATAAAACACCGCCACATCACTCTCTTTATTTAGACGAATTATTGGATAGGCATAATCCTAGTCGGAGGTGTACGTGCATTTGTGTGCGTTTGTTCCCGTCAGCTGGATTAAAACGCCAGTTGGCATAACCCGCCAGTCGACTTAGAAGGCCTAACCAGCCATTTGGTATAATTAAATAATAATAATAACGATTATATATACATATGCAAAAGAATGAAATAAAACACCATCACATCACTTTGTTTATTTAGACAAATTATTGGATCGAGTTTCACGAAATATATTGAAAATAAATAAACATTCCTATACAAGCGAAGGAATATATGCAATAAAAAAATAATAATAGCATAAGAATTACGAAAGAGGAGTATATATATAATCAAAAAATAATAATATACAAACCCGGACATATCCAAATTCTTCATTCTAATGGTCAAACTCTTCACCCCACCGTATACCTACAGTTTAACGGAGAATCTGGACCTAACCGAATTGTTCATTCTGACGAAGGTCAAATTTTTCACCCCGCCCTAGACCTACAATTTAACGAGGAATGCAGCACCAGCATTTTCTCATTTACCTCTATACAAAATGCCTTCAAAACAACATTTCTTTTCATTCCAAGAAAGACAAAAATACCCGAAATGCTCATTCTATCGAAGGTCAAGCTTTTCACCCCGTCCTAGACCTACTGTTTAACGGGGAATACTACTAAAATAGATCTAGTTGGCTTGGTGAAGTAGAGAATTGACTTCTTTTACTCTCCATCTCACAGGTACACCCGGATCATCAGGGATCTTCTTTTCTATTTCATGGAATTTTAGATCCTCCCCTTTTCCGTACCGTAACAGTTGAATTTTATCAGTGTTAAACTTCAAATAAAACCATGCAACATCTCCTAAAACATACTACATTATTACCCCTACCCCATCCTTCATGCATTAAAAACGTTCTACTTTATCTGCAACCTTTGTTTAGCATTCCCCCTGCTTGTTCATCCCGGCGAAGGTCAAGCGTGTCACTCCACCTTACACCTACAGATTAACGTTGAATCCGAACCACGTCTAAAACAAAATGTTAAAACACTCCTTAACACAATAAAATCTAATTTCAGAATGAAAAAAATTTTAAACAGCCTAACCATACCAAATATCACTCGGAATTGTTCTGAAAATGAAAGAACGAAAAAAATAAACAACAACAATCAGCCCACCAATAAAAATATAAAATTGATGAATATGTATAACAAAAGTAAAAAAACAAATTAATTTATCAAAAGAATTTACGAAAACAATTTTTCTATTTCAATTAAACAAATTTTTATCTTTTTATAACAAATTTTGCTTATTTTGAAGTCTCACACAATTTATATACGGCAAGCATAATAAACTTAAACAGTCCGAATTTGACACAGTATAAATTATTCTTTAACGATTATTTTTTTACTGTAAACCTTAAAATTAACCTAAAACTATAAAGCGAACTAAAACTACAAAGCGATGCCTGTAAATCCATTACTTCCATCCAGTCAAAAAATAATCTTAAAAATTCGACTAGATTCTGGAAATTTTTGCTACTTCTTTATTGAATCTCTTAGAATGCTCTAATATATATATATATATATATATATTACCTAAAAATGCGTCACAATCTATTTAAACAACTAAAATAATTTAATTCATATAAGTGTAAAATTTATTTACTAATCATTATTATTATTATTATCATCACAATTATTACTAATTCAATAAATGTAAACACAAAAAAACTTTTAAACACAAAATAGGTAGACTTTTGACAGGAGAAATAAAAGTCAAAAGAAAGAAAAAGGAAACGAGCCATCGGACGACCAATACCAATTTTTTTTTTAATTTCGTCTCCCTCTCTCCGATGGAACGAAGCGAAATCTAAAGGAAACGGACTGAGGAAGGAACCAACGCGAAGAAAAAGGAAACAAACAACTCGAATTTTGACTCTAATTTTTGACTCCACATTATTACGGCTTCGACAAGACGACTCAGAGAAATTTTGAGTCAAATCGGTTTGGAAATCTAGACTCCAACGAGAAGAGTAAAAAAAAAAATTTGACAACGAAAATTACGAAAATGCTCGCTATGAGAAATTTTTTTGAAAATGATGGGTGCCATCTTGAAAAACAGTTACAATGATTTGTTAAGGAATGAGAATCGAAATTTGCTTGAAAATGGGTTAACACAATGCAGCTTAGTATTTAAATAATCGAAACAGAATATTTATTAATGCTATAATACAGGTAACAACAATTTTGAACGAAATATAAGGCGACGTGGGAAAGCCCTTATATTTATATAAAGGAACACCGCGTACCTACCAAAATGTCGTGTTTAATTTCTTTAAGGGCCCATTCCTTCATTATTATAATTCATTATTTACTCTACTTTTCTCTCTATCTTTCATTTATCGTTCTCTTTACACTCGTTTAGCTGTGCTTTATAAATACAGGTAGCATGTGACCAAGTTTGAGGCGCCATTATGATTCGAACAATGCAAAGGAGACCGGGGGATTAATTAGACACTAATTACACTTTATAACTTTTATTTATGCCGAAACGCTTTTAGATAAACAGGGTAATGCGAGCGGGGGAGTAACGTTAACATTTTAAGTCGGAGAGAGACGTAATACTATTCTTAATTTACAACTTCATCGTAGCACACATAACACCTTTTTAAGCCAAAGTCCATCCGATGACAAGGCCATTTCAGCCCTGCCTCCAGACCATGTTCAGGCGCTAGTAGTATTCCCCGTTAAACGGTAGGTCTAGGACGGGGTGAAAAGCTTGACCTTCGACGGAATGAGCATTTCGGGTATTTTGTCTTTCTTGGAATAAAAAGAACAATGCAAAGGAGACCGGGGGATTAATTATACACTAATTACACTTTATAACTTTTATTTATACCGAAACGCTTTTAGATAAACAGGGTAATGCGAGCGGGGGAGTAACGTTAACATTTTAAGTCGGAGAGAGACGTAATACTCTTCTTAATTTACAACTTCCTCGTAGCACACAAAAACACCATCTTAAGCCAAAGGCCATCCGATGACTGAAGGGCATTTCTGCCCTGCCTCTAGACCATGTTCAGGCGTTGCCAACTAGTAGCGCCAAACAATTATTTAACGTAATTACATTTTTATTAAATATTATAATCTTCTTTATTAAACAAATATTATTAAATTCTTATAAACAAACATTTAATTCTTAATTAGATATTACCACACAATAGCACGTGGGGTCTACTAAGTCCTTTTGCATCCGGTAGTTAAAAGAATACATTAATTTTCACTTGTTCAGTCTCATTTGTTTAAGGTTCAAAATTGAGTGTCAAACGCGTTGCAAGAGAGCATTTCTCTCCTCCACTAAACGGTCATGTGTGGCGGAGAGCGCAAGAGAGCAACTCGCTCCTCCACCAAGCGGTCATATGTGGCAGAGAGCGTAAGAGAGCAGATCGCTCCTCCACCAAGACAGGTCTGTAGACTTGGCCACCAGCGTGACCTCCGTGTGAAGAGAGGCCGAGCAGATATCAATTTTTTATTTTTTTAATCTCGTTTCCCTCTCTCCGACGGAACGAAACGAAGGAAACGGACTGAGGAAGGAATCAACGCGAAGAAAAAGGAAACAAACAACTCTCGAATTTTGACTCTAATTTTTTACTCCACATTATTACGGCTTCGACAAGACGACTCAGAGAAATTTTGAGTAAAAGCGGTTTGGAAATCTAGACTCCAACAAGAAAAGTAAAAGGAAAAAAATTTTTTGACAGCGAAAATTATGAAAATGCTCGCTATGAGAAGAAATTTTGAAAAGATGGGCGCCATCTTGAAAAACAGTTACAATGATTTGTTAAGGAATGAGAATCGAAATTTGCTTGCAAATGGGTTAACACAATGCATCTTACTATTTAAATAATCGAAACAGAATATTTATTAATGCTATAAAACGGGTAGCAACAATTTTGAACGAAATATAAGGCGACGTGGGAAAGCCCTTATATTTATATAAAGGAACACCGCGTACCCACCAAAATGTCGTGTTTAATTTCTTTAAGGGCCCATTCCTTCATTATTATAATTCATTATTTACTCTACTCTCTATTCATTTTCTATCTTTCATTTATCGTTCTCTTTACACTCGTTTCACTGTGCTTTAGAAATACGGGTAGCACGTGACAGAGTTTGAGGCGCCATTACTGATTCGAACAATGCAAAGGAGACCGGGAGATTAATTATACACTAATTACACTTTACTCACTTTTATTTATGCTGAAACGCTTTTAGATAAAGAGGGTAATGCGAGGGGAGAGGGAGTAACGTTAACATTAACATTATTATTCTAAATTTACAACTACATCGTAACACAGAAAACACCTTCTAAAGACCAAGGCCGTCCGATGACTGAAGGGCATTTCTGCCCAGCCTCTAGACCATGTTCACGCGTTGCCAACTAGTATGGTCAAACAATTATTTAACGTAATTACATTTTTATTAAATATTATTATCTTCAATATTAAACAAACATTAGTAAATTCTTATAAACAAACATTTAATTCTTAATTAGACATTACCACACAATAGCATGGGGGTGGGAGCAGATATTCAATATCATCGTCCGGATTCGTCCTCTCAACCTACGATCAACACCCATCATCTTAAGGTCTAGAGGCGGGACACCAGCGTGACGTGACCTCCGTGTGAAGAAAGACCGAGCAGCGGGGGACACTAACAAATGTTGAGAAGACAATAATAGGGCATTTAACACCGAGAAATTTCAACTCTTGAGATATAGTAGAAATGAAGAAATTAGACTGCATATTAGGCCAGATGAGCCTGGTGTACATGACTATGTGCGGTGGAGAGCGCAAGATAGCGGCTCACTCCTTCACCAAGCCAATCCTAGAGCCAGGAACCACCAGCTCGACCTTCGTTTGAAGAGAGAACGACACGCGGAAACGCATCGTGGCACACACATACATTGTATTCATGCAGTTAACCGTGATTCACTGTCGTCAATTGAATTAACATGACCTACTAATTGTTACCATCATGCACTTATCCGTGATCGTGGCATGCAGTTAACCGCGACTTAGAGGTATTTACATTCGCTGGTCCCTCCCGCCATACCACCACAATGCGCCTCAGTCAGTGTCTCTCAGCGCGACCAAAGGCAATATTAAGAACGAAATTATCAAAGACGCAAAGAGAAAAATAGGCGAGTGGTACCAAACCCCAAACTAAACCCAATAACCATACACACTGACATCACCTAGAGACAAGCGTTCATTAGTTGCAGGACTATTTACCGAACTTTTTGATCACACCTCGTATATATAAGATCTACTAAGTCCTTTTTCATCAGGTAGTTAAAAGAATACATTCCTTTTCACCTGTTCAGTCTCAATTGTTTAAGGGTCAAAATTGAGTGTCAAACGCGGTGCAAGAGAGCAATTCCCTCCGACACCAAGCGGTCATGTGTGGCGGGGAGCGGCTGTTAATTTTTATAGAAAACAGAGTAAATACATTTTTACATTAAATTGTCTTCGCATCCACGTTACTTTACGTGAGACGAGAAGGAAAGGAGGTAGGTTAGGCCTGTTCAAAAATCAACTTTTTCTTATTTTCATAGGTTTCTGTACATTTTCCCATGCTTTTTGACCTGAAAAAGCCGAAAATCACAACTATTTTGACCTAGGATGTAGGGAAGCATTGCCGCATGGAGCTTTAAATTTTCTGCCTTGAAATCGGCCAAAGCGCCAATTCCGGGGTCCCTTGAATTATGTTTTGCACTTTAACTTTTGATCTAAACAAGATAGAGCAACAAATTAGGTATCAAATGAAAGAGCATAAAATTAATAAAAATAATAATAATAATAATAATAATAATAATAATAATAAATAAACAATAATTAATAATAATAATAATAATAATAATAATAATTATCTATCATTTTTCAGGAAACAACAGAAACTCAATCAGAATCTAGAAAACCATCTACAAGTTACAACTTCACAATGGCATTAAGCAAGGAGCTGAGGGAGCTCCGTGGGCGCACAGTTGATATCTCAGAACCTCCACGTACTGTCCACAGGCAGGTGTCAACTGGGCCATCTACCAGATCTCTCACTGAAACTTTCCTGGTTGGATACCCTTCAGCTTTTATCAGTGGTTCCCAGCTTCCCAGCTTCCCACCAATAGACAGGCGTTCCAGTATTTCCTTAATCTTCAGAATTTACCGGAAAATGCAGGGAGGCCCATGGTTCAAGACCTTGCATATGAAACAGTTGAATCTATCATCCCATTCTGGCAGTTGGCTAGGATCAAGACAATGACCAAGTACAACGCAATGAAGCTCTTCATGAAACTACATGAGAAACATCGTGCTCTGGTGAAAAGCAAAGGAAGAGCAAGTAACCCTGGAGGAAAAAGAGGAGCATTTGTGCTGGAATTAGACAGCCTGTTCGATATAGGAGCTCCAGATGCAATCCAGGAAATACAGAACAACAGACTGTTATCCAGAGAGAAGAAAGATGAGGATATCAGGTTCTACGAAGACCAAAAGACTGAGAGGAAAGGTCATATGTCTGGTCATGACAAGATTTTTGAGACAAGATCCCTGCAGCAAGCAGCGAGGAATGAAAGACTGCAGCATAGACAAGAACAAGGTAAAACTAATTACTTTGAACGTTACAAAAAGTTTTAAGTTTTACTCCATTGCGATATTTAGCATGTACTTAACAATTACTGTCTTAACATGTTGTACTATTTTACAGCTGCAGCAGAACAAGAGGCAGTTGTTCATGTGGATGACATTACCTGGGGTGACTCAACTGACAACGACGCTAACACAGAGGACATGGATTACCATCAGCCTCGTCCTGGATGTTCTCACCATCAAGACACTGTGACTAGTGTGACTTTGACGTTTCCAAGGAAGGTCATGGAATGTGATGTCATCTGCAATACAGCTGATCGTCTTGGTTTATCAGACAATCAAGTTACTGCCATGGTTTCTGCCACCTTGAAAGCTGGAGGGGCTGATCTGGATAACTTCGTCATCTCAACCTCAACAACACGTCGCAACAGAATGCTGTCCAGGTATAATATCAGCCAGAGTCAAATGTCCAAGTTTTGTGAAAACCCCCCACAGTACGCTGCCTTACACTGGGATGGAAAGTTGCTCAAAGATGTATTGGGCAGTGAACCTGGAAGTACCTCAGAGACTTTAGCTGTGCTAGTGTCTGGTCCACCTTCATACACTGAAGGAAAGTTATTGGGAGTACCTGTCATCGACAATTCTTCTGGCACAGCTCAGGCTGAGGCTTCAATGGATTTACTGGAGACATGGGAACTTACGGATAATGTTACTGCCCTTGTTTTTGACACTACATCCAGTAACAGTGGAGTTCACAGAGGAGCTGCCAAACTGCTAGAGAAAATGCTGAACAAAAAGGTGTTTTATCTGGCCTGTCGACATCACATCCTGGAAATCCTAGTAGGAGCAGTTTGGGAGAAGCTGTTTGGGAAGGTGAAGGGGCCAGATAATCCCTGGTTTGAGCATCTGAAGGATGTTTGGACGGACTTGTCCAAGGAAAACCCAAAGATGCTGGCTATCAACAGCAAATGGCTGAAGGAAAAGAAGAAGAACAGTGAAGAAATACTCTAAGACATTCTAACAGCAGAAAGGCTTCCAAGAGCAGACTACAGGGAAATGGCTGAACTGACAGTCATTGTTCTTGGAGGAACGCCTCCTCGAGGTATTCACTGGAGTCGACCAGGCGCCATTCATCAGGCCAGATGGATGGCCAGAAACCTGTACTCCATGAAAATGCTGATGTTTGCAGATCAACTTGAGTACGACGAAGACACTGTATCAAAGCTGGAAAGACTCAACACCTTCCTTGCGCTGTTTTACACTCCTGTATGGATGATGTCAATGTCTGCTGCAGATGCTCCCGTGAATGATCTAAGTCTAATCCAGGACATGTTGAAGTACAAGAAAACTGACCCAGAGCTTGCTGATGCAGTACTTAATAAGATGGAAAACCACAAATGGTACCTGACGCAGGAAGTCGTGCCATTTGCCCTGTTCAGCAGTAGATTGAGTGACACATTGAAGCACGACATTGCTGCCCAGTTACATGCCACTGAGAAGCCAGACAGCTTCAGAACAGGAAAGCCTCTATTCCAGAGAGTCACAGCTAAGACCACCCTGGTTGATCTCATTGGCCCAGAATCACATTTCCTGCTGGACACACTGAACATTGGATCCGAGTGGCTTCTGGAACCTGTCACGTCTTGGCCACAGAATGAGGACTACAGAAAAGCGTTGGACTATGTTAAGAATCTGAAAGCGGTGAATGACATTGCTGAACGTGGTGTCAAGATGATGAGCGACTTTGCAAATGTCATAACAACAGATGCCAAGCAAAGGGACTATCTCCTTCAAGCTGTGGAGTTCAACAGACGCCGCTTTGACAGCTTCAAGAAACAAACTCTCAACAACTGACTGTGTAAATGTCATTATGAAATTAATCATCATGTAATGCTTTCACTTCTTGATCGATCAGACTTGTGACAAAATGTTAATCTCAAATTTGTGTCATGAATAAGGCGCCTTGTCTGCCTTGAGTGTGAGAAAACGAATTTTGTGATATTTCTGAAATCTTTGTTTGTACCAATGTGCCATTTCTTGTTCCAAGACTATCATAATTGTATAAGTTAGAAAGAGGATTAAAAACATTTTAATTTGGTGCCTATTTTGTTGCTCTATCTTGTTTAGATAAAAAGTTATAGTGCAAAACATGATTCAAGGGACCCCGGAACTGGTGCTTTTGGCCGATTTCAAGGCAGAAAACTTAAAGCTCCATGCGGCAATGCTTCCCAACAACCTAGGTCAAAATGGATGTGATTTTCGGCCTTTTCAGGTCAAAAAGCATGTGAAAAAGTACAGAAACCTATGAAAATAAGAAAAAGTTGATTTTTGAACAGGGCTAGATGTAGGTATATGAAAGGTACAGCGGAATGCGTCGTTTGACCTATATAGCAGCGAGGGATTGCCCATGATGTCTCACTCGGCTTTTCCTTACATTCGTTCTTTGATAAAATCACAATAAACAATATAAATGTTCTATGAGATTAATATTTATTTTTGCACGCTATAAAGTTCATCATAAACGGAAGAAATGATCTGCCTTAAAGCTAACATATAACTTCTTATCAATTCATGTTTTCAGCTTCAATAAACATCGATAAGCCACCTCACCCACACACACACACACATATTGGGAGTACTCAACAATTGGAATTGAATGAAATATATATATATATATCTGACCATTTGTTAGTGTCCCCCTCTGCTCGGTCTCTCTTCACACGGAGGTCAAGCTGGATGTCCCGCATCTAGACCCAGCTTAGTGGAGGAGCGAGTTGCTCTCTTGCGCTCTCTGCCACACATGACCGCTTGGAGGAGGAGCGAGTTGCTCTCTCGCGCTCTCCACCGCACATAGTCATGTACACCAGGCTCATCTGGCCTAATATGCAGTCTAATTTCTTCATTTCTACTATATCTCAAGAGTTGAAATTTCTCGGTGTTAAATGCCCTATTATTGTCTTCTCAACATTTGTTAGTGTCCCCCTCTGCTCGGTCTTTCTTCACACGGAGGTCACGTCACGCTGGTGTCCCGCCTCTAGACCTTAAGATGATGGGTGTTGATCGTAGGTTGAGAGGACGAATCCGGACGATGATATTGAATATCTGCCCCCTCCCTCGTGCTATTGTGTGGTAGTCTAATTAAGAATTAAATGTTTGTTTATAAGAATTTAATAATGTTTGTTTAATATTGAAGATAATAATATTTAATAAAAATGTAATTACGTTAAATAATTGTTTGACCATACTAGTTGGCAACGCGTGAACATGGTCTAGAGGCTGGGAAGAAATGCCCTTCAGTCATCGGACGGCCTTGGGCTTTAGAAGGTGTTTTCTGTGTTACGATGTAGTTGTAAATTTAGAATAATAATGTCAATGTTAACGTTACTCCCTCCCCCCTAGCATTACCCTCTTTATCTAAAAGCGTTTCAGCATAAATAAAAGTGAGTAAAGTGTAATTAGTGTATAATTAATCTCCCGGTCTCCTTTGCATTGTTCGAATCAGTAATGGCGCCTCAAACTCTGTCACGTGCTACCTGTATTTCTAAAGCACAGTGAAACGAGTGTAAAGAGAACGATAAATGAAAGATAGAGAAAATGAATAGCGAGTAGAGTAAATAATGAATTATAATAATGAAGGAATGGGCCCTTAAAGAAATTAAACACGACATTTTGGTGGGTACGCGGTGTTCCTTTATATAAATATAAGGGCTTTCCCACGTCGCCTTATATTTCGTTCAAAATTGTTGCTACCCGTTTTATAGCATTAATAAATATTCTGTTTCGATTATTTAAATAGTAAGATGCATTGTGTTAACCTATTTGCAAGCAAATTTCGATTCTCATTCCTTAACAAATCATTGTAACTGTTTTTCAAGATGGCGCCCATCTTTTCAAAATTTCTTCTCATAGCGAGCATTTTCATAATTTTCGCTGTAAAAAAATTTTTTTCCTTTTACTTTTCTTGTTGGAGTCTAGATTTCCAAACCGCTTTAACTCAAAATTTCTCTGAGTCGTCTTGTCGAAGCCGTAATAATGTGGAGTCAAAAATTAGAGTCAAAATTCGAGAGTTGTTTGTTTCCTTTTTCTTCGCGTTGATTCCTTCCTCAGTCCGTTTCCTTCGTTTCGTTCCGTCGGAGAGAGGGAAACGAGATTAAAAAATAAAAAATTGGTATTGGTCGTCCGATGGCTCGTTTCCTTTTTCTTTCCTTCGACTTTTATTACTCATGTCAAAAGCCTACCTATTTTGTGTTTAAAGTATTTTGTGTTTACATTTTCTGAATTAGTAATAATTGTGATGATAATAATAATAATAGTAATAATTAGTAAATAAGTTTTACACTTACTTATAGGAATTAAATTATTTTAGTTGTTTAAATAGATTGTGACGCATTTTTATACGGTAAGGTTTAAAATGTTTGAGCGTATGGTGACGGATTTTTAAGTAATAAAAAAAATATATGTATAATATATATATATATATATATATATTATATATATATATATATATATATATAGACTAGAGCATTCTAAGAGATTCAATAAAGAAGTAACAAAATTTTCCAGAATCTATTCGAGTTTTTAAGATTATTTTTTAACTGGATATAAATAACGGATTTACAGTAGGGTGTGACAGTTGCCCCAACTTTGTCCTACAATGCTGTTCAAACCTTTGGTGTTGCATATTGACAAAAAATACCCACGTGCAATATTTTGAAGATTCATGCATATTCGAGTGAGCACCAGCAATTTGAAAAATAGCGATTTTGCTTATACGGCATACGCGCCTATATATGAGATTACACAACCATCATAAGGGATATTAACACAAATCATTTGCCTGTCTTAATTAAAAGCTGTTATCACTAACACAAAAAAGTTAATCATTCTTATTCTCTCATGGTACATTAAGGGGTTTTATCATATATTCACAAGGTATTATTTCTCTAGAGCAAGAAACCATGATTTCTGTTCGGAAACAGATGATCGTTTGCGCTGATTAGGAACGCGGAGTCTTTCATTTTCAACTACTTGAAGGACTTCTTGAAAGCGCTCCTCATCCCTGGCAACATTAAGAAAGTCATGGCAAAGTTTTACACCACGCTCTGCAGCCTCATTGACGACCTGAAGCTTGTCCACAACCCGTTTCATGTTCAGGTAGTCGTCATGATCCGCCCATTCACTGGCTGGACTGTGGAGAAACTGATAGGGCATGCCTAAAATGGTGAAGAACCGGCTTGAGTCAGGCCCAATTAGGTCCACCAGGGCAGTGCCACTTTCTGGGACAGGGGGAAGATATGGCTTTCCATAGCCCTCATGATTGAGCCCCATTCTCTTAGTAACTTCAGTGCCTTCATGGCAAAGAAGGGCCTTCCTCATCTCCTCTTTTGTCCTTTCTTGTACTTGGGACGAGAACAAAGCCAGTGGGGCCAACTCCTCAGTTAGGTACCAAGTGTGTCTACCGAGTGCCACACGTGCTTTGTCAACTATTGTGGCGTCATATGGGGCAAATTCAGCCAAGGTTTCGACCAAATTCAAGTCATTCAGTGGCGCACTTGCTGGAACGGGGCAAATAATCCACCATGGGACATAAACAGCGACTGTGAACACAGCAAACCGTTCTAACTTGCTGATTTGACTTTTAGTCACAACCTCGGCTTTGGGAAACTACTCTTTGATCTGTCCTGACAAAAGAACAATCTTGAGGGTATAGAGCAGTTTAGCCATCCACCTTGCTTTGTGAAGTGCGCCGGGGTAAACCATTGTGAAGTTCACTGGCTCGGTTCCTTTAGTTACAAGCAGCAGACAAAGCTCTACCAGCTCCTTGTAGTCGCCACGTGTAAATGGTTGGGCTAGAGATTCACGGAAGAAGTCAGCCATCTCCTGCTGGCGCTCCTCAAACACTCCAGGTATTGCGGGGTAGTAGTATTTCTTTTTTTCATTGTACGCCAGTTGAGAGAAATGGTTCTTGAACCTAGAAATGCAATTATTGGGATTATTGTATTTCGTACTAATCTATAATATTGTTTTAGGGGTATTAAGATTCATATGATCGATCATTTGCTTGGTGTTAGTATATCTTATAAGTCTAATAAAAGAAATTCCACTAAATTTGTTCATTAGATAATAATATTCCTTGTTATTTTGTAAAGCTTATGACTCACCTCTGGAAAACCATTATGTTTGGACTTGAAGAGCCCTCCACTTTCAAGCAATCCCAGCAAACACCTAGGATGACTTCGCCCACACGACGGTGCTAGCTCAAACATGCACCGATCTCCAAGAAAATTTACAGGGGTGTTTCCTAGATAAATACACAACACTGTAACTTTGAACAGCATTGTAGGACCATTTTTTGATTTTTGGAGGGCAACGGTCACACCCTAATTTACAGGCATCGCTTTGTAGTTTTAGTTCGCTTTATAATTTTAAGTTAATTTTAAGGTTTAAAGTATAAAAATTATCGTTAAAGACACTAATTTATACTGGGTCAAATTCGGACTGTTTAAGTTTATTATGCTTGCCGTATACAAATTGTGTTAGACTTCAAAATAAGCAAAATTTGTTATAAAAAGATAAAAATTTGTTTAATTAAAATAGAAAAATTGTTTTCGTAAATTCTTTTGATAAATTAATTTTTTTTTTTACTTTCTATATATATATTCTTCAATTTTTATATATTTATAGGTGGGCTGATTGTTGTTTATTTTTTTCTTCCTTTCATTTTCAGAACAATTCCGAGTAATATTTGGTACGGTTAGGCTGTTTAAAATTTTTTTATTCTGAAATTAGATTTTATTGTGTTAAGGAGAGTTTTAACATTTTATTTTAGACGTGGTTCGGATTCAACGTTAAACTGTAGGTCTAATGTGGAGTGACACCCTTGACCTTCGCCGGGATAAGCAAACAAGGAAGATGCTCAGCAAAGGTTGCCGATAAAGTAGAACTTTTTAATGCATGAAGGATGGGGTAGGGGTAATGATGCAGTAAGTTTTAGGAGATGTTGCATGGTTTTTATACGAAGTTTAACACTAATAAAATTCAACTGTTACGGTATGGAAAAGGGGAGGATCTAAAATTCCATGAAATAGAAAAGAAGATCCCTGATGATCCAGGTGTACCTGTGAGATGGAGAGTAAAAGAAGAAGTGAAATCACTACTTCACCAAGCCAACTAGATCTATTTTAGTATTTTTCCCCGTTAAACGGTAAGTCTAGGACGGGGTGAAAAGCTTGACATTCGACGGAATGAGCATTTCGGGTATTTTGTTTTTCTTGGAATAAAAAGAAATGTTGTTTTGAAGGCATTTTGTATAAGAGATGAATGAGAAAATGCTGGGTCCTGGATTCCCCTTTAAACCGTATGTCTAGGGCGCGGTGAAAAGTTTGACCTTCGTCAGAATGAACAATTCGGTTAGGTCCAGATTCTCCGTTAAACAGTAGGGTGGGGGTTAAAAGTTTGGCCTTCGTTAGAATGAACAGTTTGGATAGGTCCGGGTTTGTATATTATTATTTTTTTATTATATATATATACACACACTCCTCGTTCGTAATTCTTATGCTATTAGTATTTTTGATTGCATATATTCCTTCGCTTGTATAGGAATGTATATTTATTTTCAATATATTTCGTGAAATTGGATTCAATAATTTGTCTAAATAAACAAAGTGATATGATGGTGTTTTATTTAATTCTTTTGGATGTATATATAAACGTTATTATTATTATGTAATAATACCAAATGGCTGGCTAGGCCTTCTAAGTCGACTGGCGGGTTATGCCGACTGGCGTTTTAAGCCAGCTGACGGATTATGCCAACTGGCGGATAGCCTGAATATATGCTTTAATTAAATAAATAGCGCATTCTGGCAACTCGATGATGTATACCTGAACAAGCCATTTACGCCTTCTAAGTCAACTGGCTGGTTAAGCCAGAATATATGCTTTAATTAAATAAATATCGCCATCTGGCATCTCAGCCAGATAAGCCAACTGGCTGATTAGGAACATATTAAGACTACGGCCGCTCGGCTGAAGTCTTAATATGCGCTTGCCTCCTGCCAGGCGAACACCTCTCTTCCTCTCTCTCCTTCTCCTCTCTTTCTCTTGGGGGATAACTCCGCCTCCAAGTTGCATAACCCTGCATGCTCTTGCAACATTCCCCCCTCACCCTTTGTTGCATAACCTTATGCAACATTGATCAATATTTGCAATTGCATTGCACTCTCTCCTTTTGCGCCCACACTACTACCGTCAAACCGAAAAGCTCCACCATCAGTTTCTCTCTCTCTGCAAATCTCAAATCTGTCCACTGCATTGCGGAACACATTCTTGAACATCTGTAAGGTTATTTTAGGACTGCCGCGACAATGCGGGTTCGCAGATCCTGCAGGTATGTAACTCTTGTTTTGCAAACCTCAGACTTTATAAAGCCCCACGCAAAGAAGTCTAATGATGTTAAATCCAGAGATCGGACTGCCCAGGGCCTGTTTCTACCACGTCCAATCCCATAGCATTTATATCGTTGCTTAGGCATGAAATAACACACACACAAAATTTTATGACTCTACGCTAGGGTTTAAAAATACGTTTTTGACTACTAAAATATGATTTTCATCGCTCTGCCGGGGGCAGAAGATGATTACCCATTAAGCTAAGATTTTGCAGAGGCTATTTTCTCATGCATGCGCAAGTATTTGTCTATTAGAATATGGAAATCGAAAAAATGTAAAATCGATCCACCCTAATGAATATGTCTATTGGAAGAATATGACTCCCGAGAGTTCTCATCGAACTTCCCGTCATCTGCGAACCAGTGCTCTGCTTCCTACTACATTTACTGCCAAAGGGAACATCACTACTCCTGTAAAAACTAAAAAGTTTTCTAGTTGCTAAGTTAAATATATTGCGATTTTCCTAAAAGGTACTAACAATCCCATTATGCTACTAAAATACCTATCGAATCTATTCTTAAGCATATTAAGTGCTTGCGACAAATCCTGCGGGTATGCCAGCCCACCTCTCGACTACTTATATGTGAAAAAGCCACTCGATTTTCTCATATTTTTTACCCCTTACTTGGAGCCTTTTTTTCTCGTAAAGTTCCTTTGGTCGAAGTTAAAGAAATTCTCATGATTTACGTTATCAAAACGATCTAAAATTTTGAACCCCTGTATTATTACGCCTCTTATACGCCAAGTTTCAAGCGTATACAAATTCAGCTCTTTCAGTCAATCTTTGTTTTTTATAAGTAACGTTGAAATAAGCTTTGTTGCTCGACGGTAAACCCTTTCTACCATTTCTATACTTTTACTCATGTAGGGGAACCTAAACTGTACAGCATATTCTAAATGATGCCAAACAAGCGACTTAAATGTCAAAACAATATCTTTAGACTTATAGTGAAAATTACAAGAAATAAAAACCAAATACTCTATTAGCGTTACTGCTTGCGACTGAACATTGTTTTGAAAACTTTAAATCTTTAAAGACACTTAAATGTTTTTCCTCAGAAGCTTCGTTTAACATACTATTTCCCTTAGTGTAGTTAAAGTTACTGTCATGGTAATCTGTATGCATGCCCTACGTTAAATTTCATTAGCCACTTATAGGACTACTGTACTAAATTATTAAGATCTGGCTAGTAAAATTTGTTCTTTTCCCGCAACTGTAGTATCGTCGATAAATTTAGAAATGTTATTCATTAAAATATCATGAAGATCGTTAACGTATATTATGAAAAATACTGGTCCAAAAACGGACCCTTGCGCAACATTGCTAGTTACATAGCCCACCCTGACTCTTCACCGTTTATTACTACCCTTTGTTTTTTACCAGTTAAACAATTATCAGTACAATTAAGAACTTAACTTCTTATTTCATGAGCTTTGAATTTTCCTAACCTAACCATTTATGCAGCACTTTATAAAACGCCTTTTGTAAATCTAAATATATTATATCTCTCACTCTATTACAGTCATAGATACCGATGACGTCATGAAAAAGAAAACAAATTTGTTAAACAATATTTATTTCTACGAAACCCCTGCTGACTTCGTTTAATAAGATTAGTGCTTTCAAGATCTTCGACTATACGATCTCGAACAACTGATTCTAAAAGCTTTCTTATAACAGAAGTTAGACAAATGGGCTTATAATTTCCTGCTTGTTGTTTGTCTCCTTTCTTAAAAATTGGAGTTCCATTGGCTAATTCAAAATCTAAAGAACAACCACTTGCGATAAAGATTTCTTAAAAATTTGAACTACAGGATCTAATAATTGATTCTTTAACTCTTTTAGATACTTTGGGTAAAAAAAGGTCAGAACTTGGCGATTTATTAATTATGAACTTAGCTATACAGTGAGCAATCTTTTCGGTGGAAATAGTTATGTCAGTAAGCCAGTAAGTAATTGAACGCCATTTACGCCACTAAACATATTACAAGCCTCCGGAATAAAAGATGTATCTTCAACTTGAAAAAGTTATGTAAAAATGTTATTTAAAATTAGTGGTGTTCACCATAGTTATTTATTGTGTTACTACCAGAACCTACTAGTTGCCCACTATTATTATCCCTCAAAGGATTTCTGTTGTTAACGTAACCATAGAACTACCTTTCTGTAGTTGTAATACTTTTTGAAAAAGAAAATTATTTGTAATTTGTGAAACAACTATCAAACGTATATCCGCAGCATCACTGTTTTTGGTGTTGAAATTAATGTTTGGGCGGTTAAAGTCCACGATGAAAATTTATTCCTATGCATAACTATTCTACTTAAAATGTTATATATTTCGACGTCTAATTCCTAATTCCACTCTTCATGAAGGCCTGTATAGCTAGGCCGGAGTGAAAAGTGAATTTGATCAATTTCATTTGGCCTATGGTTTAAAATGTGCCAATTGCCCTAAAACGTTTTTGTGTAAAGTTATTTTGACCTAGCTTAATGGTAACACCTACCACATAAAACCTAAATTTTGCATTATAGGCCAATAATTTTACAGCAGAATACAAGTTTGTATTTGTCAGATAATTGTTGTGTAATGTGCTTTATGAGCAAAAGTTTGTTATTTTAAGTTTATTTCATAGCTAAAATTGTCTTATTTGAACAAAAAATTAATAGTACATGATAAAATTAAGCACTAGTCTCTAAGTCAGTGGTTCCCAACATTTTTTTGCTGCGACTCTAAATTAGGCACCAACAGAACCTCCCGACCCTCATGCTTATCAAAAACTTTAAATATTTGTAATATTTATATATATTTATTTTTAATATTTTAGGCGAGTTTGAACGACGGTTCAAGATCGACCTGCGGTCGACCCCTCTGCAGCATCTCGCCACATTTGCGGGAATTGGTGAGGGAAGGAATTGCTGTCTGATCTCCTCCTGCCGTCGTAGCCAGCCATGCATGGCTGGTCAGTGACTTTCCACAGGAATTTGTGCAGCTGAGATTCTTCACTTCTTTTGGTAGGACATTGAAAAGCTTTGGGCCTCGTATTCTGAGGGTATTTTCCATCCTCGTTTTCATGGCAGGATCTTTTAAACTAGTCTCCCCCAACATACTCTTTTCAACAATCACCACCTCAGTGTTGATCTTTTCAACTATATTCCCCCCCCCCCCAAAGTTTAAACTCTGCAAAGTAACCAAAATAAAATAAGAAAACAGTAGCAACAAATTTATTATTTATTGCAAACATATAATAAATAGAGAACCATTATTTACATAGGATAAAATTTGAATGCCCGGTTAGGTCAACTGTACGCCCTTGACGACTGGTTAGGTTAAGTCGTAATATTTTCGTTAAAACGCGGAATATTTTTGCTACCCGCACGAAGGGTAACAAAAATAACTGAATGCCCGGTTAGGTTCATTGAATGCCAGGTTAGGTCAACTTTACGCCCTTGACGATTGCTTAGGTTTAGTCGTGATATTTTTGTTAAAACTAACGAAAATATTACGACTGAACCTAACCAATCGTCAAGGGCGTACAGTTAACATAACTGTGTATTAAAATTTTATCCAATGTAAATAATGGTTCTCTATAAACCGGAAATATGATAGAATATAATAGAATTTTCAAGATATGTATCTCAAATGCATATCTTAAAAATTCTATTATGTAAATAAGATAAGTAAAACCTGTTAAATTATCTCCCTGCTGATATTGACCTTTTAAACTGTCCCCCCTCTCTGAAGCTGGGGGAAAATAGTTTAAAAGATCCTCATGGCCCCTTGTCCCACCGTAGCTGGGACCGTACAAAATCTGCCTCTTCTCTCATTCCATTTGTTTCTATTTCATTTCTAAGGTTAGGGACAGAGCCCTCAAGTATTTTCCATATGTATATTATTGATTACCGCTCGCGCCTTCTTTCGAGAGAGTAGAGTTCCAGGGATTGTAGTCGAGACCAGTAGTCTTCACCCTCCGTTTTCTCTATCTTAGACGTAAAAGTCCTTTGTATAGCTTCAATGTTCGCAATGTCTCGTTTTCTGTGTGGGCTTGTGAGTACTGAACAATACTGAATTATTGGTAGATCGAGACTCTTCCATAATTTGAGCATGATGTTTGCTTTTCTGCTGCGGAAGCTCCTCCAGGTGATTCCCATTATTTTTCTATCCGTTGTAATTTTCATTTTATAGTGCTCTCTGAATTCTGCATCCGACGACTTTATTACTTCAAGATCCCTGACTTGTGGATTTGGTGTTATCTGTTTGACTTGCATAGTTTTGTATCATTTTTCTGTAGCTCCTTGTTATTAACATTTCTTAGAAGCTGGAATTTTTCTTCGTTGAACTTCATATTGTATTCTTCTGCCCACTGGAATATTGTTTCAATGTCGTTATGTAATTTTCTTATGTCACCTTCGTTCAATATTTTCTTACATATCTTTGTTTCATCTGCGAAGCATGATACAATATTGGCCTTAATATCTGCATCAATATCTGCAATCATTAAATGAACAGCAAGGGAGCTAATACTGTCCCTTGTGGGACAGAGCTCACGACCACGGAGACTTCCGATTTAACTCCGTTTACCGCTACTCTTTGTGTTCTTTGCGTCAAGAAATTAAATATCCACCTTCCTAGCTTTCCAGTAATTCCTGCATTCTTAAGTTTGTGTGCTATGATTCCATGGTCACATATATCGAAGGCTTTCTCAAAGTCCGTATATATTACATGAATGTTTTGTCCTCGACACAATGTTAATGTTTCTAATATTTTCTCCTGGTGGTCAAGTAGCTGTGATAGGCATGATCTTCCCGCCGTGAAGCCATGTTGATTTGGGCTGTATAAGTCTTTTTCTTGTAGGTAGTAGATAGTTTTGCCTCTAATTATACGTTCAAAACACTTTATAAGGTGTGAGGTGAGAACCGATGGCCGATAATTCTTGGGCATTACTCTGTTACCACTTTAAATAGGGGGAAATGTTCGCGTTCTTTAAGGGGAGTGAAATTTGTCCTGTGTCGAGTGATTTCCTCCATCGTAAGTATAGCGGTTTGGCAATACTCTCTTTGCATTTCTTCAGAAACGTGGCACTCCATGTGTCTGGCCCTGTCGCTGAATTGTCTTGCATCTGTGATAAGATCGTAATTGCATCTCCTTCCGTGAACTCGAAGTCCATTAATAGGTTTGTGCTGGAATCTGCTCTTGGTTGATCCGTATCTATGTCGAAAAATTCGTCTGGGTTCCCCACTTCCATCTGGGACTTAGGGGTGCTAAACACAGAGTTAAATTGTTCCCTAAGCAGTTCACTTAGTTCTTTCGGGTCACTTGTGTGTGTGTTTGGCCTTCCCGTCTATCAACCGTCCAATAATCTCCTTACACTGCATTTTCCATTTCGCAAACGTGTAGAAGCATTTTTTTTTTCTGTAACCTTGTTTTCCTCCTCGTTCGTCTCATGTATTAATGTTTGCTTTAGGTCCATTTCTATTTCGCCAAGTTTCCTCTCTAGTTTGAGTCTCTGCATCAGTTCTGCATCTATGGAGATGTTTGACTGTTTGTCTTCATTGCCTGAATAGTGTCCTGATTTTCCTCTCGAGCTTGCTACGTTTTCTTTCCTCTCTCTCTGGACTTATTCAGTCCTTTTTTTCAAAAACTAAAAGTATTACTATGACAACCCCTGAGAGGGGAAGAAGGAGAGGGAAGGAGTGAGGGTTGGGGAGAAAGAGGGACTGCATTGTTGTCACATTTCGGAGAGGGCTATAAAGAGTTGGAGCACGACTATTGCAGAGGACTGTAATATAAAACAAATAAATGATAGTAAACTTCTTATCACTGAGGTGACCTATTGGAGACAAATTCGTGAGCATATTGGTCCACTTTGTGGGTCAAATAATATTCATCAAAATTTTATTAAAAATTTACACAAGCTATTAGCTGTAATTTCACCAGTCACCTTATCGTGGTATACATGGGTATAGGGTAGAAATATTTTAAGTTGTCCATAATCACTAGATTTGCGTTTTGTAACATATGTTTGTACTCGGTGAGTTGTAACATGATGTAATAGCTCTTGGTGTACCATTCGTCAATGACCTTCATGATCCAAAACCTCTGCATCTCTTCGATATACGTAGACTCCTTCACTTCACACTGGACATATTCTTTGATACATCTTAAGCTCGCGACATGGACCATTACATTTTTAACATTACGAAAGCTTGTCACGCTCACATCAGAAAAACCGAAAAGTATTTGGGTATCCTGTCAGTCGGCTTCTCTTGATTTAAGGCAGACTAAAAAGCTTTAAAAGAAGGCAGCCATTGTTATTAAAAAGTTATATTTTCTCAACTAGGTAGTGTAAAAAAACTTCAGCATCAACTTGGGCACACTCCAACGAAGGCTGCGAAGAAATAAACCGGTAGAGAAAGAAATATTGGGGAATGGCGGTGCTCAGACAGGATATCATGTTATCACTTACTATAGCCGGTAGACAAATTTTACAGACTAGAATTAATACATATAAAAAAAAATAGTCTCAAACGCCATAAAATTTTTCTGGTTATTAAAAATAAATGACACATTTTGAAATTAATGAATTAAAGATTGGGCTTAATACATGACAATATATATTTATGTAGTCTTCAATACAAAAGAATAATTTTAATATGTATATATATATATATACAAAACATAAGTTAAATACACAATATAAACTCGTTTTACAACATGCATTGCATAGCTACAAACGGAAGTTATCGATTTATTTGTTTGCATACAAAATTGTCATTAGATTCTGAGTTATACAAATCAATTTTTTTTAAGAAACTTGAAAAACTGAATCCCCTCGAAATATGTAAAAGAAAACACAAGCAATATTGACAGCATACGTTGCTGAATAGCCCTTGTAAACAATACGCATTCCATACAGTTTGCAGAATTTGTAGCTGTTTTAGGAACTTCAAAATAACAAGATTAGTCCACGTTTGTTCTCCCAGCGAGTCAAAGTAGCACAAACATTCTATATTTTTAAAATAAAATGCTATCAAGTGAATTCCATCACCGGTCGACAAATTAGTGATAATTATAAATACTCTAGGTTCTTTTGCCCTAGGGAGGTTCACCTCTCCATTCTTCGCATATGATCAAGTAAATATATCTCGTGTAAAACAATCCTTCTTCATAACCCTTTGGAGTGTGGCTTCGTCCATTTTTAAAAGTCCGTTATAACAGATCTAAAGCGATAAATTTCAATCAGAGCTTGTGATTCCAGTAGAATAGCACGCTAAAAGGATTGATTAATGCCTTACCAAATTTGAGTCTTAATGCGAGATTTTCCTGTAGCTGTGGGTTTAAGTGGGTGTTCACACTTTCGCAATAGTCCGATGAATGATCAAAAACATACATTTACACTATCTATAAAGTCATTTAGCGTCAACCTGTACCAATCTCATCACACCCGTTCGTGCTGTGAGCCAGGTTGTGATACGCTTGTGTACAAAGAGAAAACTCAGTGCCTGTACAGTATTTAGTCTCTAATAGCCATCCTACAGCCGAACCGTTAACAACAATTTAATATTTTTCAATTCAATTTTTTTTTAATTTGAATGATGTTTTTTATATTTGCCTGTCAGACATCATGTTCCAACATTCCCACAGGTATTCTTTTTGGAAGAATTCGAAGAGCCACATTCTCTATCTGCTTGGAAGTTAAGCCTGACGTGACCGTAAACATTTTCCTATGAATCCGATTTGTAGGATATTTGGCAATCTCTCAGTAATTTTTTCTCAATTTCCATTTGCTTAGCAGCAGTTAATTTCAAACGCCGAACTGTGAGATATGTTTCCATAACGTGAATCCGCATGTTTCATAGCCTCTTCATTGCTCTCATGCAAGTTTAAACATATGTTGGGGGGACGTGGGGGCGATTTTAATCTTCATATCAAGCCAATTCACAAGCAGTTTCTCCTGGAACGACAAATCAATGTCTCTAACAGTCAACAATTTTAATTTTAGATTTATTAAAATTATTTGTTATAATACTTTCCGCTTTATGAATATAACATCCCTCAGCCGTCAAATAGGTCTCTTTTGCATCTTCTGAAAAGCTGAGTACATTTTCCAACTAAGCTCTATAATGGTAATAACTAGAACCTGATGAAATATTTGTCTGGTTTAGATAACATCACACTCACTAATTAATGAATGCAAGAATTTGGCTTCGAGACAGATTGCGTATTCAGATTCGCAACCTGCTCAGTCTGAATGTACTATTTGTAGTTTAGCATATATATGTAAAAATGAACAATGAATAATCCATATTCATTTTTACATAAGAAACCAAAATTGCCTAAGCGAGTTTTGGATAAAAATTTTATTTGTAGCTTCCTATTTTTGTTTGTGTCACAACCCTATGATCTACCATTTCTGTGGTTTAGTCGTATCTATTTTCCATTTTTCATTGTTATAGAATTTATTATAATTAATTATGATTGTCTTCCATCTCACCCTCGACCCTAGATTATGCATACACATTGCATGTAACAGGATTGAACCCGCAGTTGTACTTCTTAGTCATTGATACCCACTCTTTGTCTCTAATTCGTTCATGTAAATCTTCCTAATAATGATTTGTACTATACGTACAAATTCAATAACTATGACGTCACATTTTCCCGTCATTAATTTCACTTCATTATATCTCTAGTATGCAATGTATGAAAATTCTTTATCATCATAATAAAAACTGTACACTCTATAGAAGTCATTATTTATATGTTATGTAGTATAAATATAACTATTATTCGACCATATCCCCGCCCCCATACGTCCATATTTTTCTTGATCATTATCCTATATAAATTTTATTAAATATTCATTTTTACTCGTGTCAATCTATGAAATGCCAAACTTCATGCCTTCGTTCGAAAACGCAAAAATACGTTCTCGTATTTTTTTTTTCATTATTATTTTTTATTATATCGCCTCTCGCATTGAACTCAAAAATGCTTAGTAAGTTATCACATTCCGCTAACTGGCAGAATCGAACGCTTCAAAGATAAAAAAAAGTCTCCTTTCGCTCGATTCGAATTTATAACTTTATCATGCGTTATGTTATATCATGTGTGTCATGTCTCATGTACTTGTGTTGTACTAATAACCATATAGTATAACCATATAGTATAACCATATAGTATAACCATATATGAATATATAAAAACACTAAGAATGGTAAACGACGTAATGTACTTTAATGAAACTGTAATTAATAATAACTTGTAATGTACTTCAATGAAACTGTAATTGAATGTAATGAATTAATATATAATGTAAGAATGTACTTTAATAGAAGTGTAATTAAACAATAATAAGTGAATATGAATTATTTGGTAATTGTAATCGTAATTGTAATGAACCAAAATTAATACGTACTCAGTCATGTACTCAATTTGTACTTATGTACTACTGTGAAATTATATCGCCTTCATAAATGTAGACTCGGCGAAAAATACAAATTAGTTATTGTTATTTTTATTTTTTTTATTATTTTTATTTGGAATTTTTCAAACATCTGATCATGTGTTTAAAAGGGGGGAACTTAACCTTCAACTGTCTTCCCCCAAACATTTAGGTTTATATTATACATGTATTTGTAAAATTAGGGCACTTCATTATCGCACTTCATTATAGCACTTCATTACGAGACTCCCTTGTTAGCAGCCTTGCTGCGGGGAGGGGGCAGAGGCCCCTTGCCCCTTAACCAGAACCACCCCAGGGTCTAACATTGTGGCGACGACCCTGCCCCAGGATAAGAAAAGATTTTAAGAAAAAGATTTTAAGAAGAATATTTTAAGAAGAAGAATATTTTAAGAAGAAGAATATTTTAAGAAGAAGAAGATTTTAAGAAGAAGAAGATTTTAAGAAGAAGAAGATTTTAAGAAGAGGCCACTCTTTGGCCAAGATAGAAATTACCCTGCATCAGGATAAAACCAGTTGACCGGCGTGTCACGACTTCTAGTTCGTAACATCCACCCTTGAAACGGTGTGTCACGACTCCAAGTTCTCCACGCCTAGTTTTCATCCAAGAAGAAGTAGCCAGCAAGACGTCTTCAGGACACGTCTCTGAGGATTTCGCCCGTAGAATTTTTGTTAAGTACAGAGTTTGTTTTTTAAGAAATTTATAAACACTTGAAAAGTCAGCATTATTAACAGTTAATATTTAGTATGGAGCCAGAATTAACACAAAACACAGTGAACACTTCAGACACCAGTGATACATTTTTTTTAGTGAAACAGTAATTTTCACAGAAGTTAAAAGTCACAGAAGTTAAAAGTCACAGAAGTTAAAAGTCACAGACGTTAAAAGTCACAGACGTTAAAAGTCACAGACGTTAAAAGTAACAGACGTTAAAAGTAACAGAAGTTAATTTCAGAGAGTTAATTTCAGAGAGTTAATTTCAGTTATTTTCACTATTATATTCAGTATAGAATAAATTTTATTTTATGTATCAAACATAATAGTATCGTACCTTCGTGTACATTCGAGTGAAATGTTGTTTACATTTTATATTTTTGTTTGCAAATTTTTTCAAATTATTGAATTGAATTGACTTGCAAATTAAGAAAGAGAGTGTTTATAGAGTTTATAGATTTAGAGAGATACTTGAAGTAATTTTGAAGTCATTTTTTGAAGTCATTTTTGAAGTCATTTTTGAAGTCAGTTTTTGAAGTCAGTTTTTGAAGTCAGAAGGTTGCGCCAAGAGGGACAACCGCCCCAGAGATTTATAGAAATACTTGATAAGAGGTCAAGTCAGAAGGTTGCGCCAAGAGGGACAACCGCCCCAGAGATTTATAGAAACACTTGATAAGAGGTCAAGTCAGAAGGTTGCGCCAAGAGGGACAACCGCCCCAGAGATTTATAGAAATACTTGATAGAGTTCAAGTTAGACAGTTTCAAGATACTTGATAAGAGTTCAAGTCAATAGGTTGCATCCAAGAGGGACAACCGCCCCAGAGATTACAGAAGTCAGTTTCATTTTCAGTTTCAGAATACTTGATAGAGTTCAAGTCAGTTTTGTTTCAAGTCAGAGAGTTTTATTCCAAGTCAGAGAGTTTTATTCCAAGTATTCCGAGTCCCAAGTATTCCGAGTCCCAAGTATTCCGAGTCCCAACTCAGTTTTTCAATGCAGTCAATTGAATTCAACTTTTTCTTTGTAAGTTAAGAGAATTTAATTTAAGAAAATGTAATCTAAGAATTTAATTCAACCTTTTTTTGTGTTGTAAAAGAGAATTTAATTCAACCTGAATTGACCGGGTTGTGTCTTTAGTTTGGTAAGAAGGAAATTGACCGATTTGTCTTTTCTTTTCATGCCATTGTTGCGTATATAAATATATAGGTAAAATGACATTATATTGTTTGTAACCAAAACAGTTTTTACAATTGTTTGTAATGACTTTGATAATCATTGTAATATATACGTGATAATAATAGTTGTGTAATAATTAATTAATCGATCTTGTCCCAATGACTCCTTTTAAATTACTATGCTGAGGAACATACCGTCCCTCCGTTTTGTTTCAACTCTTTTAATTTTTGTTCTAAGTAGTGTGACAAGCAATCTTTTTTTAAAGAGCAAAGTGCTCACAAAGACGTATTGTCAATTTCAAACTTATACCCCGCGCTTAGTCACTCAATTCCCCCGAATGTAATACTCCAAACTGTTTTTTTTATTTATATTTTATTGTAACACCCCAACCCCGGTTCAACCGTGTCAACCAGAGAAATGGTTCAACCATACTTAATTCCGCTTTGGTACGATGGAACATAACCTCAATTTAGGTTAAGTGTTTTTTTATATTACAGTATATGTTTAGTTCATTATAGTTTATAATTGATTTCTATTTTCAATTTTTATATTTTTTATATATTTTTTTTTATTCGATGAATACTGAGTAATTGTGTTGGTCGAATTTAATTAATTGTCAAAATATCAAATAATTCAAATTCTATCAACTTTCAACGAAAGAGTATGATTTTTCTACTTAACATGCAAAAATTATTAAACCTTTTTTATTTTTTTTTATTATATAAAAATAATTTTTAATGTAAAATTTACCTGAAATTATTAAAAGAAAAGATTGTTCGAAATGCTTTCCTTCCATTTCAATAACTTTTTTATTCTTGGCTGAAACTCATCTAAGGTTCGATTTACTTTTATTTTTAAGAGTATTATAAAATTATGTTTAGCTCATTAAAATGCATAATTGATTTATATTTTTAATTTGTATTCTTAATTTTTTTTAATTCAATTATCGTACCGATACTTCTGGTCAATGTTAATGGTTATATAGTTCATATATAGCTAGGAATGTTACTAGTCGAATTTAATTCCATCTTCAAAATTTAATTTTTAATACCGCTAGATTTACTTTCATTAATTGTAAGGTCCTCTAAGTTCGTTTTTTTTAATTACCTTATACGTGTAACTGATTATGTAAAATCTATAATCCTAATTGAATTTTATTACTTTTGACACATATTTCCTCCAGTCACTTTTGCATTAAAACTCGTATGCAAACATCATCATTATAATACATCCTAATTATTGCTTACTATATATAAATTCTCGCTCATGCATTTATTCAGTTAATTTAACAATCCTCTCAGCTAATCTGTCTCTCGAAATTATAAGATACACACTTTGTACCCAATAAACATATATACACATTTGACCACAGGTCTATACATCATCCACTACGTAATTCGATTTGTACCTACAACAGTCAATAAAAATGCATGTATGCACACTATATATACTATATATACAAACCTTATGCTAAAATCATTGGATATCACAATAAACTTTATTTAATTACGTGTAAATGCTAACTATGTAATTTAATCTTAATCATTTTTGCTTTCTAATATATCTTGCTTATGCATTTATTCAGTTAATTTAACAATCCTCTCAGCTAATCTGTCCCTCGAAATTGTAAGATACACACTTTGCACCTAATACACCCAAATACACACTAGACCACAGGTCTATACATCATCCACTACGTAATTCTATTTTTACCTACAATAGTCAATAAAATTAGTTATGAATTGTACTATCATGGTAACCTTGAAAATCCATGAACTTTAAAATTTATATTTTTCCCTTTTATCTACTCTATTCATTATGTACATAATTTATCCCACAGAAAAAATAAAATTTGGTAAAAAATTTTAACCATATCATTGTTTGTCTAACTTAATTGTTTGTCTAAATTAAAGCATTAATCTTTGAATTTTTTTATATTTTGTAAGCAAGTGTCATTTTAAAGATTTGATACTCTGCATTTCACTCAACTACCCGAACTCGTTCTGTATAAAACTTGTATTGTAAAAAAGAATGTCATCATCTAATATGAATTCGTTGGATGTTATTTTCTCAATTCTATTATATTGTATTAATTGTATTATATTATTGTATTAATACCATTTTAGAGGGGGAAACACTGTAAAAATGAACAATGAATAATCCATATTCAATTTTACATAAGAAACCAAAATTGCCTAAGCGAGTTTTGGATAAAAATTTTATTTGTAGCTTCCTATTTTTGTTTGTGTCACAACCCTATGATCTACCATTTCTGTGGTTTAGTCGTATCTATTTTCCATTTTTCATGGTTATAGAATTTATTATAATTAATTATGATTGTCTTCCATCTCACCCTCGACCCTAGATTATGCATACACATTGCATGTAACAGGATTGGAACCCGCAGTTGTACTTCTTAGTCATTGATACCCACTCTTTGTCTCTAATTCGTTCATGTAAATCTTCCTAATAATGATTTGTACTATACGTACAAATTCAATAACTATGACGTCACATTTTCCCGTCATTAATTTCACTTCATTATATCTCTAGTATGCAATGTATGAAAATTCTTTATCATCATAATAAAAACTGTACACTCTATAGAAGTCATTATTTATATGTTATGTAGTATAAATATAACTATTATTCGACCATATCCCCGCCCCCATACGTCCATATTTTATCTTGATCATTATCCTATATAAATTTTATTAAATATTCATTTTTACTCGTGTCAATCTATGAAATGCCAAACTTCATGCCTTCGTTCGAAAACGCAAAAATACGTTCTCGTATTTTTTTTTCATTATTATTTTTTATTATATCGCCTCTCGCATTGAACTCAAAATGCTTAGTAAGTTATCACATTCCGCTAACTGGCAGAATCGAACGCTTCAAAGATAAAAAAAGTCTCCTTTCGCTCGATTCGAATTTATAACTTTATCATGCGTTATGTTATATCATGTGTGTCATGTCTCATGTACTTGTGTTGTACTAATAACCATATAGTATAACCATATAGTATAACCATATAGTATAACCATATATGAATATATAAAAACACTAAGAATGGTAAACGACGTAATGTACTTCAATGAAACTGTAATTAATAATAACTTCTAATGTACTTCAATGAAACTGTAATTGAATGTAATGAATTAATATATAATGTAAGAATGTACTTTAATAGAAGTGTAATTAAACAATAATAAGTGAATATGAATTAATTGGTGATTGTAATCGTAATTGTAATGAACCAAAATTAATACGTACTCAGTCATGTACTCAATTTGTACTTATGTACTACTGTGAAATTATATCGCCTTCATAAATGTAGACTCGGCGAAAAATACAAATTAGTTTTTGTTATTTTTATTTTTTTTATTATTTTTATTTGGAATTTTTCAAACATCTGATCATGTGTTTAAAAGGGGGGAACTTAACCTTCAACTGTCTTCTCCGAAACATTTAGGTTTATATTATACATGTATTTGTAAAATTAGGGCACTTCATTATAGCACTTCATTACGAGACTCCCTTGTTAGCAGCCTCGCTGCGAGGAGGGGGCGGAGGCCCCTTGCCTCCTTAACTTTTTAGATTCCGGCCTGAGCCATGGTCGAAAGAGGTCGAACCTCTACCCCTGTAAATTCAGAGCACTAACTGTAAATTTTTAAGAAGTAAATTAGAGTAAGAGAAACTTTTTATTTTTCCCCTTGAGTTGGGCTATCTTCAGAAGAACTTAGTCAGTTAAGTCGATAAGTTATAAAAGAAAAATCGATAAGTTTAGTACCAAGAGAAAGTATCAGAGTATTATAGCAAGAGAAGAATTAATAATCGTCGACCCATAAAGCGAGAGAAAGAGACAACCCAAGCACCATAGAAGATATTGGCATAACAGTCTGGCGAGTCTGTAGCTAAGAGTTTAAGAAGAGGCGACCGAAAAGAATTAGAATGTTATAGAAGAAATATCCGTTGCTGCCTCCTAACTAGAACCCCCGTCGATCCGAACCACCCAAGGGCCATAGACGGAGGGGTTAACATATATATTGCTGGGATCGTAAAAATATGATCCGAAGTTAGGTGTAACGAATTCTATAGGAGCAGCCGAAGAACCAACAGTGTTGAGTGGGTTAACTCTGATAAATTCAGATTCTGCAATAAATATTTGTGTAAGTGGTAGTTCAAAGAGCGAGAGTTCTAATTTACAGCACTGAAGGCTGTGAGGATGTATGAAATGTGTCATGTCGAAGCGTTTATTATCTCTTCTTCAAACTTCAAAAAAACATTTACCTATGAGAGGCAATTGTAACAGGTTTAGCTTATATCATTTAAAAAAGTAGTCTACCGTTGGTTTCAAACATTTTGAACATTTCTTTTGTGATTGTCCTTTGCTTTTAACACCTCGATATGAAGCCTGATTAATTTTTTCCTTCCCTACAACGCACTGTTTCTTCTTCTTCCCTGTATCTGTTTTCTTTTATTTCTTTTAGTCCATATTTTCCTTTAAACATCTGCAAATGTTTTTTTGAAAGATTCTTTAGGTTTAACAATCGCCATTATATCTTCAACAGTATTAAGACCAGATTGTAGGGCCTCCGCTCAAGATATCTGCAACCTATTTATAGTAAGGGGACTGCCGTACGTAGTGTAGACGAAAAAATCGAACCGATGCTACTTCCACGCTATCTCACACCACGGTAAACGGTAAAAGGTTTTTGTGCCATACTACAAGAAGTTGAAAGTGAAGCTTCACTGTTAAACTCCCATAACCGTATGGATAGTTTTCACCTTCTGCCGTTCTTATATATATTGCCGTTCTTATATATAAATATATTCTTAAGGTTAGAGAAGGCTTTGACATAATGGGGCTTATCATACGTTATACTCAAATTTTTTCCACTATGATTGAGTATGTGCACAATACGTAGCAATCGGACCTGAGTGTCCCACAGAAATTGGTGTCCCACGATGTTCCTGTAAATGTAACACAGAGCAGGTGGAGCTCCTCTCTCGTTCAAACTCTCCAATTTTAGCTGGTACAATAAACTAAACATATCATACGGTAACTCGTGAAAAGTGTATCTTTGCAAAGCGAAACCGTATCTGCCCTCGGATAAAATTTGAACACCTCTTTGTCTTTAATATTTCTACTCATCTCTGATCTTAACATTGGAGTACATACCATTGTATCTTTGTTTACGATTCCGAAAAGCAAATTATCTGTAAGGTTCGAATTTTTCAAACCCTCGTTTAAGTCTCTTACAGTTTCATCAACACTGTCATAATGCATCGGTTCTAGTGTTATTTCTGTGCTGAAGTACTGTAGACCGCCGTTCCGTGCGAAAACGCATGGTATCATCCAAAGTCATGCCTGCCTTTTCAAATTCATCACTTCTTCTAAGAATCATGAAAACGGTTTCATTCTTCTCAATACTTCAAAGTTTGCTAGTCAGTTGAAATTCACACAATCCAACCTCGTACGACTCACAATCTAAATCTGCAGGGCTATACAGATCTGTTATAAAGTTGGACAGAGTAATGTTAGGAGGAAGGTAGTATAACGTAGAAGTGATCCGCTACCATGATGTATACTATTCAAGTTTCATTATTGTACTAGCTTTCATATAGGAGTTGAGGCTTTGTGGGTTAACGTGTAGCGTCATGAGCGATCTGGAGGCACATTTCAGGTCTTGTACAATCAACCTTGCTGATTTCAGAAAAGAAATCAAAAATTTTCTGCGACAAGCAGAACACCTCCTTTTTCGCATGTAAAAAATACAAAATTCTTGTTAATTACAGTTGGCAACACTGACTGACATGGTACTTCTGGCAGCTTTCTAATTATTCTCAGTGAGTCATCCCCTGGAATTTCTTAGTTCTACGCTAGCTCGCTTGAGAGAAACAAGTGTTTTTTCTGTGGATGGGGTGTTCAAAAACCCCAAGGTACGAACGAAAGGTGCGTTTTGTGATATATACATTATACACATTTCTTTGTTTTGTTGTGTTTTACATTGTTTATAAGTTTGTTATATGTCTTAGGGTATATATACACCTATGGATATTTATATACATAATACATACAGTATGTGTGTGCAGTATATTTTTATATACCATATGTCCCACAAAAAAGTACACCCAACTTTAGATTGTACTAACTCCTCCAAAAATTGAGATATTTTGGATCTGTTTGTTTGATTTAATACAGCAAATTATTCTTTGTTAACGTTCAAATTTATTCATGTTTAAACGATTTAGTGTTTAAGCATCTGCTTTCAACTGAAGGGTACAGCAAAATGGGTTGCGCGGAATGATCATTTCTTCCAGCCAGATAGCTCCTCTTGCTTTAACCAATGTGCTACTTTTTACGTCGAAGGATATTGCAAATATTTTTTTTAAATAATTCGAACTTTTGTATCTAAGATACGAGTCATACATATAAATGAAGAATCTGAATTACTAAATTTATAAATAACTTTGAAACCCTTATCATGCAGTTTACACGAAGGCAGCGCGTTCTCATGGTCACAACTTATCTGCAAACTAAAAGCTCAAAACAAGTTCAGAATACCTTCGAACTGCAATTTCCCGATAGAGCTTCTCCATCTAAACATACAATTTTGAAGAATGTTCGGAAATACAAAGAAGAAGGAACGGTCCTCAATTTGAAGAAAGGACGTTCAGGCCATCCGAAGACGGCAAGAACAGACGAGAACATTCAGCATGTTCGGCATTTATTAGAGAGACATCCAAAAGTGTCCACCAGGCGAAATGGTACAGAACTCTCACGCATGTCATTTCATCGAATAGTTCGTGAGGATTTGAATTTGTACCCATACAGAATGGAAATTCGACATCAACTCATTGAAGGAGATCTACCTCGCCGCCTAAGATTTGCCCAGTGGTTTCTTGAAAAACCAGAAAGATTCACGGAACAATTAGTGGTTGGAGATGAGGCGGCCTTTTTTATGAATGGTCTAGTGAACAGACAAATCTGCCGTCAGTATGCACCAAAAAATCATCCACCTGACAATCATATCTACGAAAAGAATAACTCTAGACAAAAACTGTCTCTCTGGGTAGGACTGTGCGGTAATGGAGCGGTAATTGGCCCGGTCTTTTACGATGGTAATCTAAATGGTGAAGCTTACCTAGAAATGATAGACCGAGAAATCCTTCCACAAATACGTATTACTTATGGAAACCGATTTAATCGTATTTGGTGGGTGCAAGACGGAGCTCCTGCTCACAGGAGAGTTATTGTGAAGGAACGCTTGCAGGAAGTCTTCCACCAAAGAGTAATTGCTACAGGCCATGACATTGAATGGCCTCCCAGAAGCCCTGACTTGACCCCGTGTGATTACTTTTCATGGGGTCATTTGAAAAATAGAGTATTTGCATCACAACCTATCAATTTAGATGATTTGAGGACTCGCATCACAGCTGAAATCAACTTGTTAAAAGACAATCCAGATCTTATCAAAAGAGTGATGGGGAAGATGAGAGCTCGACTCCAGATTTGTATCGATAGGAATGGCGGTCATGTTGAAAGAAAACGAAACTAAGCATAACTTTTGCAATAAGGAATAAAGAAAAATCTGCTTTGTATCTTATTAAAATTATGTTAAAGTATCTATTATTATGTATTTGTCTTTTCATTACATCGATAGCACACACATTATTTTTTCATTGACCAATTTTGCACAATCCATTTTGTTGTACCCTTCAGTTAAAAGCAGATGCTTAAACACTAAATCGTTTAAACATGAATAAATTTGAACGTTAACAAAGAATTATTTGCTATATTAAATCAAACAAACAGATCCAAAATATCTCAATTTTTGGAGGAGTTAGTACAATCTAAAGTTGGGTGTACTTTTTTGTGGGACATATGGTATATATTGGTAAACGTATTGTTTACCAATAAACCAAGCCTTATATATATACACTCAAAATCGTATATATTTTTTGTTTATACGTTTGTGTTTCAGTGTTCCTGTGTGATACTTGTTGAGGTTTGCTGGTACAATGAGCAAGCAAAAACACGGGGATCTGCCAGCCACATTGTCTTTGGTTCTCCACTATCAGAGCTTCCTCTGTCTGAACTTCCAACCCGTATACAAGTTGCAAGGCATTTCCTCTTCTTGAAGAACAAGTACACCAGCAACAGAGAGATCCTTCCGGAGGTATGCCAAACACTCATTGACCTTTGGAATCGTGCTAACTTTCCACCACAGCCAATCAAGAATGTGAAGACCAAGCTGCTCCGATTGATGAAAAAAGGCTCACAAGCATCGAAGCAAGGCAAGCAGGCCACAAAAACCAAGAAGTTCGAGGAAAGCCTGAATCAATTGTTTGACATAGCTGTCTGCCAATGCGATGATCTGTCTGCATGCCCTGTGAAAAAGAAATGAAAGTTCCACGACGAGAACATGCCTTTCTGATCGACCAGAGAACCACGCGGATCATGCAGATCAGTCGGGTGGATACGAATGTGACTCAGATGATGGAGAAAAGGAAGTCAAGAGAGGATCGGATGCAAGAAAGACAAGAAGAAGAGAATAGAAGATAAACGGAACGGCAAGAGGTAGCATCCTCTGCAGATGTGGTCAAATCAGCTCAAGCAGAAGCAGACTCCAGAGCTGAAAGTGCTGGTGATGAGTGGATGGGTGATAGTGCCCAGGAGGACAGGAACATCACACCGATTCCCACTGTTGCTTTGGAAGCTGAACGGTATGGTGTATCGAACAGGGCTGCTGCAGCTATCAGCACTGCAACATTGGTTGACTATGGCATCATTAGTTCTGATGATCAGATAAACGTAAGTGGCCACCATAAAGTATGGAGAGCACGGCAGAAGGTACGGAGGGATCTGAAAGAAGCAGTAACTTACCACGATGTGGAAGTCACTGCTTTATTTTTTGATGGGCGAAAGCCATGACACTTGTCAAAGAGAAAAAGGGGAACAAATGGTACAGCACAAAGAAAGTTGAGGACCACTATGTGCTGGTCGGAGAGCCTGGAACCTTCTATCTAAGTCATCTGACACTGGAACGAGGAACTGGCACTGTCATTGCGGATGGACTTCAAAATGGGATTGAAGAAATGGGTATTGTAGACAAGATAATTGCAGTGGGAGCCGACAGCACAGCCACAAACACAGGGCACAGAAGTGGAGCAATACAACTGCTAGAGTGCCGCCTGGGTCGCCCTTTTCACTGGTTCATCTGTAGTCTGCATTTAAATGAACTCCCACTGCGCCACTTGTGCAAGGAACTCATCGGCCCAACAGAATTTGCAACTCAATGGAAAGGACCAATTGGCAAAGCTTTGGCCACACGTGAAAGTTTGCCACTTTCCTCTAGAGGAATTCAATGTATTGCTGATGGCCACACTCTCCCGGATGTTGACCTTACTGAATTGAGTCGTGACCAAGCCTACCTCTACAGAATAATGAAAGCGATAAGGACTGGTGTCATTAATGAAGATCTTCTACGAGAGAAGCCTGGACCAATCTCCCATGCAAGATGGGTTACAACTGCCAGTAGAATTTGTCGGCTATATGTAGCGATGGCGCAGCCAAGTGATGAACTGTATTCACTCACACAGTTTGTCGTGTGCCACTATGGACCCATGTGGTTTAGAATCAAGTGCCATCGAAGGTGCACAGATGGCCCAAAACATTTTCTGGAGCAAAGCAAACTGCTACGATTACTGCCACCAGCTAGCAAGACTGTCACATGGCCTGTGATCCAAGGAAATGCATATTGGGCTCCCTGAAAATGTTCTACTGGCAATGCTTGCAGATGCAGATCAAGCAAACCGGAAATTGGCCATCGATGTAATCAAGACCATTCGATGAGCTTCCAAACCTGCTCAACAGCAAGTCAGAGAATTTCGGCCACCGAAGATCAAACAAAGTGCTCAGAATTTGAAAGATTTACTTCCACCAGTGGAGGAGTGCACAATGGAACCACCACTCACGAAGCATTTCTCTGTCAACAACTCGATAAGATCACTGAAGAGCCCCTTGTTGTCCGGATACCATGTCACTCACAAGGTGTAGAACGCTGTGTTAGGATGGTAACTGGAGCGTCTGGGGCAGTGTATGGAAAGGATTCAAGAGATGGTTACATTAGAGCAGTACTTAAATCCCATGACTTTATGCCGTCATTCAAAACTAAACAAGATTTTAATGTATCATTTACTAAATAAAACTATCTAGTCTACCTACCTACCTACCTACAATGTATATGTTTATTCCAAAAATAAATTTTTCTATTTTTCCTGAAAAGCAGTACACTGTAAGGGGTCAAATGATAGCTCAAACCCTAGGAAAGCAAGTGTCCAAAAGTTATGGGTAACTAGCAATTTTCACGATTTTCACATGCGAAAAAGGTGTTGCATTTGTCACAAAAATTTTTTTTCATTTTTGAATTTAGGGAGGTCAATTGTACAAAACCTGAAATGTGCCTCTTGATCCGTTACACTTTGCCCAGTGACGCTACACGCTATTGTGGGTAACCTAGCCATTTTACTAGGTACATTTCTCCTTTTCCGGAACCTTTGCTTCCTAAAATTTTCACAATTTCAAACACCTTTTTTTCCTAAATTAAATGTTACCTTCTGCAACTCCTCATCATTAAAACCTCCCTCAACATCTTTACCATTCTAATCTTCGACGTAAAACATCAATTTGCTCTTAGGTTTGATAGCGCTCACTTTAAAAATTAAAAAATTTAAAAATAAAAATTTTAAACCCTTCCTTGAACTTGTTACCTGATTATGATAGTCTTACATGATTAGTGATTTTAAAACGTTCTATCATAGAGGACGCTTTGGCTCTATCTTTTTTCAACGGTTCTGTATACTTACCTCTTTTAAACTTCGTTAGGTGATGTTCCAATCATACGATGGTAGAACAGTTGTAAGACGACACGAGATGACTCAAAATGTCTATGTATCTCTACGTATTTTTGTGCGTAAAATAACGATGCATGCGTTCCTTTATCAAACGCTCTACCATTTCGGATAAAAAGGCCTTATGACCAGCGTTGGATGCATAATAGCTAATATTGAGCTGTGACAACATATCTTGAAAAGCTTCACCTATAAATTCTTAACCTAAATCTGTACAGAGATAGCCAGGTATTCTCTTTTCCTTTAACATTAACGACTTTGTAACTTTAGCATCTGTTTCAAGTGATTTATTTTTAAGAGGTCTAAGCCATACTTACCTGGAGAAAACGTTTATTATAAACGGTGTGTACCTGTAACCGTCATTGTAAGATAAGTACCTTTGCATATCAGTCAATTCAACTTACCAAATAGAGTCAACCGCTGCCGCTTTTGTTTTTGCAGTTTCTAAACTTCTGACAGGTTTGTGAAGTGTATAGGTGTTCTGCTCACTCAAAAATTCCTCAACATCTTTTTTCTCTATACTTCATTATAGGTATCCCTGCAGAGTTTCTCAACCCCACCGTAAGAAGCTGGACTAGAAATATCTTAATAATGTTTTATTAAAACGTCGACACTTATGTATTTTAGAAGCGCTTTGGTAGACTTGTCCGTTGGTGGTTAGTCTCTTCTTCTTCTTCAGAGTCTTACATCCGCAGGCGATGGTGTGATCTGTTGTGGTATATGTGTTGTTTGTTCCAGTTCTTTTATTCTGTTCTGGATGCGAACCAGTGTTTTCAGTATGTTTATCTGTTGTAGCTTCGATTTATTGTGACGCCATCCTGGTGGAGAGGGTCTATTCCACTTTCTAACCAAATCATGTAGGATATCAATAATATTCGAGCCTTGAACGTTTGCGCCTTCAACAAAACAACAACCCTCACCAGTACTGCTCCATTGTATAACGGGGTCGTCACTCAATAGATAATAAAGACTTAACCCTTTATTCCTCAATGTATTAGGGAGAATATTTTTTAATACATGTTCGAGATGTTGCGGACTCACCCCGTTGTTCTTTTTTGTTTGTCTCTAGTCTCACCATGTTCAGTATCGTCACTATGTTTGATAACTGCGGTGACTCCACAGGTTTCTTATAATCTTTGTACTTTTGCAGAAATTTTTGAAGAGCTTCTTAGTATAAAGTTCTTTTCTCATCAGGATGCATTTCGGTGTTTAGTAGGTTCAACAATTCACTTTCCATTCTTTTAACCTGTTTTTACCGAGTTCTTGAACTGACTCTTGATGCTTTGCATTTTGACGTGAAGCGTACCCCTCGTGTGGAACCACTACTACTTTCTATATCATATTACGCTAGATCAGGGGTCATCAACCTTTTTTTTGTTCACCGCCCACTTTTACGATTTTTTGAAAATTAAAAAAGCTTATCGCCCACCTTAGATCAAAAAGAATAAATCAACATAATCGATAAAATAAATAATGAAATAAATGTTTAATTACCTTTAATGTGAGCCCACTAGTGGGCGCTACCGCACAGGTTGGTGACCCCTGCGCTAGATAATGTAGGACGCAAAAATGAAAAGAAAACAGGCAGGAATGAACCGCCTTTTTGTACAATAATTCGCTTTCTCTTTGACACAGTTTGTCTTTTATTATGTTCTTGTAATGACGAAAGTGACTCTTCTGCAAAGGTGTCATTGGTACGATGCATTTTATAACATTGAGGCATATTTCACAGATACATTTTAAAAAGTCGGGTTCAACATTTTTAACAAACAGTCGTTGGGCTGTTTTTTATAAATTTACGATATTTCTTTATGCGTTTCGTCATTCTGAGATATACACTGTTTCATCCTCGTTTAGGGATATATTCGTTTTAAGAAATGCGTTTCGGTGGTGAAGGTCACAAACCAAATACCTGTAACGTTGACTCGGTGCTTTTTCATAAACTTCCAAAAATTTCTTACCCTGATTCGGGAACATTTGACAGCTAATGCCCCAATTTGTGAAACATCTCGACTTTGCGCGAATAAGACGAGTAATTGTGTGTTCAGTGACAAATCGCGCGTATACTTGTTCTTCAGAAATAGATTTTGGTTGATGAAAAATACGCTTATGTTAAGATGGTGGAAGAATACTGTAAACGTCTCGGCAAACCCAACATTAGGGTGTGACAGTTGCCCCAACTTTGTCCTACAATGCTGTTCAAACGTTTGGTGTTGCATATTGACATAAAATACCCACTTGCAATATTTTGAAGATTCATGCATATTCGAGTGAGCACCAGCAATTTGAAAAATAGCGATTTTGCTTATACGGCAAACGCGCCTATATATGAGATTACACAACCATCATAAGGGATATTAACACAAATCATTTGCCTGTCTTAATTAAAAGCTGTTATCACTAACACAAAAAAGTTAATCATTCTTATTCTCTCATGGTACATTAAGGGGTTTTATCATATATTCACAAGGTATTATTTCTCTAGAGCAAGAAACCATGATTTCTGTTCGGAAACAGATGATCGTTTGCGCTGATTAGGAACGCGGAGTCTGTCATTTTCAACTACTTGAAGGGACTTCTTGAAAGCGCTCCTCATCCCTGGCAACATTAAGAAAGTCATGGCAAAGTTTTACACCACGCTCTGCAGCCTCATTGACGACCTGAAGCTTGTCCACAACCCGTTTCATGTTCAGGTAGTCGTCATGATCCGCCCATCACTGGCTGGACTGTGGAGAAACTGATAGGGCATGCCTAAAATGGTGAAGAACCGGCTTGAGTCAGGCCCAATTAGGTCCACCAGGGCAGTGCCACTTTCTGGGACAGGGGGAAGATATGGCTTTCCATAGCCCTCATGATTGAGCCCCACTCTCTTAGTAACTTCAGTGCCTTCATGGCAAAGAAGGGCCTTCCTCATCTCCTCTTTTGTCCTTTCTTGTACTTGGGACGAAAACAAAGCCAGTGGGGCCAACTCCTCAGTTAGGTACCAAGTGTGGTCTACCGAGTGCCACACGTGCTTTGTCAACTATTGTGGCGTCATATTGGGCAAATTCAGCAAGGTTTCGACCAAATTCAAGTCATTCAGTGGCGCACTTGCTGGAACGGGGCAAACAATCCACCATGGGACATAAACAGCGACTGTGAAACAGCAAACCGTTCTAACTTGCTGATTTGACTTTTAGTCACAACCTCGGCTTTGGGAAACTACTCTTTGATCTGGCCTGACAAAAGAACAATCTTGAGGGTATAGAGCAGTTTAGCCATCCACCTTTGCTTTGTGAAGTGCGCCGGGGTAAACCATTGTGAAGTTCACTGGCTCGGATCCTTTAGTTACAAGCAGCAGACAAAGCTCTACCAGCTCCTTGTAGTCGCCACGTGTAAATGTTTGGGCTAGAGATTCACGGAAGAAGTCAGCCATCTCCTGCTGGCGCTCCTCAAACACTCCAGGCATTGCGGGGTAGTAGTATTTCTTTTTTTCATTGTACGCCAGTTGAGAGAAATTGTTCTTGAATCTAGAAATGCAATTATTGGGATTATTGTATTTCGTACTAATCTATAATATTGTTTTAGGGGTATTAAGATTGATATAATCGATCATTTGCTTGGTGTTAGTATATCTTATAAGTCTAATAAAAGAAATTCCACTAAATTTGTTCATTAGATAATAATATTCCTTGTTATTTTGTAAAGCTTATGACTCACCTCTGGAAAACCATTATGTTTGGACTTGAAGAGCCCTCCACTTTCAAGCAATCCCAGCAAACACCTAGGATGACTTCGCCCCATGCCTGCGACAGGCGCACCAGAATACGGCACGCTCTAATTCCTTTTGGAGGGAGACGCAAGCAGCTGTTTTTTGTCCTGAAAAAAAAATGTAATTGTAGTTTAAGGCCACCATTTCAGGCACGTGCTTTTTGCAGATTTCTGTTAAATCATTCACTGTATTTTGATATTAATGTCGTGATAAATTCACGCTGATGTTTGAAATAGGTTTACCTGTATTGGATGAAGTTGTGTCGAAAACCATACCAACGACATTCTGTTCACACTCCCAATCGACCAGAAGTTGTTTGGTTGCTGTTGATATCAAGTCTCCTTGAACCAGGCCAGCTTTTTGAGTCAAATGCGGAAGAGGTGGGACTCCAAGAAGCTTTGTGCCATTGACACCAGACACAAGAATGGGCAGGCGGTCATCAGTGCCTTTGGAATCCAGCGTGTCCATAAGTTTACCATCCCAGTGCACCAGTACTTTGTCTGATGGTTGCCATTCATCCATGATTTTTAAACTTATTTCTGACACGATGGAAGCTCGGTGTCGGTGGGCCGTCCTTGCATTTAGACTCAGCTTTGATGTATCTCCACCACATGCAGATACAAGGGAGTACACAATTGCACTCAGCTGGGTCGGCGAGATGTTGTTTCGAACACTGCATGAAACAAGTTCTGCCGACTTCAGAATATCATGGGGCACAAAAATTGAAACTCCCTTTCACTGTTCTCCGATGTTTTCTCTTTGGTTCAGCAGTGCTGGCCTCATCAATGTCATCGTCCTCATCACAGCTAATAGGTGAATCAATATCAGCCTGTACATTCTCAGCATGATCACATTGCTCTCTCTCTTGTCGTTTCTCTTCTCGCATCTGCCTTTTCTGTCGCTTCTGAACCTTTTCTGTGAGTACTTTGTTTACCCCAGAGTAGGTAGCTACTCTGTCACTTAGCATGCTTTTCATAAAGAGTATGTCAGTATCGATGGCATCTTGTTCGGCCTGAGTTTTCCCCTTTTTCGCAGCCGCCATGTCTTTCAACACTGTGTTCTTATAAAATTTCATCGTCAGGCTCAATTCTGATTTAAACTTCATAATTCCAGGATCATCAGCCCGTCTTCTATCCTCATTCATTTTCATAAGCATCATGTAGTCTTTGTCATAGTAAGTTTTAATCACTCGGCCAATATTGTTCCTGCCTGTAATGGTCGGGACATTCGCCTTCTGGTAATGCAAAAGCACATTGTCGATGGTGGCAGATAAAGCCTGGTCCCAATGCATATCCCGAAGGTTTGCTAACAGACATAGTAAGACCTGCCTATTAGTTGGCAGTTTGCAGCCCTTTATTTCCTTTTCTTCTTCTCTGGGTACGGTGCCCAATAACATTCTGACATACTCATCATCTTGCCGTGTACATCCATGATTAAATTCTCTATTCACAACATGAAATCACTGTCAAGGGAAAAGAAAAGAGCATCATTAAAATTAAATGCAATAAAATAATACGTGGAAAATTTGTGGGTCAGCGTTCCAGACCCGGAAATGAAAATCTGATAAAATGTGCTATTTTCACACTTATTTATGAAGTTCATAAGCTGAAATAGCAATACTTGCTGGTACGACGGTGCTAGCTCAAACATGCACCGATCTCCCAGAAAATATACAGGGGTGTTTCCTAGATAAATACACAACATTAAACTTTGAACAGCATTGTAGGACCATTTTTTGATTTTTGGAGGGCAACGGTCACACCCTACCCAACATCGTAAATACCCTTGTTGAATAATACGATGTCTTTTAAATCATTGACAATAGATTAATGCGTTGAGTAACATCATATAACTTTGTGTACATGTTCTGAGAACAGGGCATCGTTATCTTTAATAATTTTGAGCATAAACATAGTTTTACCACAACCTGAAAGCCCGCTTATAGTACACGTTGGAGGGCTCGTGAACCTCAATTATTTTAGAGAATCCATCTCTAACGTGACACACTCTTAAGCGAAACCTCTATCAAATATTATAAAATTTAAAGGACCATTCCTTATATTCACCAAACTTATTTCTTTTTCTTCTCATGGGTAGTACAAAAGAACCTAAGATGAACATCAATAGAATGTTGTTTGTTTTTAAAGTCTTTACCTACAGTTTGTGAGATTTGAAATTAATTTCTTTAATTGAAGGCTCAAACTTGTTTCCTTTTACTCTCCATGTATTTAAGTGATGATATTTTATTAAAGAAGCCAACCTTTTAATTAAAAAATTGTAAGTAAAAAATTGAAATATAAAAAAATGAAATACTTACACCCTAACTTCGAAGGATACTCTCAGCAGATTTTATTATCTTACCAATAAAAGGAGAACGCAATTTATAATGCACGTAAAGTTATTTCAGACCTTAAGCTAGAGAACAATAAGGACTACATTTTAAAATCAGTCCGTAAAATAGAGGTTATAATGATTCTTGAAAAATGTATAGGTGGGTAACCAGAAATTGCAAAGTTCTCGCTCGGATTCGATCTCCTGAGATACCACGGGTACTCATTTACCTCCCAATCAATTTTTTTTTGTATGGAAGTATGGAAGAACAAAACACTGGGTGAGCTGCACAATGTCATCAGCGATGCTTACCGCTACACCATCGAGACCTATATTTAATATATTTTTAGAAATAAATCTGAATCTACAGCTAATGTCCCGATGACCGCTATATGTATCCTATAAATTGTCGCGATGACTTAAGGTACTCTAGAAACACACATATACTATATATATATATATATATATATATATATATATATATATATATAACAGTATATATATATATAATATACACACGAGTGTGGGCTGAAAAGCAATGCCTCCAGATGAATAATTGTCGATTGTGAAGAGGTAGTCAGATAAAACCGGTTTTGTGTTGTAACTTGATATCTCCACCCCTTTGCAGATTGTGTAGTTGTAACCAGTTAAAACCAGTTTTGTATTATAGCCTAATATAGCCTACACTCATTCCACACGTTGGTTCATTATCGTTTACAATGGAAAGGAGTGAAGACGTTAGCTTCAAGCAACATGCCGTAAGTAGTATGGGGGCAAAATGGACGAGTGCAAGAATGTTGCAATGTTGCAAGAAATAATGATCAATGTGCATGCGGGCGTGTCTATGTTTACGATTTCATAAAGTAAATCGTTTGTCAGGTACGAATTTTCAAGACTCTTGTTTAAACCCTCCACAATATCCATGGCTGTATCATAATGCCCGATTTCTTACGAAACATTTATGCTATAGAACCGTCCCTCACCGCACATGGTTGAGCGTACAGTATTGTCTAAGATTATGCCTAATTTTTCGTATTCATCGGTGCTTCTAAGCATCAGAAATATGACCTGTGCTTTTTCAAGAGTTAAAAATTTGGTGGTTAACTGGAGTTCACATATCACGACCCAATTCAATGGGTCCATGGAGCTCTGTTAAAAAGTTGGCTAGTGTGTTGTTAGGGTGTACAGAGAGGGACGAGGAGGACCGGAGTGTGACATAGAAATGGTTAGGAGCCATGTTGCATACTATTTAAGCTTCATTATTGCATCAGCGTTTATGTAGGTGTTGAAGCTTTCTGGGTATCCTAGCCACTTCACCAGGTACATTTTTCTCTTTCCTGAACCTTTGCTTCCTATAATTTTCTCAATTTTAAACACATTTTCTCCTAAATTAAATGCCACTTTCTGCAACTCTTCGCGGTAAAAGCCTCCTGAGAGTTCTTCCCCATTCAAATCTTCAACGTAATACATCATTATCTCACCTTTAGGTCTCATAGCCCTAACTTTAAAAATCTCACGTGTCCATCCTTGCTCAAAACCCTTTGCGAATTTATTTCCAGAACGCGACAGCCTTACATAATCATTGATTTTGAAACGCGCAGAGTGTGGTGGTGTTGGTGATCCATCTCTTCTCGGGAGCGTACCTCTTTCTAAAACTTCGTTAGGTGTTGTACCAATCGTGCGATGGTGTGAGCGGTTGTAGGATGATGCCAATGATTCCAGAATGTCTAGAAATCTGTATGTGTTTTTATGTGTAAAATAGGGGTGCATGCGTTCCTTTATGGTACGTTGAACTCTTTCAGCTAAAGAAGCCTTATGTATAGAATTGGTTGTGTAATAGCTGATATTAAACTCTGTCAACATGTTCTGAAACCACGGCCTATAAATTCCTTCCCCATATCCGTACAAAAATAGCCAGGAACCCGGTTTTCTTTTAACATTAGCGTTTTGGTGGCTTTAGCAACTGTTTCAGGTGATTTATTTTTCAGAGAAACTAGCCACAGATATCTAGAGAATACATCTATTATGAATAGAATGTAACGGTAACCATCGTTGTACACAGAATAGCTTTGCATGTCTGTTAAATCTACTTGCCAAATAGAATCAGTCGAGGCAGCCGTTGTCTTGGCTGTTTTAAACCTTTTTCTCACCGTCTTATGAAGCGTATAAGCGTCCTGCTCCTGCAAAAATCTCTCAACATCTGTTTTTCCTACTCCGTTAACACTTCTGTATAGTCTATCTACGCCGCCGTAGGAGGCTGGGTTAGAAATGTCATAATAACGTCTTCTTAATACGTTAGCCATTTGCTTATTTTAGAGACACGTGGGTAGGGTTGACCGTTGTTTATCCTCTTCTTTCTCCTCTTCAAATATGTTACCGCCGGGGGTGACGGCGTCTTCAATTGTGTCACGTGAGTTGCATGTTCCAAGTCTTAACCTGTTCAGATTTCCTATCAACGTTTTGGGGACATTTATTTGCTGTAGTCTTGCTTTAATATGCTTCCATCCTGATGGTGAGGGCCTATCCCACTTTCTCACCAGATCATGGACAATGTCTACGATATTCGACCCCTGTACCTTTGATCCTTCCACAGTGATTTCACCTGTATCGGTCCATTGTATGGCTGGGTCCTCATTCAGTAGATTATAAAGACTTAAACCTTTATTCCTCGATGTATGTGGGAGGGTGCTTTTTAATACATGCTCGATATGTTGTGTGACCGGCCCCTTAATCTTTGGTTGGTCAGCTGTATCGTCGGGTACAGGTCCTATGTCATCATGTCCATCGTTCCCTGTGCTGTGCCTAATAACCACAGGAATCTCTGTCCGGTTCTTATAATTTTCGTACTCGTGAAGAAATTTCTGCAGAGCTTCTTGGTATAAGATTATTTTCTCATCAGGTGTTTTTTCACTGTTTAATAGGGCTAGCAATTCGCTTTCCATTCTTTTAAGTCTGCTTTTACGGGGATCTAGATCCGTGTCTGGATTCCTTTGCAGTGAAGCGTACACCTCGTGTGGAATCACTACCACTTTCCTCATTATATTAATCTAGTCAGTAAAGGACCCAAAACTGAAAATAAGATGGGGAGAAATGACACTCCTGTTTGTACAACAATTCGTTTTTTCTTCACTACAGTTTGACTTTTACGAGCGAGTGCACGTATTATGTTCTTGTAACGGCGAAGGCGAGCCTTCTGAAGTGGTTTCATTGATACATTGCAATTTATAACGTTAAGACAGATTTCACAGATGCATTTTAAAAAGTCGGAGTCGATATTTTTAATAAACATCTGCTGCATGCCCGGGGCAGTCGATGATAGATTTTTATTAATTCACGGTATTTCTTTAGTCTCTTTGTCATTCTGGAATATGTACCATTTCAGGCTCGATTGGAAATATATTCGTTCTTAGAAGCACCCTAAACGTGTTTCGCGGATGAAGGTCGCAAAGCAAATATCCGTAACGCGTACTTGTAGCTTCTTTATAAACTTCCAAAAACTCCATACGCTGATTAGGGAACATTTGATTGGCTAATACCCCAATTTGTGATACATCTCTACGTTGCGCGAATAAGACTAGATATTTTGTATTTAGCGACATGTCGCGCATGTATCTATTTTTGAAAAATAGATTCTGATTGATGAAGAATACGCTTATATTAAGATGATGGGAGAATACTATAGTTGTCTCGGCAAACGTTTTATCCATCTCCAACATGAGATCGTCAATTACAATGACTGTATGTTCATTTTCCTTTAACGAATTAACGTCATATACACCTTTGTAGAACAAAATATCATCTTGGTACTCGTTGAACACTGATTGATATGTTGAATAGCACCATATAACTTTTTGCACAAATTTTGAGGACATCACTTCCTTTTCTTAAATGATTTTAAGCATAAACAGTTTTACCACATCCTGTAGGTCCAGATATAATACATGTGGATGGGCTCGTGAACCTGAATTTTTCTACAGAGTCCATTTCTAACACGTCATACTCCTAAGTGGGTCATTTACAAAATATTTTGTTTTCTTCTTCCACAGAACCGTGAATGACGATGAGGTACAGCACCCCATCATCGACATTACGGATCACCTCGACGACAGTGTAGTTGTGATCACAGAATCCTTCCCCGCCAACGAATCCTCACCAACGATACCTGTAACACACGACAATTCAAGGCGGAGACATGATGAAGAGTCCTCCACGTCAGGTATAAAACGTGTTAGGATTACGCCGGTTGTTAGACCACCAGTAGTAGAGCCCCAACCCTCTACGTCTTACGGCGCAATCCCCACAATAGTAACTTCCTCAAATAAATATATATCCCCTTGCTCTTGTTCAAGCCCTTGTACATCCCCCGCAGCAGCTTCTCGCTCTGTTGAGGATGGCATAACATTCGAATTGGTGCATACCTTTGCCCCCACCCCAGTCTTGACTAGAAATCGGTATATAGTCAGGGTCGATCCTAGATCCGTGTATAGCAATGGCGTTGAGTATGGACTACGGCGCCTAGTTGAGCGTATTGTAGAGTTTGCCCTTCAGAACCGCGACGAACGTGAAATCAGGACGATGCTGTCTTTTGGATTCGGGTCAGATGACGGAGATGTAGATGATTTTTGGATAGTAATACCGTTCAGACGTTTGGCAGCTGAAGATATAGAGTATACATTAGGCCGTAAAATGCAGGCCTCTCAAAGTAATATAGCCTTCAATATGGACAACTTCACGGTAAATGTTGACCGTGTATACCATGTTGTTCTTGTTGTTTAGCCGATCAGCCCACCCTGATCGAGCAAGCCGGCGGCACGCAGGTAACCAATCGCCCTCTCCGGAGTGGACCAGAGGTTCAGCGCACTAGTGATGTTGTGTTGTGTTCGTTGTTGTGCTAGAGCGGTACAGTCTGTCATAATGTGTTCAATTGTTTGTGGTGTGTCCTGGCACAGGTGGCAGGTGTCGTCTATGGAGTTGTCTAGTCTGTGTTTATATGTCCGTAAGTTGGGGTGATGTCCACATCGGAATCGTGCTAAGTTAACTCGATCCGATCTGCTCAGGCTGATCTCTGACCTGTTAATGGGTGGCGGCTTCGCACCTAGGACCGTATTCGGACCGAGTCGTGTCAGTGCTTTGTGGGTTAGGTGTGTGTGTATGTGTTTTCTGTACTGTGTGATGTCTGTGGGGCGTGGTATGGAATGGAGTATTTGGTTATAATGTCTCTCTGGTGTAACCTTAATGGTGCGAGGTGTTGGTGCATGATTGTACATGTAGTGGCAAGGGTGTTGTGGGTTAGTTGTCACTGCTGCGATGAATTGTGTTCCCCACATGTCTAAATGATCCCTAACTTTCAGTATTTTTGTTTCTGTGTGCAGGTGTTCTATTGGTGTTTGAGTGCATCCTGTAATGATACGAAGTGCGTTATTTTGTATTGTCTGTAAGATGTTTATGTGTGTGTTTGAGATAATGGGTGCCCAGCATGGGCTAGCATAGTCCATAACTGAGCGAATATATTGTTTGTATGTGAGTGTTGTTGTTTCCTGCTGGTGTCCAAAGTTTGTGCCTGTTAGTACCCTAAGGCTCTGTTCTCTCACCAACACTTCAACTTATACATGCATGACATTCCAACACCCATAGATAACAAGCTTACCTTATCATCATATGCAGATGACATCACTCTAACATCCACCCACAACAACATCGACACCGCTACAAATAACCTACAAACATACATAAACAGTATACAAGACTGGCTCACACACAATAGACTCAAAGTAGCGCACACAAAATCAACCATTACCTTGCTTACAAGCAACACAAAAGAAAACCAGGTAATTGCATAGCTTACACTAAACAACATCAACATTCCACACACTCACAGGACCAAAATACTTGGGGTCACATACAACACATCATTATCTTTTGCAAACCACATTCAGGACATTAAAAACAAATGTACGTCAAGACTTAACACTCTTGAGGGACTCCGTTCGGAAAAAGCTTGTTTTTGGATGACTTGCCATTAAATGTGACATGTGAGTATCTTCCTGAAAGATAGTTGCTCAGCCACCTTTTGGTGTTATTGTGCATGTTTGTGTTGAGTATTTTGTTTATGAGAGGGAAGCGTGGGATAGCATCAAATGCTTTACTAATGTCTATTGTTGTTAATAGTGTACGTTGAGCTGGTCGTTTGGAGTTGATGCCATCCATGATGTGCTGCGTGAGGTTAGTGAGTAATGTCGTGGTTGAGTGGTGAGGTCTGAATCCATGTTGAGTAGGCGATAGTGGAATGTGTGGGTTGGTGATTTGTAAGATTAGTCTTTCTGTTACTTTTGAAGGTGTGCATAGTAAAGTAATGGGTCTATAGGAAGCTGGTTCTGTTGGATTTTTGTTTGGTTTGAGTAGTGTAATAATTTTACCTTGTTTCCATATGTCAGGAATAATGCAGTATTGGTATGAATATGTGCTGATATTTGTGAGAGCTAGTATTCCTTGTGGGCCCAAGTGTTTAAGGTGTATGTTAGAGATGTTGTCTGGTCCAGTAGCCTTCGAATTCTTAATGTTTTTGATGATGTTGGTGGTCTGGTCTGTATTGAAGGGTGTAATGGTCGTGTCTAGTCTGTAGGTTTTCTTGTGTCTGGCTGTTTGTCTGTCTGCGTGTTTCTGGTTGTTGTCTCTGTTTAAGTGACTTATCTTTGCGTAGTGATTAACTAGAATGTTAGCTTGTTGTGTGCATGTTGGGATATTATTTTGGCTGCGACAGATAGCCGCGTGTGAGGTGTGAATGCCGCTGTTAGAGTGGGTAATGCTGTTTATAGTCTTGTATAGCCTGGATGTATCTGTGGAGTGGTTTAGTGTTGTTATGAATTCCCTGAATGTTTCTGTTCGTTTTTCTTTGAGTTTGTTGTTTATTTCTGTGTTGAGCTGTTGTATCTGCTGTTTTATGGCTTCTGTGTGTGGTGTTTGTGTGTTATATTTGAGGTTGTTACGTTGCCTTATGAGATGGGCTATTTCTCTAGTGTAATTTGGGTTGTATTTCCTAATGTTGCCCTTGGGTATGTATTTGTTTGCATTATTGATGATCTGATTAAATGTCTTAAGTGTTGTATTGATGTTTATGATGGGTGTGCTGTTTAATGTGGTGAATTGTTCAGTCTGTATTTTGAACTGTTCCCAATCAGCTTTCTTGTAATTTCTGTAAGTGTGCGTAAGGCTGTTGGGGCAGAGTGTAGAATGTGTTGTAATGATGATGGGCAGGTGGTCTGATGACAGTTGTTTTTCTGTTCTCCAGTGTGTATGTGTTGCTAGTGAGGGGGAACAGAACGTTATGTCTGGGGAGGAGTTTGAGTATCCTGCTTGATGTGGTATGTGTGTATGTTCTTCTGTATTGTTAAGAATGAAGAGGCTGTTTAGTTGTGTTGCTATGTTGGCGCCTCTGGTGTTGTTTTGGTTGTGCAGGTACCAACTAGTGTCTTTGGCGTTGAAGTCTCCTCCTAAGATGACATTAGTGAGAGAGGCCAGATTGTGTAACTGTGGATTGTGATTGGCTGGCACCTGAGGTGAACTATCTGGTGGGATGTAAATGTTGATTAGTGTGGTGTTGTGCTTTGCGCGTGTCTTAATGTTAACTGCCTGTATTTCTATCGTGTTATCTGCTTGTATTGTGTTTGTAATGTTTTGGGTAGCATCAGTGTAGCTAATGCTTTTACGTATGTAAGTGATGAGTCCACCCCCGTTACCCCCAGTACGATCATGACGGATCGCCGTGAAGTCAAGGATGGTGGGTGTTTGGTGTGTACGTTTTAGTTTTGTTTCTTGTGTAAGTGCTATGTGAATGTTTTGTTTGTGTACGAATTCCCTAAGCTGCATGATTTTGTTTGTGAGGCCATCTACGTTGTACTGTAATATGTTAATATTATACTTCTGTATGTGTCTCATGGTGCTATTGTGTCTATGTCTTTGTGTATGGTGACATGTGTAAGTTGTAGTGGGGCCTGGATTAGTCTTAATGTCGCCAGAGAGTAAGAGTAGTTCGGGGAGCACGCAATTGCTCCCTGTAATTGAAAAAATAGCACGCTGAGAATAGGTCCGGCTCCGGGAGCCGATCGGCACTCTGACCGTGTTGCGGGTCATAGCGCCACAACTTATTCTCTTAACTTCAATTCTCAGGCTATTTTTAGACGGCATATAAACGTCGATCGTGGTTGCGGCTTTATAGCAGTGGTCTTAGCACGTATGTTTACTGTACTAAATACACGGGTCAAAAACATTTGGTGCCTACGGTAGTGGAGCATGCCCGTAAACTAGCTGTAGAATGTGAACTTGAATTTGACTGTAATATGGGTCCTGAAGAGCTGAGAAGGGTTCAACAGGAAATGAATGTTCGTATAGTTGTATTTGGAATGGATGATCGTCGTAGGACTGTGTATGTTTTTAAAAGCAGTGTGAGAGATCGTACAAGACCCCTACTTATTTTAGGACTGTCAGGGACAACGTATCTCCCCATCCGTAATATAAGGGACCTTTACGCGAGTTATGATAAAATTCGAAAATATGGACGACGTCATGATTAGTGTAAGGGATGTATCGAGTTTGCGGATGATATAGTGAAACATTGTAAAGATTGCCACATGGTATGTGAACAGTGTAAAAGCTCCAAATGTGAAAGCCGTGTAGTTGAAGCTGAGAAGAGAAAGTGTGATGTGTGTAGACGCACATTTTTCAATAATAGCTGTTTTGAACTCCATAAATCAATTGGCACGTGCAGGAAAATAAGAATCTGTGAATGTGGTATGTTTCACATGATGGATAATTGGGGAAATTTCAAGCACAAATGTGATGAGATTCACTGTTCTACATGCCATGAGAAATATAAGGCGGACGGAGTAAAACATGTGTGTTATATGAAAGACGCCAAGCCTAAAAACAACCCTTGTATAAATGTGTACTATGATATAGAAACATACACGAACTCTGAAACCAAAGCGGTTATTCCACATTTACTTGTGAGTCAGACTATCTGTGATGAGTGTATGGACATCGAGTGTGATGAGTACCACAAATGTGGTAAACGGACAAACGTTTTTAAAACGAATGCCCACGATAGCCCTGTAAAGCTCTTTGTGTCCTATATTGTCAAGTTGGCGGACAAGTTCAAAAAAATGACTGTGTATATTCTCGCCCATAACGGGGCAAAATTTGACACACAGTACCTTTATAAGGAGTTGCTTGAGCACGAATCCTCTGACATATTTACAGGTGATCCCTTGAAAAGAGGCAACAAATTAATACAGATGCAGATAAGAGGCAATGTACAATTTAAAGACACTTTATTATTCACACCTTGTAAATTAGCAAAGCTACCCAAGGTGATGGGCGTAGCAGCTGAAGTTTCTAAAGGATATTTCCCTTACACATTCCTCACTAGCGAAACTTTAAATTACGTAGGTCTACCTCCACCCAAACATTACTTTAACTATGAATGTATGAGTACAGATGAACGTGAAGATTTTAACCAATTCTACAACAGTTTTAATGAATCTAGTCCTTACAATATAGCTTATGAATGTGAGCGTTATTGCGTGAATGATGTGCGCGTGCTGAGAGTATGTTTCCAGGCCTTTAGAAGGATGTACATAGGCTGTTTCAAATGCGATCCGTTGCAAGTCGCAACCACCATCGCCTCAATATGTTTTATAGTGTTCAAGAATAACTTCATGCCTAAAGACACCTTAGCCATTATCCACAGAAATAATCCCCGCAGTTATGGGCACAAGGCTATTTACTGGCTCATACACCTACAGCAGCAGACAGGTTTATACATAAAACATGCCCGCAACACGGGTGAAGTACCCATTAAGATTAATGGTCGTGTTTTTTGGGTTGATGGACTAAGTGAAAACCGTGCCACTGGTGAGAAGACTGTGTACTCCTTTAACGGTTGCTGGTGGTACGGATGCCCCCGTCCTGAGTGTGGAATCGCAGGAGATATCCACGGTAGATCTCCTGCCGACTGTCTTGCGTGGACCTGCACCCGCGATCAACTTATAGGATTCCAGTTCACTCACAAAGTCTTGTGGGAACATGAGTATGATGCACGGATGGAGGCAGACGGACAGTTCCGTGAAGAAATAAACACGATCAAGCGCTCACTAGTGCTGGATCCTCTCAAATGCGGCGATAGCTTGTTCGGAGAGCGTACAAATCCCTTGAAGCTATACTTTCCGCCTACGGAGGGTGTGAAACTCCATTACTACGATTTCTGTTCTTTATACCCCTACGTGATGAAGAACAATCCATACCCCGTAGGTGCGCCTGAGAAACTGGTGGGACCTGACCTACCCTCCATCAACGAGTTCTCAAGAAATTTGAACAGGTACTATTTTGGCCTTTCTTTCGTAGACGTACTCCCCCCTCGCAATTTATGGATGCCGATCTTACTCGTCGTTATCGATCACAAGCTCATGTTTCCCCTGTGCGTGAAGTGCGCAGAAGAGAACAATGGTGATTGTGACCATACAACTCACCAGCGTAAGATTAGAGGTGTATATACAATCCAGAGCTGGATCTAGCTGTTCGCCATGGATACAGCATATTGAAGATACATGAGGTGTGGAAGTTTCAGAAGCTACCCAACCTTTTCACACCATATATAAACGCTTTTTTGAAAGATAAGGTCGAAGCACATCAGGATATCCGCGAGGAGTTGATACCGAAGATGAAAAATCGGCCTATATTCAACGTTACCGTGACCGTGAAGGTATACAGCTTGACCGATCCCAAATTGTAAAGAAGCCTGGCAAGCGTTTTAGTGCAAAGTTGTGTCTAAACAGTCTTTGGGAAAAATTTGCACAGAATACCGGCAAAGGGAACATTCATTTGGCACAAAGTTATTGTGAAGTCTGGGATTATTCCAATGCTTCCGATAGAGGTCGTGGAGATCATGAATGTAGGTAATACTTACATAATAAAGTACAACAATACTGAATTGGCCACAGATACCTCACGGGTTACAAACATAACTGTGGCCAGCTTCACAACGGCCTACGCCCGAATAAAACTTTGGGGGTTATTGCATTCTCTTGGGCGGAGAGTATGATACGCTGATACAGATAGTGTGATATTCACAGAGAGGGAGGGTGAATACATGCCTCCTATTGGTGAATTCCTTGGTGAGTTGACTGATGAGATCAAGGATGAGTATGGAGACACTGCATACGCCGACTCTTTTGTCTCAACAGGACCAAAAACTTACGGGGTACGGGTAAGGGTGGGTGAAGATATGAAATTTATCGTGAAGGCAAAGGGTATCACGCTCAACCATGCGAATCGGCAGGTCATTAACTTTGAATCGTTGAAGGATCTAGTGTGTTTGGATGATGATGATGAGAGCAATCGGCCTCCCCAACTAACTGTAGGCACCCATAATTTTCGGGCGCAGAAGCTTGGGGGCGTGAAGGAACTTAGGGGTACAAAGGTGTGCCGTAACACCTATAGGAAACGTTACCAGTTAGCTGGTACCTATGATACCGTACCTTTTGGATACCATAACCTTTGATGTGTCTATTGTTAACTTATTTATCACACGTATTTGTAAATATATATATGTCTTGAATATAATCTTTGATGTGTCTATTGTTAACTTATTTATTACACGTATTTTTAAATATATATAACTTGAATATTTCGTTTTAGTCTAGGATCTGGCCCAGAGTTTGTATAAATTTCTGTGTGCAGAGGTTTTGACGACTGATCTAGACTAATTTTGGGGCGCAGAATCCGAATTTTTCTATGACATCGCACCAAATTGCTGCGATAGTGGTCAAAATGGCAAAAAATTGGCAAAATTTTATCAATTTTTCATATTTTTGTCATATTCTTGATTTGAAAAAATTTTTAAGGGCAATTTTTTGTTTGAGAATCTGTTTTTGTAACACTGCTGCCTGAACCAAGAAAACTGAGAAAAATGTCAAAAAATAACTGCAAAAATAGTAAAAAATTAAATAAATATTGTCAAAAAATTGCAAAAATGAAATTTTTGGCTATTTTGATGCATAAACTAGCTCTAACCAATCATATCGAACTAAATAGTCAAGAAATTAGATATTAATAGCTCTGCAAGAATTTATTAAAACAAAGTATGCAAAATGTCTAAATTTCAGGTGTAAATCGATAAAAATGGTTGTAAAATACTTGAAAAAATAGCCAAAATATAAAAAAAATAGTACTAATTTTATGTTATTCTTAGGCTTGCTTGTTGTAAAATGCTTGAACTTCTTATAGAATCGATCTATTTGATTTCTTTAGAGTAACTAAGTCATATTTATTGTGTTTCAGGTTTAGTATTGGTAGTAGCTACAAATTGAGGATCCCTGTATTCATTATGTGATTCAACAGCTGATAGATCATGGTTAGTAATAATCGAATTGAATATTTAAAACATAAATATAAAGACCAATATGTTACAAATGAATTTTTATATGTATAGAATAGAACCAGTTTATTATAATTGCAATTGCAAGAAGTCTTAGTATATTTTATTTTTTCAGGATGTATGTCAACTTGTGCCAGAAAAGAAGCATAGCTCAAACCTTGGTGAATGTACCTTGTGCCAGAAGAACAAAAGCTGAAGTGGAGAGAAATATTTGAGCAGCGGAGAACATGGAGTAAAAAATTTGCTTCAGTTGGCTTCTGCGTACCCAAATGATGACAGAAGCAAGCGTTTGAAAGCTCTTACTGAGTGTCAAACTCCTTATATCCAGTATCACAGCACTTCGTGCTATGCAACATATAAAAAGTTCGTTGAATGTAGCCAGAAGTCTAAAAATGCTGAATCTGAACCCTCCGATTCCTCCTTAGAGGAAGTATAACTCCTCCAGAAAATAGTTCAAGCAAAAGGATTAAAACACAGCGTATCAAGGATATGAAAGTGTGTGTATTTTGTGGTTCAGCTCGAGTCAAATTGAAAGGTGGAAACATTGACCATGATTTGTTTCGGATATGTACTCCAGGTTGTGCCCAAAAGTTATTGAGTTATGCTCACTTGTTCCAAGACGATGTTTTTACCAGAGTAGCGATGTTGAACGAATACAAAGACGTATTCGCTGCAGATGTATTGTGTCATAATAATTGTATAAAGAAGCATTTTGCAGCCTATGATCACAGAATAGAGACGATTTTGGAAAACAGACAGCAAGAAAATGAAGTTATGGGTTCTACTGACATGGTTCAAGAAGGGTTTAATGATGTAGTCTCAAAAATAGACTTCACAAGCTGTGGATACAGTCTCACCTACTTGAGACAAGAGATCAATAAAAAGCTGAACCAGGATGAATCTACCAGTAACTATTTGGTTAAGAGCCTGCTTATAGACAAATTTAAGGACACCATTTATTTTACATATCCTAGCAACAAACGAAAATCCCAGATGGTTTATTCTGTCCAGATTGAGAGTGCAAGAATTGTTGAAACTTTGCGGAAATCATCTGTCGAAAACGTTGCTAAGGACCTAAGGAAAGAGTTAAAAACTTACAGTTTTGGTTTACGCTCTAGCTATTGTGATCCAAACGATCTTGATCTAGCCTTAAAACGCTTCCAAAATGAACGTCCTTCAATATGGATGGAATTTCTTCAGCATTTGTTTTCCACCCGGAATGTATCAGATAGCAACAATCAGTTGATGCTGAAGTGTGACACTATCTTCCAGATGTTGTTTTACATCCTTCATAATGGTTTGGAGCCCACCCCATTGCATGTCGGATTTGCTCAAACTATACATAACCTGTCACAGTCTAAAGATCTTATTGAAATTGCAAACAAACGGAGCATTTGTGTAGGATATCAAGAAGTTCGCAAAATAAATTTTGCACTAGCAAAACGTACAATATCTTTATGTGGTTCACATAGAGTTCCAGTTCCTCCAGTATTTGATCAAAACTATCCAATTCAAGCAGCAATGGATAATTTTGACACCTTGGAAAATACCTTGTCTGGAATTGGTTCGACACACGATACGGTGCTAGTTTTATTCCAAAATGCTCCATTAAGCTCTGCACCAACACAACAGCATACTAATAAGATTGGACCAAGACATGAACGAGGTACAATAAGTCAAGATTTCCAAGTCTCTGAATACAAGGCAAACGATCATTTACTAGAGACTGTTAATCTCGACCATTTCCTCTGGTTTGTGATGCGATACAAACATAGAACAACCACAATACAGGACTCTTGAACTAACTCAAATACTGATAATGATGACTTTGTTCCAAGCTTTGTTGCTGTCAAAAGCCCTTTTGTAGGAGATAGCTTGAAGCCTACAACTATTGCGTTCACTCCCATACTGCCATACAAAGCAACTGAATTTGATACCATTTTTACAACAATGATTAACTTTCACGACGTGCTTAAGCAGCAGAATAAGCCATACGGTGCACAGTGGTGTGATGAAGGAGTTTATGCTATTGCGAAGGAAATTCAGCTCCTGAAAAAAGATCTGTTCAGTAATTTGTTTATCGGATTGGGTGGATTCCATTTTGAGAAGATTGTACTTGCTTGTATTGGATCTTATCTTCATATATCAGGAATTGAATCTGTTTTGGTTGAAAGCGAATGTTTCGGTCCAGACACAGTAAAATCCGTTATGAATGGCAATCATTATGTGAGAGCCAAGCAAGGATTATCTTTCGTGCACGAAGCAATAACAAGCATTATGTTCGATGGGTTTTTGAGTGTCGATGAACATCGTAACTTATGTCAAGATGCTGCAACTAAAATTTCAATTATCGTTGCAGAACAAGAGCAATGGGACGACTTTAAGTCTTCGATATATACTCTGTCTCAATCCTTTCAACAATATATAAAGTAGAGGTCTGATAGTAATGAAAACTTTCATTACTGGTATCATTTTACCAATAGATTGTATCCAGTCATCAGAGATTTAACCTACTCAATGCGGGCAGGTGATTGGTCACTATTTCTTTCTTCCATACAGAGATCAATCCCACTTTTCTTCGCCTACAATAGAACCAACTACGCCAGATGGGCACCAATCTTCTTTGAGGATTGTTTAAACCTTGAGGTACATTTTCCTGATCTCCACAAATCATTCCTTAGTGGTGGTTCTGTAGTGAGAGAACGACACGACAATGTAGTGGAGTTCCAATGGACCAGGCACTTGAGCAACATTATAATAAGCCTGCAAAAGTGTCCGGAGGATTAATTGGCTTTACTCTGAGAAAGGAAGCAGTGGCACTGTGGAATATTATTAAACATGAGAAGGACTTATATTCTTCACAAATGAGAGGTTCCGGCCAGTTTGAAAATCGTGACGAGTATGATATTCATCATGAATACTCCAACAGCCATGCCTTATCGAGCTCCAGTAATGTCCAAGCTATTCAACAGTACATTTACAAAGTTGGAAACACATTGAGCAAAACATTAGATGGCAAACTATTCAGAAACATTGCTACCGGTGAAGAGGATAAAGAGTCTTATACGGAGTGTCAGGAAATGATTGCCCCCCCTGTAGAGCAAAACCTAGAAGAGATAGATAAAAACCGGCGAGACCACTTGAAAGAGCGTTAAAATCTGAATAAAAACCATTATATTCTATTCCTGTGATTTTATTTCTTACCATTTTTTCCCCACAGAAACCATACCATCATCTATTTTGAACGATTCAGAGAAAAAGCGAGTTCTTGACCGCATTCGAGCTGTCACATTTCGTGAAGCAAAGGAAGCTGGTGCAACTTTCATAACTCGACACTGGGTGGCTGAGAGATTAAAAAGATCAGAAGACTTTGTCAAAAGGAATTGGAATAAGAATCCTGAAGATTGTGAAACAGAATTTCGAGGAGGAAGACCGGAGAAATTATTTCAAGAATCGAAAGACATTGTGCTTGCTGCATCACGGCGCCGAAAGAAGAGCTGCTCTGAGGTAGCGAAAGAGATACTTATCCGTCGTGGTAAGATAGTCAATCGGCAACTTGTGCATCAATTTCGAGTTCGCCAAGGCTTGAGTGCTTGGCATGAAATAGCTAAGCCACGGAAGAGTGATCTTAATATTGAAGATCGGCTATTGTTTTGTGATTATCTTGAGGAATGGACGGAAGACGATTTCCTTCACTTGGTTGTCAGCGATGAATTCTTCGTTTATGTCTCCAGAAAACCAAATTTTCAGAATGATCGGGTTTGGGCAACAACTCCTGATGAAGTCCCAGACGACCAGAAGTATCGAGAAATAGTAAAAAATCCAGCATGTGTGGATGTTTTCATTATGTTCTCTATTCGGAAGCTCATCTGGGTTATCAAACCAAGAGGAACTAGTTGGGATGGGCCTATTTTCGAAATGTAATTTTAGCCCAACATGTAATTCCGTTTTTGAAAGACCCCGAGTGTGTTTTGGATGTTGCCTTTCTTCACGACAAAGCCCCCTGTATGAAAGCACTTGCGACTCAACAACTGCTTAAGGCCAATAACATTGATTTTTTCGGAAATAATGAATGGCCTGGCAATTCTCCCGATCTTAATGTCTGTGAACATGTCGGATCCATCATGAAGGATCGGGTGGAGTCCTTAATGCTGGAACAACCCATTCAGAATCGGTATTCAACAGAAATTATGACTGCAAAGATCAACGAAGTCCTTGAAGAAATGAGTCATGATACCGATCTCTTTGAGACACTTCTGGGATCATACCCCCGTCGATTAATGGCCGTTAGAGCTGCAAATGGGGGCAACACCCGATATTAAAACAAGTGTTTTTTATTCAAAATTAAACGCTCTTTCGCGTGGTTTTGTCTGTTTTTTTCTATTCCTTTCAGTTTCTTCTGTACAGGGGGGGCAATCATTTCCTGACACCCTTTACATATCACATTACTTGCCTGGATAGAGGAGATATTGCTTACAAGAATTTCAAAACCAAACGGCTTGAGAAAAAAACAGAAACTTTGTTTGTAGCAATTAAGAGGCAAAAACCCGCAACAGCGAGCAACACTTCCAGAAAACGAAAGGAATATGACATAAAAAAGAAACCATTGTAGCACTGAACTACATTGCATTTGCTCAGCTCAGGGAATTTCCATTGAATCAATTACTTTTCCAGAAATTACATCTCTTCCATTTTTTCTTGTAGACAGTGATGGTTTTTTGAAGAAATCTAAGAAATTGGAATTGGGATCGGAACTTGAAAAGAAACTGGGTGAAGACCTCCCATTGTTGTTAGAAGGGAATGATGCAATGATCATAGATTTTATGGCTCAAGTAAGGAAATTTCCGGTGAAAAAAGCAATATTGAAAACATTTGGTGAATTTGCACAATCACTTTTAAATATGTTTTTGAGTATGGGATCCAAGTCAACCACAATTCATATCTTATTTGAAAATTACAAGGCTTCAAGCATCAAGACTGGAGAACGGATGAGACGATCAATTGCGCGTTCGAAAATACAAATTTCCATAACATCACCTGAGCAGAGGCTTCCAATTGACTTCAACAAGTATTGGAGTTCCACAGATAACAAGGCAAACTTCCAAAATTTTTTGTCGGCTCTTTCATGGAAAACTACCATGGAGATAAAGTAATTTACTGGGAGGTGGTACTCTTGAAAAATCTGAAGTTTGTGTCAAATTCCAAAATGGGAAGGTCTGCGAAATTCCTGAGGTTTGTTCTTCACAAGAAGAAGCGGATGACAAAGTGATGTTACATGTAAACTATGTGGTGGATAAAGCAATGCCTGGTGGTGGAGCTACAGTTTCAGTAGCTACCAGTGATACTGATATCTTTGTGTGCCTCATCTACCATTTAACAAAATGGATTGAGCATGGCCTGAAGGAATTATGGTTTGTTAAAGGCTCTGGAACAAGTCGCAAAATCATTCCTCTGCATGGCTTGCATCAAAAGCTTGAAAGCGATTTGATCCAAGTTTTACCTGCCTTGCATGCTTTAACTGGCTGTGACAGTGTCAGTAAAGTAGGCACAAAATCTAGTGCACTGAAGCAGTCAAACTACTTTGATGAAATTAAGGACTTCGGCAAGGAACCACTTACAGAGGAAATAAGCGAAGGTGCCGAAAACTTTCTGGTTCATTGCATCAAACCCAAGTCAAAATCTATATCATTTAATCAGCTAAGATCTGAGCAATACTACAAAACTGGGGACAAAATCGATTTTACTCAGCTTCCTTGCTCTTCAAAAAGTATTAGATTGCATATTAAACGGGCATATCTTCAGTGCAAACTTTGGCTTAACTCTCCATATGGCTCCATATCTGAAAATTTAAATCCACTTGACTATGGTTACGTAAAGTCTGATGAGGGACTTTTGGAACCTCAACTAACCGATTACCCAGATAAACCTCAGGATTTGATTGAACCTTGCAGCTGCAAAACCTCTACCAAGAGGTCAAAATGCCCTTGTACTACGTCATCCATACCATGCTGCTCATTCTGCAAGTGCAATCAAAGAACATGCCAAAATCCTAACGCCTGAATTTCAGCAGGTAACTGAATAAAATTACAGATGAACAAATCTGTACATTGTACTTCTGTTTCATTTTCATGGTGTCGGAAGATGATACCACAAAAGCCATAGTGCTTTTATTTGTAAATAATGTTTCAATAAAAGTTTCAAATAAACAAAAAAAAGAACAGAAAAAAAACAAAAACAAAAAATGGGGCCTCATCATTAAATGAGGTCGTTCCCACTAAGTTAGCTATAACTTAGCCCATTGCCATGGTGCTGCACTGGGAAGATGCACCTGAGTGACGGTAACACACTTTCTCAATCATATAAGCGGGGCCTTGAGAGTTTTTGTCATTTTTGCCAAACTCTTTGCCACTTTTGCAAGATTTTCAGTCAATTTCATCAACAGAAATAATACATGATCTTATCTCACAGTCTTTTACAACATGCAAACCTAAGAGTTTTATAAAATTAGCACTATTTTATATATTTTGTCTATTTTTTCAAATATTCTACAACCATTTTTAGTCATTGTGACCCAAAATTTAGACATTTGTATATGTTTTTGTGTTAGGACATTTTAGTAGAGCTATTAATATCTAATTTCTTGACTATTTAGTTCGATAAGATTGGTTAGAGCTAGTTTATGCACCAAAATAGCCAAACATTTTTGCGATTTTTTGACAATATTTACTTAATTTTTTACTATTTTTGCTGTTATTTTTTGACATTTTTGTCAGTTTTCTTGGTTCAGGCAGCAGTATGTTACAAACACAGATTCTCAAACAAAAAATTGCCCTTAAAAAATTTTTCATCTCAAGAATATGACAAAAATACGAAAAACTGATAAAATTTTGCCATTATTACTCATTTTTTGCCATTTTGACCACTTTCGCACCAATTTGGTGCGATGGCATAGAAAAATTCGATTCTACGCCCCAAAATTAGTCTAGATCAGTCGTCAAAACCTCTGCAATCAGAAATTTATACGAACTCTAGGCCAGATCCTGTACTATTTATTAAATAAATCGTGTTTCAATTAGAGTTTCACTTTCTCCTTTGTGTGTGTGTGTGTGTGTGTGCACAGGTGAAGGTTCTAAGCTCCGCCCACTGTAAGACCAGCAACGTGAGTCATGCTACTACCTGGGCTTCCCTGCGCGGTCAGTTGTTTGCAGTAAGCCCTGGGTATCAGACGTGTATTGTCCCGCGTAGACAGAAAATAGTAATGGCTACCTTTAATATTGCTTGTTCAACATTTATGAAATGGTATTATGCAAAGTGTCAAGATGTGGTGGATACTGAAAAACTTCCTATTTCCCCCTCCTTTGCCTCTTTTAAGACTACATTGAATCGTGCGAAGGAGCAAGATGTACAAATACTCTATGGCTATTCTGGTGAGAGCATTGTCGGCTTTCGTAGCACAGACGATGTATTGAAGTATGTTATAGACTTAAGCTTTATAAAGGCTCACATATACCGTGAAGTAAAAGAAACAACGCTTGCAGAAGAGACGCAACAGATATGGATAGTGAGTCTTATTGATGGGTGGTAGGACAAGCGATATTATGTCATGTTACACCATACCGAGTACTCGTACCCCGCGACCGAGAATGTAAATCTCGTCATCATGGATAATTCACTGGGGAACACAACTTTTGGTGACTTAGATGTTAGACCTGTTTCTGGGTATATTGAGGTCGCTGATTCTAAAAATGACTAGTTTTTCTCCATCAGCTCTGCTTATCAAGATATGATATATATCTATATATATTTCTATATAATGTATATAATATTATATAATTGCTGACTGGCAAACACTGTTGTTGTCAATTGAATACAAAAGTATGATGAATGTCAGCAAAAATAGTGTATTAACATCAAACAAGCATAAGGTACGAAAAATATTTATTAAATTCAAACAAGCTTAAGACACGAACGGCAAAAAAAGTTCTTTCATTGAGACATCTCACATAAACCGCGTTTCTGAGATTTCTTGCGATGAGATGTGCCAGGACATTCGCGTTGGATGCTCCAGCAGTAATCTGCCATCATGTGAGTATCCCATCGTCCGCGGTACCGTTCTTCCATGGTCCTTAGTTCTTGGTGAAATCGTTCACCCTGTTCCTCGCTTAGATCACCGAGGTTATCTGGGAAACGATCCAAATGACTGTGGGGTAATGCAGTTTGATGCTCATTTTACAGCCAAGTTTACAAAAAGAAGAGAGCATATTCTCCACTAGTTCACCGTAGTTATCGGCCTTATAGTTCCCAAGGAAATTCTTCACAACCATACTAAACGATGACCACGCACGTGCCTCATTGTTGTCCATTGAATCTTGGAAACGCGGGTCTTTCATGAGTTCCCGGATTTGCGGTCCATCGAAAATACCTGCCTTCAGCTTTTCCATGCTCAGCGCAGGAAATTTTCTACATATGTAGCCAAAACACGTCCCATCTCTGTTCAAAGCCTTTATAAATTGTTTCATCAAACCTAGTTTGATGTGCAGTGGTGGCAATATGATCCTTTCTCTGTCAACCAAAGCTTCTTTGATGATATTTTTTTCTCCAACCACCATGTTTTCTCTCAGAGGCCACTGTCTTCTCACCCAGTGTTCATCTTTAGCTCTACTGTCCCAGAGACATATAAAGCACGGGTACTTGGTGTACCCGCTCTGCTGGCCCAGGAGAAAATTCACCATCTTCAGATCTACACAGATCACCCATTGGTGGTCTCGGTATGATATCTTTTCTAGGACTAGGGCGACTGTCCCGTGCTCTTCTCTCATACCGACTGAGTGACCAATTGGGATTGATCTGTATCTGTTGCCGTTGTGTAGAAGAACACATTTTAGGCTCCGTTTGGAGCTATCTATGAATAACCGCCATTCACTTGGTGTGTATTCCGATATGCCCATTTTCATCAGCAATCCGCGCACATTGTTGCAGAAAACTAAATCGTTCTCTTTTGAGAAGAAGGGCAGTAAATCCTTTTCTCTGTCGATATAACGTGATTTTGGTTCCCGGCAGCAGTAAATTTTTTTCTCCCAGCCTGGAAGCTAACAATTCAGACGATTTCTTCGAAAGACTTAAGTCCCTTATGAGGTCGTTTAATTCGTGTTGACTAAAACCTTCTGCAACTGATGACGGTCCTTCGAAATCACTGTCATTTTGCCCACATACCGTATGCTTTCTTTGTCAGTAGCAGATTCATCATCTTCTTGAGGGAGCTCTCGAAGATGGCTGAATGATGGGACAGGTATCTCATCTGAATGTGAAACAGGCCGTCTAGCTGAGTCTATGTCAGGATACGTCCATTTACTCCGGTTACGTCCATTGATGCCCTTTATATTCACCAAACAAAAGTAACAGTCATCACTGTGGTTTCTCTGTTCTCTCCATACCATTGGTATACCAAATTTCAGGCACCTCCTCTTTCCGTTGGTCCATTGCCGCAAATGCTCCGTACACGTTTTACACACAACATGAGGAGACCATGGCTTATCTTGGTCCCCTAGTTGTACTTTGAAATAGGCAAAATAAGCTTTTTTCACAAAATTAGTAATAGTTTTTCTCTGTTCAATGAACGTGTACTCTCCGCAGATAAAACAAAACACATCTGGATGATTTAAACACTTTCTTCGTGATGAATCCATGTCAACACCTGTAACAGGAAAGAATTCACGTTAGTACATGTACAATACACATGCAAAACAGCAACATCAGCAAAATTATAGCTACAATTTAATTATACAGATGCATTTAGATTTACGAGCAACTCATAATACCGTTCCAGAAGGGTAATAAAGTAGGTAATGACGTATGCAATATCTCAAAAACTAGAGCTGCTAGAACAAAATGGATGATATTTTCTGAATCAGTGGCATGAAAATATCCAGAATAAGATCTAAAATCTCAGGCACCAAGAAAATTTTTTTTTTTTGTTCCCCAGTGTAATCTTTAGTATTTTTATCACTATATTAATGTGTATCATGATGAGGTTTGTAGTGAGGTTGTGGCTAATGCCCTGCGTGAGTTTTTAACAGACTTTAGAGACGAGTATCGCTTGTTAAACAAAAAGGAAAAATATGGGCATATGTTCCTCTCAAATAGTGCGCCGGAGTGTGAAGACGTTTAGTTTGTGGAAATGGTGATTGGTAAAACAATAAAACCGTTATAAAATGTGCTTTGTCGTGAAAATTACCCTGAAGGAAAATGCCTGGTGCGTATTCAAGGAAGTGGGAGTGATAAAACATTAAAACCGAAATTAATTCTTGTATCGGAAAATTTCTCTAAACACCTGCCCAAAATAATGGGATACAACGATTCATGTTGGATCAGCGCCGTACACGTTTCATTAGATTATGGTGTGGACTCGCTCCTCCCGTCGAACCGTCGCGTTGCATGTGCCTCATAGTTATCTCAGAGCTTGAACCGAGTGGACGTGCGCTCCTCGAATACGATGGAACTTCCTTTGAGCAGCATTCTCAACGCCGTGTACTGGAAACGGATTGTAGACAAACAAACAAACGGAATGTTGTTTATTTAAGTGTCGAGGAGATGAATAGAATCTTCGTGATAGTTGAGAAGAGGAGTGAAGATCGTTATAAAATTCCTACAGGTGTAGGTACAAGAAGAGAACAGATTTGTGACACCCCCTCATACGCCGTTGTATGTACGTTGTGTATAAATAACGATCGGCCATGCATTAATATACGGTTGATGTGGAAGAATGCTTCTGATAATAACGCTCTTGTTCCTACGTGAAACCGTTTCATCCTCGACAGAATGTTTGAAATCGTCGGATTCCGCAAGCTGAAGCCTATATTAGACCCGCGTGTTACGGATATGCTTTATTTTGATACAGTACTTGAATACGCATACACCGCTCTGCTCGATAGGTTTACCGAGTGTAGGGTTGAACAAGGTGAGAATGGTCTAGAACTGGAGGATTATTTAAAAAGTTTAGACTCTTTGAAATATCATGAACTTTGGTACAAAGCAATTAATCGGTACAGGGCTGAGCTCACCTACACCATTCACCCTGAAGAACTATTTCTTTATATAACGAGCAGCTGTCGTAACGACTTAGAAGATTATTTCAACTGTAGCTATGCAGTGTGAAGAAGAGTTCACGATTGAAAAGCTCGCGTCGGTAGAAATAAACCCTCGATTGGAAAGGCGTGTTTATAAACTTGTATTTAATAATGTGGCTAACGATGAACTCTTTGTGCGTGTTTTTTATTGTATTCTAGACGTATTTAAAGATAACTTACCAATCGGTTGTAAAGTGGGAACAAAAGTGGTACTGAACGATGTGAAGGCCCTTCATATCGAGTATAGGTTTCCCTATACTTTAAGCGGTGAAATATTATTAAGCCGCGTATACTGCGTAATGCAGAGTAATAACGATGTAAATGTAGGATCGATTACGTGTGAGTTTAATGTATTGAAAAAAAAGTGAGTGTATTTATATATTTAACATATTTGTGTATATATATATATATATATATATATATATATATATATATATTTCTTATTTTTATTTTGCACGGTAGAAGATAAAGTGTATGTATTTATTTATTTAACATAATTGTGTGTATATATTTCTGCTGAATTGATGGTTATATTATTTCTTATATTTATTTGTTTTTTGATCATTCCAATGTATATTTATTTTCTATATATTTCCATAATATAATTGTGTATATATATATATATACACTTTTTTTTTTCTCCTGTACTGTTATATTGACAGATATATTTTTTGATTATATGCATATTCCTTGTTCATATTTCTTAAACTATTATTATTTTTAATTGATCATTCAAATGTATATTTATTTTCTATATATTTATAATAAACAGAATGATGTAATGTTGTTTTATTTAATTCTTTTGGTTGTAAACAATTATACCAAATGGCTGGGTACGCCTTCTAAACCTACTAGCGGAATTATAAGCCAACTTTTAAGAATTAATTAAATAAATGGTACAATCTGACAACCTAATAATGTATACCTAAACAATTAAAATAAAAAGTGTTATCTGGCAACTCTCCATAATAATGTATACCTGAACAGTTAAAATAAAAAGTGGCATCTGACAACTCAACCTGAACAAACCATTTACGCCTTCTAAGCCAACTGGCTGATTAGGAGTCTATAAGACAACGGCCACTCGGCTGAACTTCTGAAGTCTTAGTGTGCACTTGGCTCCTGCCAGGTGAACACCTCTCTTGCTTTCTTTCCTTGTCCTGTCTTTCTCTTGGGGAATAACGCCGCCTCCATGTTTCATGACCCCTTGTTGCACCTGCAGCATCCCCCACCCCCTTTGCAGCATTGAGTTGTTGCACCCCCCTTCATTGCATACCCTCCCCTTTGCGACATTGATCATTATCTCTTGCAACATTGCAACATTCTTGCACTCGTCCATTTTGCGCCCACAATACTGCCGAAATTTAATTTTTTACCGCGGAAAGTGTTGCTTCCATAGACATTCATCGGCGAATGCAAGCTGTGTACGGCAAACAGTGTGTTGATGTGTGTACCGTTCGACGATGGGTGAGGCAGTGTAAAGAAGGAAAAGTAGGGGAAGAAGATTTGCGAGACAAACCGCGAAGTTGAAGACCTGTAACGGCAACCGACGATTCTTACCGGAACTACGTTCACAAACTGATTCGTGAAAATCGTCGCATTAAACAAAATGAAATTGCTGCAATGCTCGATATGTCCAAAGAGCGAGTATGACACATTATCAGTATTCTCGGTTACCGAAAGGTCTACGCCAGATGGGTGCCTCGCCTGTTCAATGCCGAGATGAAAACTGAGAGACTACGCATTTGCCAAGAAAATCTGCAGCGCTTCGAAAATGAAGATGAATTTCTGCACAAGTTGGTCCATCATTATGACTGAAAATAAACGGCAGTCCATGAAATATCGGCACAAAAGTTCACTGCAACCAAAAAAATTCACAGTTCAAACATCGGCTGAAAAGTGATGACTGTTTTTTGGGATATCAATGGTGTTGTTCTCGAGGACTTTCGGGAAAGAGGGGACAGCAATCAACTCCGACCGTTATATTGAAACTCTGAAGAAGTTGAGAAAATGGATCAGGAGGGTCCGCACCCACAAAAACGCAGTCATTGTTCACTATGACAACGCCTCACACCAGTGTTCAAACGCGAGAAGCAATTGAGGATCTGGAATTCATCGTCCTGCCGCATCCACCATATAGCCCAGATTTAGCACCATGCGATTTTCACCTCTTTCCTAAACTTAAAGAACATCTCCGTGAAAATCGCTACAATCTGACGAAAAAGTTAAGGCCGCTGTGAGATTTTGGTTTCGTAGTCAAAGCTCCGAGTTTTACCGGGATGGATTTCAAAAACTCATTTATCGTTGGCGTAAATGTATCGAGGTAGAGGCTGATTTTATAGAATAGTAAATATATCGTTTTGAAGAATAAACTCTAAGGTACATCTCTGCTTTTGTTTCGATAAAATCCTTCAACCCGTTTAAAATTTATTTAAGTGGAGGCATTACTTTTCAGCCCCCCCCAAAAAGCGTCGAGATCTGAACATCAATAATTTCAAAAATATGCAGTTCACACTTCCAAAATTTACAAAACTTTTACTTCATATCTATTGATAAGCCATCATAAAAATTTCAGACCTCTACATAAAATACTTTTTCCACAGCTGAGGGACCAATGAGGTATGGTGAAAAAAACGAATATCAAACTGAAAAAAAATTATTATTCACATCTCATCAACAAATATGATCAATATGTCAGCGTCCTGCTTAAAAACTAATCTTAACCTTTTCTTCCACGACATGATGCATTTTCTGATTTCTGCTAATGTTATTTTGTCCCAACATTTGAGTATTTTTTTCTTTAATTGCATTTCTGTAAACTTTTCTGTTTGGCCTTCGTAAATCTTCTCTGTTAGACTGTTCCATATGCAATAATTCATGGGATTGCAATCAGGTGATTGTGCGGACACTCGTTTTTTTCAATGAAGTTGACTACATTCTGTTGGAGATAATCCTGTGTGAACTTGCTAGTATGAGCTGTAGCACCATTTTCTTGGAGTATGAAATTGTTTCCGTAATACAGACGCCGACAATCAGGCCAAAGATTCTCCTTTAAGAGATTTACATAGGTTTCTGAATTAATTTTTTTATTTTCTGAAATGAAATGAATTCTCGTCTTTCCATTCCACGATACACCTACTAATACCATGATTTTTTTGGAAAACCGACTTGTCTGGTGTTAAAGTCTCGATGGAGGAATGTCTTTCTTACGCCAACCATAAAGAACATCGTTCCGGGAGTTGCGAGCAATCTCGATTGTGAAATCTTTTTCATCTGTAAAAACTATATTTTTAATATCATTGGACGAAAATCTATCAAGCAATTTTCTACAACGAATTTTTCTTTTAGCTCTTACATTCCTTTCACGTCTTGAAACATGAATCCTTTTAAATGCTTTAAGTCCTAACGTTCTCTGCATTCTTTGCATGGAACTTCGACTGATACCTAAATATCTTGCAATTTTCCTCTGAGAGCAGTGACCCAGGTCGATCTTCTTGAGATAAGCTCGTCATTTCGATCGTTGCTACAATATATTGTCTCGAGTGTAAACTGTTTTAGGCCGACCACTTCCACGTTTCCGTGCCGTCGAAATGGTTGCTTTAAGTATTTTAATTATTCTATTCACAGACGTAACATCACAAGTTATTCCTGGAAATTCCCTTAAAATTCTTGCCCCAGTCCATCTTTTTTCCAAGAAACACTTTTCAATCACCGCTTTTTCACCGTAAGTTAGAACCATATTTTGAAGGGTAAGTTTAAAAACCAGTATTTAAGATGGGCGTAGCCTATATTATCTGACGTTTTTCAGAGACTAACAGATTATCCATAGGCTAAGAAAACTATTAAAAGTCTTAGAATGTTGTCAGGTACAGCTATAAACATTTAGGATTTAGGATATTCGTTATTTTCACAATAGCTCATTGGGATCTTTTCCGTTTGACTGCCGCCATTGAAACAATTAAACTTTTTGTATTTTGTATTTTAACTGAAATGTCTTGATGATACAAAATAAGTTACTTTATAAAAAAGCTTCTCTTAATTTCCCCTTCAAATTTTGTTTCTTATAAACAATTTTAATTACTTTCAAGATCCATGCTTAATTTTTAAGTTTTAATCGTGTACTCAGAAAAATAAGGGGATCACCTGAAGATCAGGGCCTCCAGCCTTCTATAGTTAGCTTTATAAGGCTAACTAACAAAAATATCACGACCTAACCTAACCAATCGTCAAGGTCGTACAGTTGACCTAACGATTGGTTAGGTTAGGTTAGGTCGTGATATTTTCGTTAGTTAGCCTTATAAGTAGGCTGACCATACGTACCGTTTTGAACAGGACAGTACCGTTTGTTTTATATTTCCTGGCCGTCCCGTCGTTTTAATAAAAATGTCAATTTTGTTCTGGTTTATGTACTTACTTTTTCATGAATACAGAATATTACATAACCCCCGTCCCTTTTTTGCCATCCCAATGTCCCGTTTTTGTCTCAAGGAAATATGGTCAGCCTACTTATAAGGCTAAGTAAAGAAGGCTGGGGGCACTCACCTCTTATGTTTCAATGGTGGCAGTCAAACGGAAAAGATCCGCTCATTGTTCCCTCAGCTGTGGAAAAAGTATTTTATGTAGAGGTTTGAAACTTTTATGATAGCTTAACAATCGATTCAAGTAAAAGTTCTGTAAATTTGGGGAGTGTAAACTGCATATTTTTGAAATTACTGATGTTCAAATCTCAAGGCGTTTTTTTGGGCCACTCGATATATACACAGTGTATATATGGGATGAATTTCACTATTAAAAATGTGACAAATAAATGATTTAAAGATCTACAGAAGATAAGGCAAACAAAGACCCAAAGATCCACTCTGAGATTAGCCCGAGAGAAACGAGAGAGTAGAGGGTTAAAAGAGAATAAGAGGTTAAGTAAGTAGAAAAACCTATCATTCGTGCGTTAACATTCATTCAGATAAAGAGAAAGAAAGCCTCGCCATCATCATCCGCCAGCCACTGCCGACAAGTCAGAAAAATCGTCTAAGTGAGTAGGAAAGGGGTGAAAGATGAAAAGTAGTTAAAATAGAATGCTTACAAACCATGCGAACACAGTCTTAACTTAAACACTGTCATACCATGCAAACTACAGACATGCAAGTAAAGAGAGGATAACAAAAGAAAAAAAAGTAGGAAGAGTATAACAAAAAGTGAGGAGTTTACGCTACGAGTTACATCTAACTTCGTGTTAGTCAAATTTTTTTTTTAATAATAATTTTATTGCTGGCATATCACACGCTGGCATTTCACAAGCTGGCATTAATCGTCAACAGACTCATCCTCGACCATTTACCCCCAGAGCTGCTGTTAACATTCATTCAGAAAAAGAGAAAGAAAGGCTCGCCATCATCATCCGCCAGCCACTGCCGACAAGTCGGAAAAATCGTCTAAGTGAATAGGAAAGGGGTGAAAGATGAAAAGTAGTTAAAATAGAATGCTTACAAACCATGCGAACACAGTCTTAACTTAAACACTGTCATACCATGCAAACTACAGACATGCAAGTAAAGAGAGGATAACAAAAGAAAAAAAAAGTAGGAAGAGTATAACAAAAAGTGGGGAGTTTACGCTACGAGTTACATCTAACTTCGTGTTAATCTAATTTTTTTTTAATAATATTTTATTGCTGGCATATCACACGCTGGCATTTCACAAGCTGGCATTAATCGTCAACAGACTCATCCTCGACCACTTACCCCCAGAGCTGCTGTTGCTAATTGTTTTATTATTTTAAAGGAGCTCTTGATGAATAGGGACCCCAGCCTTCTTTAGTTAGGCTTATAAGGCTAACTAACGAAAATATCACGACCTAACCTAACCAATCGTTAGGTTAACTGTACGCCTTTGACGATTGGTTAGGTTAGGTCATGATGTTTTCGTTAGTTAGCCTTATAAAGCTAACTAAAAAAGCTGGGGTCCCTATTCTTCAATAGCTCCTTTTTAAACAACGTAAATATTTTTAAAATACCTATTTAAACGGTTTTAAACATACTAACGTTGGTAGAGTTCACGACTGACGCGGGAAGATTATTCCATTTATCAATTACTTCAAACGTAAAAACTTTTTTAGCCATGTGAAACGTCTGCCACGTAACTTAAATCCGTTATTATGAGTACTGCTATTATTGAAAGTGAACAGTTTGTCAAAATTTACGTTATCGATTTTATTAACGATTTTGAAAACTTCAATAAGCTCCCCCCTTAATCTCTTAGTTTCGAGTGAATGCAAGTCTAATTCTTTAATCCTATCTTCGTAAGACTTGTTGCGCAATGACGGAATTAATTTCGTGGCGCGAAGCTGAACCCTTTCCAACCTAGCAATATCCTCACGCAAATACGGGCACCAAATCTGAACGGCGTATTCTAAATGAGGCCTGACTAGGGACTTGTAAAGTGGCAATATAATATTCTTCGATTTAAATTCGAAATTACGCGCTATGAAGCCTAACATCCTATTAACTTTTGCGCAAGACTCCAGGCACTGGTTCCTAACTTTTAAATTCTTAGACACGCGTCCATCGTGTGCGTGTAATTACTGTTACGAGAACCCATATGCAAAACTTTACATTTGTCTACGTTAAATTGCATCTGCCACTTATCCTTCCACTCCATAATCGTATTTACATCGTCTTGGAGCCGCTTCCTTTCGTCCACGTTAAGAATTTTACCGCTTATTTTAGTATCGTCTGTGAATTTTGACACGTTATTGTTCAAGCCTACATCTATGTCGTTAATATAGATTACAAATAGCAATGGGCCTAACAATGAATTCTGTGGGACACCGCTACCTACATTCAATCACCCCGATTCACTACCATTAACAACGACCTTCTATTTCCTAGCACGAAGCCATTCCTCTAACCAGTTAGCTACCTGACCGCGTATACCGTGCTCTTTAACCTTCGCAATTAATCTTCTGTGCGGAACTGTATCGAACGCTTTTTTAAAGTCTAAATAATAACGTCAACCGTTCTATGCCTATCGTATTTGCGCACTATTTCATTAAAAAACTAACAAATTAGTTAAACAAAATTGATGGCGTCGAAAACCATGCTGACTACTATTAATCAAATTGCGACTTTCTAAGTGATCGACCATACGATCCCTAACTACGGATTCCAAAAGTTTACCGACAATTGACGTTAAGCTAATAGGCCTATAATTGCTAGCTACTGTGCGGTCGCCTTTTTTAAAAATGGGCGTAGCGTTACCTAATTTGACGTCTTCATGAATAATCCCCGGTTTCAGCGACTGATTAAAAATTTTTAATAAGGGGCCTACGATAACGTCTTTCTAAACTTTCAAATGTCTACGCTAAAGCGAGTCAGGGCCTGGAGCCTTGTTAACTTTTAGCTTATCGATATAATGCGCAATCTCACCCTCATAAACAGTTATTTCATTCAAAATAGGCTTGCTACTAATTGAACGATATCGTCGACATCGGGGACATTATTTCCGTCTTCTACGGTAAAAAATGTCGCAAAAAAATTGTTAAAAATACCCGTCATCGCCTGAGCGTCGGAAGCCAAAGCGCCGTTAACGTCCACTAGAGCGCCTATGTTATCTTTTAGTGGCTTACGATTATTCACGTAGTCAAAAAACTTTTTCCGGTTATGTTACCTATCCGCAGCTATAAGTATCTTTAAATTACGCTTAGATTCCTAACGGATTTTTTAACCTGTCGTCTCAGCTCGATATATCTATTAAAGTTAGCTACCGTGCCATTGCGCTTATAAAGTTTATACTCTTTGTTACGCTCGTTTTTGAACTCACCTATTTTCCTAGTCCACCACTTGGGCCTACCATGATTTCTAGCGTACTTGTGCATACGAGAAATAAATTCCTTTTAGATATTCAAAAAACTTTCTTTAAACGCCTCCCATTGAAAATTTGAGTCATTACCCTTAAACAAATTATCCCACTCCACTACTGTCATCGTGCCCGCAAAACTATCAAACTATTAAATTCTATTACGTTACTATCCTTACTGTTTTCTATCATTTGCTTAAAACTAATAATTTGGTGATCACTACATCCCAAACTCTCACCAACTTCCAAACCTTCGACATATTTTCGTCGTTCATCGCCACGTCTAAAATATTGTCACCGCGCGTTGGTTCGGCAACCATCTGTTGTAAAAAATTATCTTCCACGAACTCAATCAGTCTCAAACCCTCATCATTACCAGTAAAAGTCTCGTAGTTAACGTTAGGGTAGTTAAAGTCTCCGTCAATTATACTATCCCAGTAGTTTGGGCGCAAAAGGAGAGAGTGCAATGTAATTGCAATCGTTGATCAATGTTACAAAGGCAATGTTGGCACCCGTGCCAGTGCCAACCCCACTTCTTGCAAGGCACTCCCACTTTGTTGGAAGGCCCCCAAAGGGGGAGGGGGGATGTTGCAAGAGCAACAAGGGTTATGCACTTTGGAGGCGGAGTTATCCCCCAAGAGAAAGAGCGAGGAGAGAGAGGAAGAGAGGTGTTCGCTTGACAGGAGCCAAGCGCATATTAATACTTCAACCGAGCGGCCGTTGTCTTATAGGCCACTAATCAGTCAGTAGGCTTAATCAGCCAGTGCCTCCAGGCACTATCAACCAGTTGGCACAGTGTATACATCGTTTTGGAACGTGCACACGCGTCTATACGCCTATAAAGTATTACGCACACACGATTAAATGCGCCGGGTTGGAGACCCGGTGGCGTCGCGTCCTTCCACTGTTGGTAGATAAATGGGTAGCCAGAGTTCCCTAGCAGGGATCTCTGTCTCTCTCCCTCTCGCGCTCTCTCTCTTTCTCTCTCTCTCTCTCTCCCTCTCTCTCTCCTTCTCTCTCTCCATCTCTCTCCTTCTTTCCCTCTCTCCCTCTTTCCCTCTCTCCCTCTAGCTCTCTCTCCCTGACTTCCTCTCGCTCGCTCACTCTCTCTTTCCCTCTCGCTCTCTCACTCTCTCCCTCTCGCACTCTCTCTCTCCCTCTCGCTCTCTCGCTCTCGCTCTCTCGCTCTCGCTCGCTCACTCTCTCTTTCCCTCTCGTTCTCTCTCTCTCCCTCTCGCACTTTCTCTCTCCCTCTCGCTCTCTCGCTCTCCCTATCTCTCTCTCGCTCTCCCTCCTTCCGTCTCACCCTCTCCTTCTCTCTTTCTCCCTCTCCATCTCGCCCTCTCTCTCTCACCCTCTCTCTCACCCTATCTCTCACCCTCTCGCTCTCTCTTTCCCTCTCGCTCTCTCTTTCACTCTCTCGCACTCTCTCTCTCTCGCTCTCCCTCTCTCCCTCTCCTTCTAAGTTGGAGTGTAAACACCCTTCTACGGTTGGCAGTTTTATTGTCTCGAGGTATGAGCAATAAAAGGACATAAATATTTATGGAATATATATAATCAGCGATCTGTTCGAGATCGTAAACTTTGGGGTTAATGACCCGCAACCAGCACGCACCTCTTATGTTTTTTTTAATTTATTTAATGTATCGTACGATAACGCAGGACACCAATAAAAACTTTTACAGATTGGAGAATTGTCTCGATGGGCTGAAGAACTTCGCGCGCTGATGATTTTTCTTAAGGGATAATTAACCTCCAAGGAGCTACGATGTTCCTGACAATCCTAAAATAAGTAAAACTTTAGGGAAAACTTTAGGGAAATGGAGAGAAGGTAGGATATTATAATCAAATTCCCTCCTGAATATTTCTTAATTAAACTAAGTAAACAGCTGAACAATAGAAGATCATAAACATTTATGGAATATATGTGTAAGCAGGATGTCCCGTAAGTCTGGAACCATAGAGGAAAATGATAAAAACGGCAATAAAAACGCCGAAGAGACTTTTGGGGACTGTTTGTGAAATGAGTGAGGATGGTAGCGGCTGTGTCATCGTCGGTAGATGTCCTCGGAGGTCCACTGCGTGGTTTATCTCCTATGGATCCCGTTTCCCTGAATTTTGCTACAAGTTTGCCACACCGCTGTGTGTTATCGGCGCGCGGTCCGGATGCAATCTGTTAAATTCCTAAGCGACCTCCCTCTGATTCCGATTTCCTACGAGAAGAATTAAATGGATGCGTTCTTCCTTACTCAAAGACATCATGGGCATTTGCATAAACGGAAAAACATGAATTACTTATGTTACCCTATGGTTCCAGACTTATGGGTCACCCTGTATATATATATATATATATATATATATATATCCCTTAGATAAACTTCTTTATGATCTAAACTTTGGGTTAATGACCCGCAACCAGCACGCATCTCTGTTATTTTTTTTAATTTATTCTATCGTACGATAACGCAGGACACCAATAAAAAATTTACAGATGGGAGGAATTATCTCGAAGGGCTGAAGAAGGGCTATAAGTTTTTCCGATCCTATTTTAGATAGGGCACCATAAATAAATTCACACACCATCCTCGTCTCCCTCTCTCCCTCTCGCTCTCTCTCTCCCACTCGCGCTCTCTCTCTCTCCCTCTCTCTCGCTCTCTCTCTTTCAGGCCGAATACAAGATAAAAAACAAAGCGTTTCTCTCTCTCTACGAATGGGAATATTTGACACGCCCCAGATTTCACGGAGCAGCCAATCACAGCCCTGTGGGCGGAGCCCAGAATCTATGTTTGGCCGCTATGCAGGCCTACGCGTGAAGACCCGCCCAAAATTCACCGATAGCCAATAGGAAGCTCGCGTTTCGTGTGTTGTAGGTTGATCACGATCCCATTTATAAAAGGGGGCACTTTCATCTCAGAGCCTCATTTCAGTGCTTTTTCCTGCTTAGTGCTTTTGAAATATACACCGTGAGCCAGTTATACAACTCTCCCGATTTGTTTGAAGATGAAGACGTCCCATCCCTCTCTGCAATTTATCTTTTCAGTGCTGTGGATGGAAGCACTCTACTTTGAACGCAGACTGTTGCAGAAAGTTGCGCTGCATTGCAAGATCCAACGGACAACTCATTTGAAAGATAAGTAGTTAATTTGTGATTATGTACATCGGTTCATTCAGTGTTAATTTATAAAAGGCCATAATAAATGCGTTTTGAAAAATAGTTTGTGCGTTATTCTTGGTCTATATATAACGTTTCAATCAGTGTTAACTTATAAAAGGCCACAATAAAAGCGTTTTGAAAAATATTTTTAATTAGTTTCTCATTTTCTCTTTCCTTCGACGTTATTTCGGCATATATATATACATATATATATATATATATATATATGGTGTGTTTTTATTTATACATTTCTCAATAATTTAAAAATTTAAAGCAGCTCCCCAGTAGGATTTTATAAATATTAAAAACTATTTAGAATTGTCTGCGGGTTCGAGACCCGTTGCAGGCAAACGAAGCGTAGCACACCCGGCTAATCTTACTTTTGAGCTGTAAATTAGTGTAATCGCTTTTAAATATTCTCTGAGATGTCTTAGCACACCCAGCTAATCTTCCTTTTTAGCTGTAAATTAGTGCACATGGTTTGCCCATTGTCTGTTTTATTCGTGGTTATTTCGGCATATATATATATATATATATATATATATATATATATATATATGTTTGTTTTTATTTGTACATTTCTCAATAATTTAAAAATTTAAAGACAGCTCCCCAGTAGGATTTTAGAAATATTAAAAACTTTTAAGAATTGCCTGCGGGCCCGGGATCGAGACCCGGTGTCAGCAGACGATGTCTTAGCACTCTTACTTTTGAAAAATGTCAGGATATCTGCTTTTTTATTATAATTTTTAAAATTTGTGGCATTTTCTCTTATTGTAGCTCTTTCATTAAACTTTATATTAATTTAACTTTATAGGACCGATGTGGAACTTGATCGTGTTATAGCTACTTTTCGTTTTGATGAAAGGGGAATAAATGATATGGCTGCTTTCCGCACAGCCACCCCAGCGACCTGAACACAGAGGTCAAGGTATTGGCTCACATCCGGTCCAACGAATGCCAGGTCATCGAAGAGCTAATGTAAGTATTTTTGGGGTTAAGAACAAAACATTGCATTTTCATTTAATTTATTAAATGGTAGGAAACATGTACAAAGCGGAACCAGTGTCCATTAAATAAGTCTTAATGGCTACAAATAGGCCTTTACACAATAGAGATATACACCTTTACACAATACAGTGGGTGCTAACATATGGGAATCTTTTTTTAATCTTTCTGCATACCATTTTATCGTTCTTTCAGTGTCGCACAAATCGAATAATTTTAAAAAATTTATAAATCCCTTCCCACGTGACGTGTGCATGAGAAATGAGAGGGCGTACATGCAGCACGTGTTTCTATAATATTCTTGAAAGCGATACGGGTTCCATGCAATCTCAGGTACATGTATCTGTTCGATAAACTGTACAACCACAGAATCATTCCAGGGCTGAGTGCAGAGTGAATCAAAATAGTACATTATTTCCCTATTTTTAAAATAGATTGCAAACCAATGAATCCCCTCACCCCCAACAATGTCGGGGTTAACGATAATCCCGTACCAGTTTCTCGTAGTTGGCAATTTCAATCTTTCATTCTTCGCAAACACACTGATAAATTTTGAGCGTGTGATTCGGTCACTTTTCATTACTCTCTGGAGTGTATTCGCGCCCATTTTAAAAGTCTGTGACCACGTTCCTGAAACGATCAACTTCTATTAGTGCTTGTGATTCGAGGTACATGAGTACACTAATAGGAACGCTATAGGCTTGGCAAATTCCAACCTGACTGAGATATTTCCACTCTGTTGTGGACTTAAGTGCGTATTTATACAAGCAGAGAAGTCAAGGGTAATATCAAATTAATAAATGTTCAATTTTTCGACAAACTCTTTCTGCGTTACGCCAAACCCAAGCTCGTCAAATGCCCCTGCATTATGAGCCAGACTACTATAAGCTCTCGCGCAGAGCGGGAACACAGCGTCTGATGAGTAGTCCGTAATTATAGTCCCTCCAAAAGCGATGCCATTTACGTATAGATTCATATTTTTAAGGCTGAAATTCTCGATTTAAAGGCACTCTTTTTATATTTTCCATTCGTCGAGGCGTGGTCCTGCATTCCAATTAATATCCTTTTAGGTAGGACTCCAAGGGCCACGTCTTCTAGTTGCTTCGAGGCCAACCCGGCGGGTACCGTTTATAGTTTGACCTGTATCCTGTTAATTGGGTATTTTACTGTGGCGTGTATGAAGTCTTTCTCAATTTCTATTTGTTTTAGCGAACTTAATTTCACTCGGCGTATACGCAAATACGCCTCCATGATGTGAATCACAACGGGTTTCGAGCTCTCTTCTTGATCAGACCCCAGATTTATGCAGATCTCAGGACTCGTGCGGTTGAGCTTTAACTTCAGATCGATGCCGTTCATAATTTCATAATGTGAAATCTGTATGAAGACGTTCAAAACACTCGTATATCCTTTTTTTAGAATTTTTAAATTTATCCTTTATAACATTTTCATTTTTAGTCTGATAAAAACCCTCGGCTGTTAAAAAGGTGTCCTTCGCTTCTTTTGAAAAGTTGAGGATTTTCCAGAGAGGCTCGTAGGTGATAATACCCCGTTCCTGCCGAGATGTTAACTTGATTTAAATACACTTCACACTGGTTGAATATGGAGTGTAAAAAGTTGGTTTCCGGGTACGCTGAGTAACTATAATCGCAGTCCGTTCCATCTGAATGGGCTATACGCATTTTAGCGTACATGTGCATGCAGCTCGGGTCAAAAAAGTATGGGCCTGAGCTGGGTATCACGAATTCTATCTGGGCACTCGGCGAACTAATTGTATTTAGTGGGTTAATTGTAATAAAGTTGCAATGCTCAATAGAGACCTGAGTGGGGGGCATATCAAAGAGGGACAGTTCCGATTTACAGCATTGTGAACTACACGGATGGATGAAATGCGCCATGACGAGTCAGAAATAGTGCCACCTCTCTCAACAACTTGTAATCATTCAACTAGTAATGATTCGTGAGAGTAGTGTCCTCAGCTTATATCAGTTAAAAAAATGATCAGCCGTATGTTTCATACGCTTAGAGCGCTCCTTTTTTTATTTCCTTTAACGTTTAGAGCCACGTGATGGTAACCCCTTCTTCCTGGCAGATCTTTTCTTTCCGCCACCACGCATTTTTCTTTTGCATCTTTGATGATTTCGTCCCGTGTACGTTTTAAATGTTTTTTTTAGAGCTTCTTTAGGCTTATTTCAACCCATTATTTCTTCTGCCGCGTTAAAACCTGTTCATAACGCCTTCCTCCCGAGGTATCTAGCACCCATCTTCAACAGTGGCACAGTGGTGCGTAGTATTGTTGAAAAAATGGATCCAAGCCCATTCCCACGCTGATATCTCACGTTTCGATAAACTGTGAATGGCCTTCGTCCATTATAAACGAAGAAAGTGTAGTTTCACTGTTAAGCTCCCAACACTGAATGGGAAAATTTTTCCCTCAATTGTTCTTATATATATCGAGATGTTGGTTAATAGATTAGTCGCAACATTCACATAATTGGGCTTGTCATATGTAATGCTCAAACTTTCCCCTCTATGGTAGGGGATGTGTGCAATGCGCAGCAGGCGCGCCTGGGTGTCCCCCACAAATTGGTGCTATACGATATTGCTGTAAATATAGCACATGTCTGGGGATGGAGAGCATTCACCCAATTTCTCCATCTTCAATTGATACATTAAGCTGGACAAGTCATGCTATGCCTCGTGAAAGGTATCTCTTTCTCTTTGGAGAGCTGCGCTATATCGGCCCTCAGCCACAATTGTGAACAGCTCTTTACCTTTAATATTTCTACTAAGCGTTGATTTTAACTTCAATGTGCATGCAGGCGTGTCTATGTTTACGACTTCAAAAAGTAAATCGTTCGTCAGGTACGACTTTTCAGGACTCTTGTTTAACCCCGTCACAATGTCCACGGCTGTATCATACTGTAATGACTGATTTCTAGCGAAACATTTGTGCTATAGTACTGCACCTCACCGAACACGACTGATTGCATAGTATTGTCTAAGGTTATGTCTAATTTTTCGCACTCATCTATTTTTCTAAGGATCAGAAAAATGATTTGCTCATTTTCAAGAGTTAAAAATTCGGAGACTAAATGGAGTACACATAAAAAATGGAGTTCACATAAACCCACCTCATACGAACCACGACCCAATTCAATGGGTCCGTGGAGTTCTGTTACAAAGTTGGCCAATGTGTTAGGATGTACAGACAGAGAAGAAGAAGACGGGAGTGTGACATAGAAGTGACAAGGCGCCATGTTGCATCCTATTTAAGCTTCATTATTGCAGCAGCTTTTATACAGGTGTGAAGCTTTCTGGGTAGCCCAGCCATTTCACCAGGTACATTTTTCTCTTTCCTGAACCTTTGCGGCCTAAAGATTTTTCAATTTTAAACACACTTTTTCCTAAATTAAATGAATGTCACTTTCTGCAACTCCTCGCAGTAAAAGCCTCCAGCGATCTCTTCCCCATTCAAATCTCCAACGTAATACATCATTATTTCACCATTAGGTTACATAGCACGAACATTAAAAATCTCACGTGTTCATTAGGCTGTGTCAATTTTGGGGGTGAAATGACTAAATTGAAAATCATGTGATTTGGTAACAATTTAATGTAATCATTTGGCATACAAAATAATATCCTTGCTTCAAAAACAATAAAAAATAACTCCTACCTGCACCAATTTTAATTCAAAAATTCCATTTTTCCGTAAATTCGTAACAAAATAACAAATGTGCGCAAACATCCTATCAACATTTAAAGTGGCACTAAGATATCATTCAGAGTCTTTATTTGAAAGTAACCAATGCAGTCATGTCCTTTTTGCTGCGTTTCCTTGACATCAGCATTCGGATTGCTACTTGCGCTTTGATGTAGCCTTCTCGCCTCTCGTGACTGTAAACTTGAGTAGCTGCTTCTGTGACCATTTTCACACATCTCTCCACACTCTGAGTGTGAGAAGGCCACTTTGGCACTTGCATTGGGGCCTCTTTAAGTTGTGTTAAATCTTTGTTTGTTATACATGTTGTCAGTGGTGGCTCCAAAACTTCCGAACTCAAGTTAACTAATTCTGACAATTTCGTGGCATTGACGTTTATCGGAGGTACCTTCCTTGTCTGAACAGAGCAGGCTTCCAGCTGGTCATCATCTAGTGATGTTCCTCTAAGCTTTAGAATGATTTCCACAGCCTCAGTTCGCTCTTTGGTATATTGGCTGCAGAGTATTGCTTGCAAAACTGCCTCTGGCCTAGCATACCAAGCGGACCTTCTCACCACAGGTAACACGATGTCCACCACTACTTTCCTTTGGGTTCTCAGTGCTGTAATTGAAACAAGATGTGGTTGGGCCCTTCCATCCACATTGGATTAAGTTTTACATTGAACCAGTGAGGAAGATAAAACCCAATAATAAATTCAACAATCAACATCAAATTCTGTAGCATTTTGCTCTTCAGTGCATGTTTGGAAACCCAAATCCTGCAGAAACGAATCGCTGTAGTTAACCAACGACTCCAAGAGAGCCAGATTTTGAGGCAACTCTCCTGATCTGATTGCTTGAACAATACGATAAGCGTAAGATTGATCCGTGCTGAGGTCTTTGATAACTTCTTCAGACAACACTGGAAGGGGAGGGCCTACTTCGACCTTTGGAAATTTTTGTATTTACTTCTAATTCCGTTGCTTCATCTAGCATGTTGCCAAGGGGGCTTGACCACTTGTTGTTGCTCTTTGTAGGACCATCAAGTTCCTGGATGAGACGACGAAGAGGTAGTTCCCCTGTGTGCAAATCACATACAATCCAAACAAGCCTTCTTCCAAGTTTTTTCTCTAAATGCGTCATAACACCACCCTGCCATCTAGTGTTCACCGCAGTTGAGTCTCCACCAACGGCCTGCAGTGAACTGTCAAGTCTTCTTTCTTGAAGCCAACATATTATTTGATCAGCAATTGCCTCTGCATGTTTCTTGCCTTCTACTTCTGCTTCAGGAACAAAGTGAAACAAATAGCGGCCACCAGGTTCGGAACACACAGAGTAGTGTTCTTCTTTGATGAGACCGGGAAACTTTCTGTCCATTCCCTCTACCTCTAGGAGAACTTTTGTGTCATCTCTTCTTCCATCAAACAAAAGGCAAGAGAGACCTTCCTCCTTCAAATCTTTTTCATGCTGATCAGATATTTCCTTCATTATTTTTCCTTGTGCTCTTCTTATCTTATTATGATCTATCACTAAGGATGTATCCTCTCGGCTGATGAGGCCTGCATCTATCCAAGCGGCAGTGACAATCTCTGCAGTCTCTCGTAGCCCCGTATGGTGGCGAATACTGGCAAGGGCAATGTTTGAGATGTCTTTAGTGTTGTACTTCATTCTCTTCGGCGAAGGTTCAGATGGCATTTTGGAGCTATCATCTGATATTGCTTCTTTCTGTTCATCTGAAGTGCTTTCAAAGAAGTGAGAAGCCTCTTGATAGAGCTCGTCATCTCTTTGGGTGGCTTCTTCACTCTTCTTTTTCTTCCTTTCTTCTCTCTCTCGGATTTTCTCTTTTTTCTTAGCAATAACAATCTGTTTTTTGGTTTCTGAATAATCTGCCGAACCAATCTGTATACTTCCTTAGCCTCCTGCCTTTGTTCTCTGCGCCTTTATGAAAGCCAGCTCCAAAACAGGGATCTTCTTCTCACGAGGACAGTGACAATCAATGTGAGAGTGAGGTTATCTTCTGCATGAGGGAGAACAATTGGCTTCAGAACACAACTCTATGGGACACTGGCAGTTAAAAATGTCAAGAAGAGTATCAAGTGTGTGCAGAAATTTATTTTTCTTTGCTAGTTTTCCTTTACCAAGTGATGTCTCAACTGCTTTGTGCCACAGCTTTGTTAATTTTAGCTCAATAGTTCTATACTGATTGAGTACAGGTGGCTTGAATAACACATTAGCTTATTTCCACTGATGCAGAAGAGGGGGAATCATGTCCCTTATGAGCTCTTTCTCTGTGTAGTTCCTTCTATCCTTTGTATTTTGTTCACGAAGGAGTAACCCTAGTCTCAGCATGTCTCGCACTGTTGGTAGTTCTGATACGGGAAGCTCCTTGCCTGTACCGACTAAAAGGCTCAAGTGGCATGACAACTGACCTCTTGTCTTCAATTTTGGCATCTTAGGAATATCTGAAAAGAAAGAAAAACATTTAAGTATTTTATATCAATTACGATGTTTCAAAGTTTAGTCATTCGATGTTCTAAAATTCAATAAAAAAATATTTCATGGGATTACAGCATAATTAGACAGAAGAATATGATAATAATAAATAATTGTAATAATCAATAATCCATACTTACAGTTAAACTGTAGTATTCGTCTAGTAGAATAACTATGAAGTAGGTACAAGAGCAATAACAGCAAACCACCGTCTATGACATCTAAGAGGCAACTGAGGACTGAGAGTGAGGGACAGTTCTATTCATGTTGTGACTTGTACATTGTACAACAACTATATGACCTTGAAAATACTCCATATGCGATCAGTGGGATAATTCTGTGACAGATGAATAGTTAATCAATTTATGTCCTATTATTTAGTAAAAGAGTCAATTTTTGAAACTTTAAGGTAAAATTGATGTAGGTAAGGGTTATTTCATTTCATTTTGGTTGGCCAATTTCAAGTTTTGACATGAGAAGACTATATTTTCACGACCAAAATTGATTTGAAAAAAGTTGACAAAATTGACACACCCTAGTGTCCATCCTTGCTCAAATCCCTTTGCGAATTTATTTCCCGAACGTGATAGCCTTAGATAATCATTGATTTTAAAATGTGTAGAGTGTGGTGGCGATGCTCCATCTCTTCTCACCTCTGGCAGCGTAACTCTTTCTAAAACTTCGTTAGGTGTTGTGCCAATCGTACGGTGGTGTGAACGGTTGTATGATGATGCCAATGACCTGAGAACGTTTATATATCTGTATGTGTTTTTATGTGTAAAATAGCGATGCGTGCTTTCCTTTATGGTACGTTGAACTCTTTCAGCTAAGGGGCCTTATGTATAGAACTGCTAATGTAGTAACTGATATTAAACTCTGTCAGCATGTTCTGAAGGGCGCGACCTATAAATCCTTTCCCCATATCCGTACAAAAATAGCCAGGAACCCTTTCTTCTTTTAACATCAACGTTTTGGTCGTTTTAGCAACTGTTATCTTCTGCATGAGGGAGAACAATTGGCTTCAGAACACAACTCTATGGGACACTGGCAGTTAAAAATGTCAAGAAGAGTATCAAGTGTGTGCAGAAATTTATGTTCACTGTGCTAAATATATGGACGCAACAAATTTGGCTGCCTACGGTTGTGCAGCGTGCCCGTAAACTGGCTTCAGATTGTAAGCTTGAGTTTGAGTGTAATATGGGTCCTGAAGAACTGAGAAGGGCCGAACAGGAAATGAATGCACGTATAGTCTTATTTGGAATGGATGATCGTCGTAGGACTTGTGTTTTTAAAAGCAGCGTGAGAGATCGTACAAGACCTCTACTTATTTTAGGATTGTCAGGAACATCGTATCTCCCCATCCGTAACATACGGGCTCTGTACCCCAGTTATGAAAAGAGTCGAAAGTATGGAAGGCATCATGATTTGTATCAGGGATGTCTCGAGTTTCCTGATGATATGGTGAAACATTGTAAGGATTGATACATGGTACGTGAGCAGTGTAAAAGCCCCAAATGTGAAAGTCGTGTAGTTGAAACCGAAAAGAGGGAATGTAATGTGTGTAGACGTACATTTTTCAATAATAAATGCTTTGAACTCTATAAATCAATTGGCACTTGTAGGAAAATGAGGATTTGTAAGTGCGGCATGTATCACATGATGGATAATTGGAGGAATTTCAAACATAAATGCAATGAAATTCACTGTTCTACATGTCATGAATAATATAAGGCGGATGGAGTGAGGCACGTATGTTATATGAAAGATGCTAAGCCTAAAAATAGCCCTTGTATAACCTTGTACTACGAAACAGAAACTTACACGAACGCTGAAACCAAAGCGGTCATTCCACATTTATTGGTAAGTCAGACTATCTGTGATGAGTGCATAGAGATCGATTGTGGCGAGTGCCACAAATGCGGAAAAACGAACAAACGTTTTTAAAACGACTGCACACGGCAGCCCTGTGAAAATCTTTGTATCCAATATTGTCAAATTAGCGGACAAGTTAAAAACAATGGCTGTGTATATTCTAGCACATAACGGGGAGAAATTTGACTTACAGTTCCTTTATAAGAAGTTGCTTGAACACGAGTCGTCGGCGATATTTACAGGTGATCCCTTGAAAAGAGGCAACAAACTAATACAGATGCAGAAAAGAGGTAATGTACAGTTTAAATACACCCTGCTGTTCACACCTTGTAAATTAGCAAAGCTACCCAAGGTCATCGGCGTAGCCGTTGAAGTTTCAAAATGATATTTCCCTTACATATTCCTCACTAACAAAACTTTGAATTACGTAGGACTACCTCCACCCAAATATTACTTTAGCTACACTAACATGAGTGATCGTGAGCGTGAAGATTTTGACCGCTACTACAACAGTTTTAATGAAGTTAGTCCATACAATATAGCCGATGAATGTGAACGTTATAGCGTGAATGATATGCGTGTGCTTAGGGTACGTTTCCAGGCCTTTAGAACGATGTACATAGCCCGTTTTAAATGCGATCCGTTTGAAGTTGCTACCACGATCGCCTCATTATATTTTACAGTGTTCAAGAATAATTTCATGCCAAAGACACCTTAGCAGTCATTCACAGAACAACCCCCGCAGTTATGGGCACAAGGCTATTTACTGGCTCATACAACTACAGCAACAGAACGGGGTATACATAAAACATGCCCGCAACACGGGTGAAGTAATAGCAAAGGTCAATGGTCATGTTTTTAGGGTTGATGGCCTTAGTGAGGATCCAGTCACTGGTGAGAAGACTGTGTATTCCTTTAACGGCTGGTGGAGGCATGGATGCACGCGCGCTGAATGTGCCATCACAGGGGACCTTTATGGAAGATCTCTCGCCGACAGCCTCGCATGGATCATCCGTAACCGTGATCAATTTATAGGCTCCCAGTGCACTCACAAAATCGTGTGGGAGCAAGAGTATGATGCACGGATGGAAACAGATGCCTAGTAATGTGAAGAAATAAGGGCCATCAAACGTTCAATGGTGTTGGACCCCCTCAAATGCAGTGAGAGCTTGTTTGGAGGGCGCACAAACCCATTGAAACTATACTTTCCGCCTACGGAGGGCGTGAAACTCCACTACTAAGACTTCTGCTCTTTATACCCCTACGTGATGAAAAACAATTCGTACCCGGTAGGTGCGCACAAACATGCACAATAACACCAAAAGGTGGCTGAGCAACTATCTTTCAGGAAGATACTCACATGTCACATTTAATGGCAAGTCATTCAAAAACAAGCTTTTTCCGAACGGGGCCCCCTCAAGACTCTGTTCTCTCACCAACACTCTTCAACTTATACATGCATGACATTCCAACACCCATAGATAACAAGCTTACCTTATCATCATATGCAGATGAAATCACTCTAACATTCACTCACAACAACATCGACAACGCTACAAATAACATACAAACATACATAAAGAGTATACAAGACTGGCTCACACACAATAGACTCAAAGTAGCGCCAACAAAATCGACCATCATCTCGTTTACAAGCAACACAAAAGAACACCAGATAACTCCACAGCTTACACTAAACAACACCAACATTCCACACACTCTCAGGACCAAAATACTTGGGGGTCACATACAACACATCATTATCTTTTGCAAACCACATTCAGGACATTAAAAACAAATGTACTTCAAGACTTAACACGCTTAGGGTACTAACAGGCACAAACTTTGGACACCAGCAGGAAACAACATCACTCATATACAGCCAATATATTCGCTCAGTTATGGACTATGCCAGCCCATGCTGGGCACCAATTATCTCAAACACACACATAAAAACCTTACAGACAATACAAAACAACGCACTTCGTATCATTACAGGATGCACTCAAACAGCAATAGAACACCTGCACACAGAAAAAAAAAAACTGAAAGTTAGGGAACATTTAGACATGAGGGGAACACAATTCAAGGCAGCAGCGACAACTAACCCACAACACCCTTGCCACTACATGTACAATCATGCACCGACACCTCGCACCATTAAGGTAACACCAGAGAGACATTATAACCAAATACTCCATTCCATACCACACCCCACAGACATCACACAGTACAGAAAACACATACACACACACCTAACCCACAAAGCACTGACACGACTCAGTCCGAATGCGGTCCTAGGTGCGAAGCCGCCACCCATTAACAGGTCAGAGATCAGCCTGAGCAGATCGGATCGAGTTAACTTAGCACGATTCCGATGTGGACATCACCCCAACTTACGGACATATAAACACAGAGTAGACAACTCCACAGACGACACTTGCCCCCTGTGCTAGGACACACCACAAACAATTGAACACATTATGACAGACTGTACTGCTCTAGCACAACAACGAACACAACACAATATCACTAGTGTGCTGAACCTCTGGTCCACTCCGGAGAGGGCGATCGGTTACCTTCGTGCCGCCGGCTTGCTCGATCAGGGTGGGCTGATCGGCTAAACAACAACAACAACAATCACGAACTGGCCACAGATACCTCACGGGTTACAAACATACCTGTAGCCAGCTTCACAACGGCCTACGCCCGCATCAAGCTTTGAGGTCTACTGCACTCTCTTTGACGGAGGGTGCTGTAAGCTGACACAGATAGCGTGATATTTACAGCGAGGGAGGGTGAACACATTCTTGCTATTGGGGAATTCCTCGCAGAGCTAACTGACGAGATTATGGATGAATATGGTGATTGTGCATACGCAGACTCGTTTGTGTCAACAGGGCCAAAAACGTATGGGGTACGGGTGAGGGTAGGGGATGATATGAAGTATATCGTGAAGGCTAAGGGTATCACGCTTAACCATGCGAACCGTCGAGTCGTTAACTTTGACTCGTTGAAGTATCTAGTGTGCTTGGAGGATGAGGGTGACCAGCCACCCCAACTGACTGTGAGGACGCACAATTTTCGGGCGCAGAAACTGGGGGGCGTGAAGGAACTTAGGGGCACGAAGGTATGCCGTAACACTTATAGGAAGCGTTACCAGATGCCTGGTACCTATGATACCGTAGCCTTTGGCTACCTTAGTCTTTGATTGTATTTATATATATGTGTATTCTTAACGGTTTGTTTATTTATTACGTATATTTGCTTCAATTAAGGTTTTATTTTCTCCTTTGCGTGTGTGCGTGTGTGTGTATAGTAAAAAGGTAAGTTCCGCCCACTGTAAGATAGGTCTCGTGACTCTTGCCACTACATGAGCATATCTCTATCCCTGCGTGCTCAATTGACTTCTGCATACCCTTGAGCTCAGACGTGTATTCTCCCACATAGACGAAAAATAGTAATGGCTACCTTTAATATTGCGTTTTCAACGTTTATGAATTGGTATTCGGCAAAGTGCCAAGATGTGGTGGGTACTGAAAAACTCCCTATTCCCACCTCCTTTGATACTTTTAAGTGAGCCGACGAAGGACCAAGATGTTCAAATACTCTACGGGTATTCTGACGAGGGGATTGTAGGATTTCGTAGTACAAACGATGTATTGAAGTATGTTGTAGACCTAACCTTTATAAAAGCTCACATATACCGCGAAGTAGAAGAAACAAAACGTTCAGAAGATAAGCAACAGTTATGGATAGTGAGTCTTGTTGATGAGTGGAGGGACAAGCGATATTACTGTATGTCATGTTACATCATACCTACTACTCGTACCCTACGGCTGTGAATGTAATTCTTGTTATCATGGAGAAGCTTAAGTACTTTTACCACTATATTAATATATATCATGACGAGGTTTGTAGTGAGGTTGTGGCTCTTGGCTTGTGTGAGTTTTTAACAGATTTCAGAGACGAGTATCGCTTTTTAAACAAAAAGGATAAATATGGGCATATGTTTCTCTCAAACAATGCACCGGATTGTGTAGATGTTTAGTTTGTGGAAATGAACGTATGGTGAGTGATAAAACATTAAAACCGGTATTGCTTCATGTAACGGAAAATTCTGTTTGTCCAGTATAAGGGGCACAATGTTCGAACAAGCCTGTACACGCTTCAGCAGTTTATGGTGTTACTCTCACCCCCAATCGAGCCGCCCACCCGTGTACCTCACCCCTCAGAAACACAGGAGTTCGAGCAAACCCGTACACGTTTCATCGGCATGACTCACTCCGCCCGTCGAGCCAATCCACCCACCTGTGGCTCATAGTCATCTCAGAGCTTGAACCGACTAGACGTGCGAATACGATGGAACTTCCTTTGAGAAGCATTCTCAACGCCGCGTACGATGTGTCCGTGACGAAGTCATTGCGCGTGTTCAGGCGTGAAACCGGCACCATTAACTATTACTTGAAACGATTTGCAGGCAAGCAAACTCTGGTAAACGTAATGTTATTTATTTAAGTGTTGAGGAGATGAATAGAGTGTTCGTGGGGAGAGGACCGTTATAAAATAACTGCAGGTGTAGGTACAAGAAGAGAGCAGTTTAGTGATGCCCCCTTATATGCCATTGTTTACACGTTGTGTATAAATAACGAACAGGCATGCATTGATTTACGACTGATGTGGAAGAATGCATCTGATAATAACGTTCTTGTCCTTACGCGAAACCGTTTCATCATCGACAGAATGTTTGAAATCGTCGGATTTCGCAAGCTGAAACCTGTATTAGATGCGCGTGTTACGGATATGATTTATTTTGACACGGTTCTTGAATACGTATACACCGCTCTGCTCGACGGATTTATCGAATGTAGGAATGAACAAGGCGAGAATGGTCTAGAGCTGGTTGCATATTTAAAAGGTTTAGACTCTTCGAAATATCCTGAACTTTGGTACAAAGTACTTGAGCGGTACACGGCAGAGCTTGCCTACATTGTTCACCCTGAAGAGCTGTATCTCTATATAATGAGTAGCTGTCGTTAGGACTTGGAAGATTATTTCAATTGCCGCTATGCAGAATGAAGAAGAGTTCACGATTGAAAAGCTCGGGGCGGTAAGAAAAAATCCTTGATTGGAAAGGAGTGTTTATAAACTTGTATTTAATAACGATGTTGTTGTTGACGATGACCTCTTTGTGCGTGTTTTTGATTGTATTCTAGCCGTGTTTAAAGATAACTTGCCAACCGAATGTAAAGTGGGCAAAAAAAGTATTGAACGATATGAAAGCCATTTATATCGAGTATAGGTATCCGTGTAACTTGAGCGGTGAAGTAATGCTTGGACAGTTTTACCGTGTAGTGCAAAGTAACAACGATGTGAATGTAGACTCGATTCCGTGTGAGTTTAGCGTTTTGCGCCGTAGAACATGAAGTATTTTAATGTATATTTATTTAATTATTTAATTGTGTATATATATATATATATATATATATATATATATATATATATATATATATCCTCTACTAATATGCAATTCATTATACGTTTTGTATATTATTATTTTCAATAGATTTGATTATTTAATATAACTGTATATATATATATATTTATTTTTTTTCCTGTACTAATATATTGATGGTTATACTACAACGTTTTGTATATTTTTTAGGATATATTTCTCGTTCTTATTTCTTATGCTATTATTTTTTTGATCATATATATTCCATTGTATATTTATTTTGATTATGTATTCATCGTTCGTATTTCTTATGCTATTATTATTTTTAATCATATATATTCCATTGTATATTTATTTTCTATATATTTCGTGAAACTGAATCCATTAATTCGTCTAAATAGACAGGATGATGTAATGGTGTTTTATTTAATTCTTTTGGTTGTACACATTTAATTACATCAAATGGCTGCCTTCTTAAACGGATTTCTAAACCAACTGCCAAAAATATCTGGACAGCACAATCTGGCAACCCTAGTAATGTACACCTGAACAATCCAATTACGCCTTCTAAGTCAACTGGCTGGTTAATCCAGAATATTTCCTTTAATTAAATAAATAGCGCAATCTGGCACCTCAGCCAGATAAGCCAACTGGCTGATTAAGTACATATTAAGACAATGGCCGCTCGGCTGAAGTCTTAATATGCGCTTGGCTCCTGCCAGGCGAACACCTCTCTTCCTCGCTCTCCTTCTCCTCTCTTTCTCTTGGGGGATAACTCCGCCTCCAAGTAGCATAACCCCTTGTTGCTCTTACACCATTCCCCCCTTCCCGTTTGTTGCATAACATCTTGCGACATTCCCCCCTTTGTTGCTTAACTTATGCAACATTTCCTTTGCAACATTGATCAACATTTGCAATTGCATTGAACTTAGGGTTGCCAAATTTTTCAAATGCCCATGCGGGACAAAAAATTATTATTTTTTTTTTAAGACCAAATTTTTTTTAAAATTGAAACGATTTCTTCAATGGTTACAACAAACAAAATTCGAAAAATTTTATTACAATAATATTTAACAATTAAACATCCTGAATAAATTGAAATTATTATGCATAATATTGAAATTCTAAATCAATTCATCCCTAAAAAATTTGCTTAAAATATATTTTTGCGGGACAGTTTGAACGCGGGATTTTGGCGCGGGATTCTTGGATCAAATGCGGGACTGTCCCGTAAAATACGGGACGTCTGGCAACCCTAATTGAACTCTCTCCGTTTTCGCCCATACTACTTATCCCGATTATTAATAAAGTTACCAAGAAGAGAGTAAAATCTAGAATCGGTATCCTGGGGTTGAACGGGAGGTCAATAAACAACAAAATTAAAGCTAATACTACGCGCCCTAACTTCAACGCACATCGCATTAATTGCTGCCGGAAAAACTATCTTAACCTCGATAGCCCTAAGGGAATTACGAATGTACAACAAAACGCCGCCACCAATCTTATGTAACCTATCATTAGTAAAAAGTTTAAAACCCGCTATATCAAGTTCTTCCAACAAGTCCCGAGTCACGGTATTTAACCACGTTTCGGTTATAGCAACTATATCGTAGTCCAGGAATAAATTATCGCCTTAAATTCGTTCATATTTCTAATACTACACGCGTTACAATAAAAGACGTTTAAATTATTTTTTTCTACGGATCGGCGATTTAAACTATTTTTCACGTCGGGCCGGCATTTCCCGGACACAACGTCTAAAGAAGGCTTCGACCTATACAGCTTTCGAACGTTCTCATCGATTAACCTACCTAGCCTAGTATTCCCTATTTCATTGAAATTCACCCTATCTTTTATAAAAAGGTCAGGATCACTAAATTCTGACCACAGCTTTACGAAGGGTACATTTTCCTCAGCACAAATCTCTTCTAGTTTCAAAAAATTTCTTTTTGACGTAATATTAAGACCCAAACCGCGCCTAGGGATAATACCTAGAACTAAAGACCTATCTGACCTTGCCTTCAGGGACCTACTTAACTCCTATAGCTCTCCAAAAAGTCAGACACTCTCATATCGGGCCTATACGAGTCATTGCCCCCTTAGGGCATATTATACTTTTCTGAGTCCGAATTTCACTCTGACTAATATGTATTTTTATGTGAAATTTAATTCTAAGAGGGGTTTCTTTTATGCAACTTTCCCAAAAAATCGCGTTATCATGTTCAAAATTGCGGTTTTCTCTTCTATGTTGAAATACCGAATATTCAGTTGAACACAACCTCATATTTTTAACCTTTTGTCGTAATTTGTTGCCATTTAGACACATTAACTTTGCTCAACTCTTACACAGGTTTAATACATACATACATAAGAAAAAAATCAACTCCATTTGAATCTTTGTAATCATTTGGACGCAGAAGGCGAAGTTCAACATTCTCTCAATAGATGGCTCTGAGCAATTACGCCAGTTACACTGGTATGCATCAATTTTGCTGTCAAGGGTTTTGTAAGTGATTCTTATAGAGTTTTTCCTGCTGATTTCGAATCTGCAATCCCTTTTTCTCAATCAGCTCAGGTTATCCGGCTATGGCCTCATAAGTAAAATAGAATTTTTCGTGATTTTGTCAAAGCGGAATTGGAACAGTAACATCTATCATCACTTGTTTCACTTGTATAATATCTTTTTTTACTTTTCAGGCATATAGATAAAATATTTCATAATGAATAGAGCGTGTAAAATGATCCCAATAGATTCTGCTACATATGTGGGACGGTTACCTTGCCAAATAACCAGTCCCAAATCACTAAATTTGTGAAGACAATGTATAGAGCATACTTTGGAATTAAGCTAGGGGACCAGGACAAAAATTTCGCCCCTCATATGTGCTGCAAGACGTGCATTGAAAATTTGAGAAGATGGAGCAAAGGCAGAGCGAAATCTTTGCCTTTTGGAATTCCCATGATTTGGAGAGAAGGAAAGGATCACGTGACAGATTGCTATTTCTGCATGACAAACCTCCAAGGTGGGCTTATAAATTTATTTTTCTTAAATATTTTGAAATCCTCCTATGAAACTTGACATAATATTCACCATAATGTAATATTCACCATATATAGCATAATATTCACCATAATGGTAATCATACATTTACATATATATATTGTTATAGAAAATACATTTACACATACATATTGTTATACAAGTTACATTTACATATACACTGATTGTATATTTTCTTTCTTTTTCATTCATATTGTCCCCGAAGGGACAATATGAATGAAAAAGAAAGAAAATATACAGACTCCATCGACCTATTTCATATCTTACAGACCGCAGCCTTCCCTCACGAGCCGCCATTGCATTGTCTGAATGCTTCTTCTATTTCATATGCAAGTTTTATATCCATGTTTCTGTGTTTCTATTTTCAGGAGTTAACAAGAAGAATAAACACATTGTTGTATACCCTGACATTCCTTCTGCTATGAGACCTGTACCCCATGGTCCTGGAATTCCAATACCCGACCCACCTCAAACCCTGGACTTCGATGATTCTGATGATGAATCAATGACCAATGCCAATGATCAGTCCCAGTCGTATATACCTCAAACTACCGCTTCAAATGAGCCGAGGCCTCTCAACCAGGCCAAACTTAATGATCTTACCAGGGATTTAGGACTTTCCAAATTAGCTGCCGAGATCTTGGGCTCACGACTTCGAGAGGACAACTTGCTGGCTCCGGGAACAACATTCTCCTGGTATAGGAAACGAGAGGAAGAATTCCGCAAGTTTTTTGCAGTGCACGAAAATACCTCTTCCTTAGTGTACTGCTGCAATGTTGAGGGGCTAATCGAATCCTTGGGCTTGCCATATTACGCATCAGAATGGAGGCTATTTATAGACTCGTCTAAACGAAGTTTGAAAGCAGTACTTCTCAACATTGGGAATAGGGTTGCATCAGTCCCTGTAGCACATTCCGTACAACTTACTGAGAGCTACGATAACATGAAAATTTTACTGGATGCTCTCGTATACGACCAACATAACTGGAGGATCTGTGGAGATTTGAAGGTAATACTAATATGTTATAATAATGTTATAATGTTTCAGACCAACAAAGACCCTAGGATCCACTATGTTGTTTTTCCAAAGGTTATTTGAGAGCATATAAGAACACTTAACTTCCCCACAGAAGTGATACGGTCCAATGCATAGATTTTTTTATCTGATAGAACAAATTCTCTAAATTCTTTAAATACTTTCATTTTTTTTCAGATTGTGGCATTTGTATTGGGAATGCAAGGGGGATACACGAAATACCCATGTTTCCTCTGCAAATGGGATAGCCGAGCGGATGAGAAGCACTATGCACAGCGTGAATGGGCATCCAGAGAGAATTTTGAACCTGGGTCGCATAATGTCGTTTCAGTGCCCCTTGTACCACCAACAAAAATTTTGCTCCCACCACTTCATATTAAGGGCTTGATGAAAAATTTCATCAAGTCAATGAATAAGGAGGGTTTCAGCATTCCGATATCTCGAGAGTAAATTTCCTCATATCTGATGCTAAACTAAATGCTGGGGTTTTTGATGGTCCTCAAATTCGAACTTTGATCAAGGATACTCAGTTCGAAAACGCAATGACTCCAACTGAGAAGAATGCCTGGCAGGCATTCAAATCAGTTGTCACTGATTTTCTTGGCAAGCGTAGAAGTCCAGAATACGAGTCCGTTGTCGAAAACTTGATGGAAGCTTTCAAAGCTCGTCGGTCGCGCATGTCCATAAAAATGCACTTTTTGTGGTCCCACTTGGACTATTTTCCTGAAAATTGCGGGGATTATAGTGAGGAACAGGGTGAACGATTTCACCAAGATATCAAAATAATGGAAGAGAGGTACCAGCGAAACTGATATATCAATATGCTGGCGGACTATTGCTGGTGTTTGAAGCGAGACGTGCCCGAAGAAAAACACAGACGGAAAGCCAAAAAAACTTTATTCCTTCCTCAATAAACTTTTTTCCATATTCATTGTATGAATAAAAGTATTTATTCACACAATGTTTTCATTTTTCACGAGTGTTCTTATAATATTACTCGTATCTAAAGTGTTTAAGCTAAAAAAATCAATAAATTTGGGGATAAAATTGGACTTATAATAAATGGCCAATAGAGAAAAAACCTGACCTGATTGAGGAAAACCAATGTCATTTTCGAATTCAGCATGGTCGAATTATATAATATGAGTTGAAAAAACCCTCACAGCAGACAAAAACATTTCATATGCATACCAGTGTTATAATTGTGAAGTAGAAGTGAGTGGACGCCATTTTTTTCGGTAAATGTTTTTTATAATTTTCCTAAGTTTAATCACCATTATTATATTTGTTTTGACTATAATTTCATTCTAGAAGTACTGTATTAAGGAAGCTCCCTGTTTACTTTGTTTAACCCTTTAAGCCCTGAATTTTTTGTAGGGTTAAGTCATGAGTGCTTGTATTTGAGACGTTAGCAATTTGTACCTTCAGTCCTTGAAGGGTTAAGTAATATTTTTAATAACTGTGAAGAAAAGACTATTCAAAGTTCCTTTCGAAATGGACACAAAGTTTTCAAGGGTAAATTTCTGTCTATGATAACACGTGTGTCCAATTGGATACATGAAATGAATTTTTCATTACGATTGTTTTTATGTACTGTTATATATATATATATATATATATATATATATATATATATATATATACAGTATATAAATAAAAATTTATATATATATATATATATATATATATATATATATATGGGATGAATTTCACAATAAAACACGTGAATGAATGAATGCTGCAAACCCACAAGGAAAAAGAAAAAGAAAAACAATTCCAACGCCTTTCGCGTATTCAGAGCTACACCTCGTCAGGGAATGAAGATAAAAAGCGAGATGGCCAAAGATATATACAACGTACAGGAAAAACAAACAATTAGCACATACTTAACAAGGGTTAATGAGAGGCAAACGAAATTTTAACATGATATTGTCAATTTTATACATTCAATGAATTGAATGTATAAAATTGACAATATCATGTTTAAATTTCTTTTGCCTCTCATTAACCCTTGTTAAGTATGTGCTAATTGTTTTGTTTTTCCTGTACATTGTATATATCTATGGGCATCTCGACTTTTATCTTCATTCCCTGACGAGGTGTAGCTCTGAATACACGAAAGGCGTTGGAATCGTTTTTCTTTTTCCTTGTGGGTTTGCAGCACATATATATATATATATACACATATATATATATATATATATAGAGAGAGAGAGAGAGAGAGAGAGAGAGAGAGTACTAACTACCACCTTATTACCTTATTAAACCTTTGTTGACTAATGGACACATAAATTATTTCATTTAGAAATGTTCTTACAAAAAAAAGATTGCTAAAAATGCTTATATATACCTCCTATGCATATTTCAGGTAAAAAAATGAACCTACCCTAAAATTAAATGGTACTGAATGACAAAGGGTTAAGCTTATGTTACACCATTATTACAAATTTTAAATTATATTTGCAATGCCAAATTCAGTCTTCTATTACCAAAATAAATATTCATTACCAAATTTAGGTTAATTTGGTAATTAAAAATGCCGGTTGGCAAACCTGATTATAACCAAAAATTATATTCCTTGTCTATATTTATGGCGAAAGAACACTAAACATAATGACATGAATTTGTTACAGATTGGACAAGAGCGAGAATAAGCACCGACTAGACGTGATGACCGAATATGCCCCCAAAACCAGGAAAATGTCAGGTTCAAAGCTCTCGGATGTTGTTGGCCCGGGGAAGGAGTTCATTCCCAGCGAGGTGCCGACATGGAGAGCCGTTCTTCAGAGAGGGATTCGTCTGCAGGAGGAAAAGTTCCTCATTCATGACATCCAAAGGTCTAAATCAGTGATGTAGGTCTCGAGATCGGTCTCGGTCTCGAGACCGATCTCGAGACCCAATTTGCAGATCTCGATCTCGATCTCGGTCTCCGCTATTTAGATCTCGGTCTCGATCTCGGTCTCGACAGACGCGGTCTCGGTTTTTCTCCCCGAGACCTTTCGAGACCTCTCGAGACTGTATTGAAAAATACATGTTATTGGCATACTCATGATGGTGGCTTGGTTGAACAGACACAATTCAGAATGTTTATGAAAGTTTGTAAAAGTAAGGGACTCTAGGTATTCACTAATCAGTCACCCTGTTTTGAGTTGCCACGTTTGTCTTGCGGGGGGTGTGGGTCTGGATTTTTTTAGGTTAGCGCTACAACCCCCCCCCCCCCCCCCCCCCCCCGTCAGATTAATTAAGAGTAACCACCTGGCACTGCAAGCAGTTAATCGACAAGCTGACCGAAGGAATTATTCGTCGCTTTATTAAAGGGGTATTCGTCACATGCAAGATGGCTGAAAAGGACGGTGCTGATGAAGTCCCTTGCCATTTGCCAATAGCATCTATCCAATTGTAACATTACTTGACCCACAGTTTGGTCTACAGTGGGTGGACATTGAAGTACGAGCTGATAAAGATATTAAAGTAGAACTTAAAGAGGAAATAAAAGGTATGTTATAATTTCATAATAAATTTTGAAAATTATCACAGAATTCATTATACCGACATATTTTTTATCATTAAAATTCATTATAGATCTCTTTGGGCTGAGTGGATGTTGAATTAATGTCATATATATATATTATTTAGACCTTATGCTAATTGCCATGCCTCTGTTTATAGTACTGATATGTCAATTTATTTTTCATAGAAATGGTGTTGGAAAAATGCTATACAGGAAACTCAAGCACGAAGAATGAGCAGATACAGAGAGACAGCGCTCATTCTCACAGCAGCGATGACGAAATAAAACAGAGTCAAACCAAAGTTCCGAGACTAATGGCAAAATATCAAAGCTATCGGTCCAAGCAGAAGAACATTGAAACTGGGAAGATTTTGAACCGCAGGGAACAGTTGCGGCGGTACCTCTTAGAGATCGATGAATCTCATATTTTAGACAACTGCTCTCCAATAAAGTTTTGGCACCATAAAAGGGATAAATTCCCATCACTGGCCAATATTGCCATGACTGTTTTAACAGTGCCTGCCTCTCGTGCTCCAATTGAGCGTGTATTTAGCCATGGAGGCATAACAATGAGGCCCCACAGAAGTCGAACTTCAGCAGATCTTCTGAGCATGCTGATGTTCCTTAAGTGTAATGAGCACCTATCATGCTTTAAATAAATGCACAAGTCAAACTGGGTAGTGGGTACGTTCATTAAACCTTCTGTAACAGATATAAAAGAAGTAAATAAATATAAAGTACGTGTATATATATATATATATATATATTCATTTGTTAATTTATAGGCTACACGTTTTGCATTCAACACACTACATCTGAGAAAGTAGTTATTAGTTTATTAATATACTTAACAGTCTAATTTCCATAGTAGTGTAAAACAAATTGAAAGGGCATGAGCTTGGTCTCGATCTCGATCTCGGTCTCGAATTTTAAGGGTCTCGATCTCGGAAGGTAGATCTCGATCTCAAACCTTTGATCTCGGTCTCGATCTTGGTCTCACAGGATCAGGTCTCGGTCTCGGTCTCAGTCTCGGACTTGGTGGTCTCGACTACATCACTGGTCTAAATACCCTATCCGAGAGATGACTGACGAGCTGGCTTCACTCGTGATGACTCAGTGGAGGAAGTCGAATGTAAAGTTCTCCCCGCCTGTGACAATCATGGAAAAATCGCTCTCATATAAGATCTTGTTGAAATGGAAGGATATGACAGACGTTGTGAACGGGAGAGTTAAGTCTGCTACCCAGGAGAAGAGGATGGCTGATCTGGATAAACTCTGTGAAGTCTGCGTTTGGAAGCATCAGATCTTGTGCGGCTCAGAGGGCGTGGATGCTCAGGATGCTCCCTCAAGGCCCATGTGAACTGTAACTGTCCTTTGGAGGTGAAGATTTCTAAACTGGACCTTCAGTGGCTGTACTACCAGAGAGTGAAGACTTCCGAAGCTTCAGGAATCCAGATGTCTTCTGTAGACTTCGAAGACAGCAGCAGACAGATCAAAGCAGCGAAGAGGAAGGAGGCTGAAGAAGCTTCTGCTGTGAAGAGGAAGAAGAAAGAGGAGGCTACTAATGAGGAGCTTCTCATGAAAGACTTTGAGGAGGACGAAGACCCAAACTTGGAAGAAGCTGCAAAAGAAGCCTCTGGCAATGCTGAGGCTACTGAAGCTCCTATGGACGTTCCCGCTGAAGTACCTGCCGAAACTCCAACTTCTGCTACACGAAACTACATGAAGATCCAAGGGACAGCTTCATCAGCTTTGAGGTACAGGGTGGCAAATGTTCCGGCAGCTACAGTTGCCACTGGCTTCCTGAACGACCTCATCAAGGCTGGTCATCTTTCCAAAGACAAGGCTTACTTGGCCATAGATGGCATGAAAGTCTGGAGGGCCAAGGAGGAAGTAATGGCTTCATCAGTTGAAGCTCTCACGCAGAGGTCAGAGGAGGAGATCTCTGGGATATTCTTTGATGGCAAGCAGGATAGGAACACAAAGGTGTTGAAATATGACAAAGTGACAGGGAGATTTCATCCTGGCAAAGTGATCGAGGAGCATTACACTATCACGTGGGAGCCTCAAGGAAAGTATCTCTTCCATTTCACTCCCGAGGAACCTGAGGAAGGAGAAAAGCCTGCTCATAAGATCGCTCATGGCCTGCATGAGTGGCTTCTGGATCACGGAGCTGACGAGAACCTTGTAATGATTGGAGGAGACTCTACCAACACCAACACGGGGTGGTCTAGAGGCGCCATAGCCCTATTGTAGAAGATGCTGGGTCGCAAGTGCCACTGGATGATCTGTCAGCTCCATGTGAACGAGCTCCCCCTGAGGCACTTAATCATCAAGCTGGACGGCCCTGTAACTCCCCGGTCAGGCTTCAGTGGGCCTATTGGAAAACTTCTTGAGAAAGTGAATGAACTTGAGGTCAACTTCAACTTCAAACCAGTGGAAGGAACTGAAGATATCATAGAGCTGCCAGAAGAGATAGTCAAATCTCTCTCCACAGACCAGCACAACTGCTATCTTCTGATCAAAGCCATCAAGTCTGGAAGTCTCAGTCCAAAGTCTTCTGGTCTCAAGTGCGGACCTCTGAACCAATCCAGGTGGCTCACTACTGCACAGGCCATCTTGCTGTTGTGGATGAGGGAGCACGGACTGAAGGGGGAGGTGTTGAGGAGGCTCGAGGTCCTCGTGAAGTTCTGCCTCAACTTCTACTTCAAAATGTACTACGACATCAAAGTGAAGCATCACCTCAAATTTGGTCCTGCACACGTTTTTTCAAGCCTGAGGCTGCTGAGGAACCAGACTAGCGAGGTCAGGAACATCATCTCTGCGGCAGTGATAAGAGGAGCTTACCACACACATCCTGAGAACATCCTGGCTTCATTCCTGCGCAGTGAGGGTGAGCATCAGAGAGCTTTTGCTGTGAGCCAGATAGAGAAGATCAGAGAAGGAAGGGACTTTGGTGATACGACAATGAGGCCCCATAAAAATCCCAAAGTCAATCTGCAAGCCACTTCACCTGAGGATCTCATCAATTGGGAATCAGAGAATATTTACGAGCCTATTTTCACCTGCAAGATGACCTTGACTGAGCTCGAGGATCTCAGGAAAACCACTCAAAGTGGACGAGTTCTCTGTTCATACTCAGTCCTGCGAGAGAGCTGTACAGGAAGTCTCAACTGCTTCCCAAGTTGTGTACGGTCACGAGAGGAGAGATGGGTGAGTGAGAGCCAGGATAGACCATCGAGAAATGCTCCCAGTGTTCAGATCGAAGCAGGACATACTTAAGAGCTTTTCAGGTTTGAGTGACTGATGAAGAGGCTGAAAGTCCTCATAAGCTCAAATATAAGATCTTATGAAGCCACGCTTTTCAGGGTTCCAGGAAGAACAGGCGTGAAAACCTACACGTGGAGGTGTCAAGTCTCCCGCTACTCGATCAGAGTAGAGCTGGTGTGCCGCGCCTATTCTTTGAAGAAAAACTTAAAATTCTTAAGTTTTACGTGAAATCTAAACATTTTTTCAGCACCCAAAGGTGTTGAAACATGCAAGAAAGCAAGGATGAGGTCAGAAAAGCAGCTTTTAGACTAAATCATATGCAGAACAGCTGCGCGCTTTGGTTTGGGTGCCCTGAGGCTGCGTTAGACAGACTTCAAATCAGAAAATCGCGATTTTGACCATGAAAATGAGATTTTTCGGAAAAGTTGCAAATAATAAACCCATCTTAGAATTATTTTTTACATAGGAATACATATTAGCCACTTTGTTTTTCCAAAATTTCAACCCTGAACCCAGAGTATGATATGCCCTATTGCCCCCTACCATTGTCACCAACATCGAGTGACGGGAGGCAACATCAATCCTATCTACTGTACTTCGTCTCTAATCCTGTCAACCCTGGCCTCCGGTAGACAGACCCTCCTCCGCTTGGTTGGATTCCGTTCAACGAACTCCTTATCCATATGAGGCAGTAAGAAGTCCCAATTAAAATAGTTTCCCCCTAGTTCACATCCCTATTCAACTGGGCGAAAGGGTTCGAAACCTCGATAGCGGAGAATTCTTATCACCTAACGTACGTGGCCTAGCTCCACCCTTAACTTCTCTAAATTCCTCCCCGTCTACTAATCTCGGACCAACCTTAACCCCTTCCTCAACTCTGTCTAACCTTCCCGATAAGCTACCTATACTAGAAACTATGTTCCTCGCCTCATTCTTCAAATCATTAACGTTTTCAATGTTAGTATAGGTTCGGCCTTCGTCAACTGTAACCCTACCCCTGCCCTCATCAAGCCTTGCAAGTCTTTCCGTCACGTCGCGTACACTACGTTTTATATCAACTATCTCTTCCCTTAAATCACAAAAGAAACAAACCGATCTCTCGGTAATCTCCATAGGACCGCCAGTGTAATCCTTAAAATCTGTATACCACAGATTAACCCCACACCTAGCACACGACGCTTTCTGCGACGGCATCGCACAAGTTAAATTAATTAACGTTTATAACGGTCACAAGTTTAAGTTAAATTAAACCGGCACGCTATGAAAACCACTAATATTCAGTTACTTAACTCTAAGAATGTGAATATAATCGAAGTATATAAAATTCAGAACTTTCCAAAAGTAAATTTATCGGCAATATCCAAAAGTAGAAACAATATCAGAGAGCCCAGGGAATGCGTCCGCCCAGTAAGGAGTCTGGCTGACGAATGATGCACACCCAAAAGGAAAAGTGAAAAGAGAATCCAAGACTTTTGGTACATTCAACCGATTTCAATAAGCTTCAGAGCGAAGATAAAAGATCCCTTAAAGAGGTTATTCTAACGTTCAAAAATAAAATAGAATTTAAGAAATTAGAGTCGCTGAAGGTAGTAACCCTCCCTAACTAGAGGAAATGATAATTTTAAAATGTATGTGTATATGTATGTATGTTCTAGAGAGATGCGGGCATTGATTTGGGACGTGAGTAAGGAGAGGACAAACAAACGAGGGCTGGTTTATGAAATATATATATACACACAGTGTATATATATATATATATATATATATATATATATATATATATATACATATATACAGTATATAGTGTGTATGCGTGTGTGTGTGTGATAGGTTTTGGGTTAGGATCATCGTTTCACTTGACCTTAAGATAGAACTCACTTTCACCTCTCTAAACATCAGTCTCACTCAACTGTTGGACGTGATCGCATGTGTGTTCTGAAGTATAAAAGAAATTACAATACATATAATGTTAGAGGTGGTACCCCGTCGAAAGCGAAGTGAATAATGAACCCCTTTTTTGATCTAGGTCACGTCCAAGGTGGGACGCAGCCAGTTATTCTTATATTCAACAGACCCTTTAGGCCTTCAAATTAGGTTAAGTTATCTGTACATTTTTCACTATTTTGAGGTGTTTGATACTGATGTTGTCATACCGGTATTGGGTAGAGTAAGGTATTTTTCTATTCTGTTTTAATATCCTATAAACATAGATAAAATTGAGTTAATATATATATATATATATATATATATATATATATATATATATATATATATATATATATATATATATACTTTTGATTTGGTTAGCTTCAGTCCGAATTGTTCATTCTGACGAAGGACAAGCGTTTCACTCCACCTTAGACCTACAGTTTAACGTGGAATCCAAACCACGCCCCATCAGCAGGTCAGCGTCTTAACCAGGCCACCTAGGGTACCCATTTATCTACCAACCACTTTCTTTATTGTGTGGAAGGATGAACAGCTGGGTTTTGCTGCGCGCCGGCTGCCGTCGGGTCTCGAACCAACCCGGGGCCGATGGATTCGTAGTCAGCGACGCTAACAACTACACCACCGAGGTATATATATACTATATGCAGTATATAATGAGGGGGTCACGCGTCTTAAGGTACCTAAGCGCCACCACAGGCGAAAACGTGTTTTTGATGGATATCACTATTTTCACCCTTCCTCTATCGCGTGGTTTGGGTTATAATGATCTTACGACACTAGAAGTATGGTTGAAAACCTTATGAAGCGAACTACTTTTTTCCCCTCTATCGCCATCTGGGCTCTGCCGCCCAGATGTGATGCGCGTCTTAAGGCCCCAATATCCCGTTCAACTGGTGAGAGGTGATGGGGGTGGGAGTGGGACGCTCGGTCTCTGGGTGGCGGGAACAGCAGGAGGAGCACGAGCCAATGAAAACATGACAGCCACACCGCTCTGCTTTCTGATTGGCCACCCGCTCCACGCGCCGAGAGGGACACGACACAAACATCCCGCCAGTACTTTAAGACTCGCGTTGCTGTTAGCAGGCGTCCTGTGTTCGTGCTCATATTGCTGAATATTGCGTGGATTATTCTATTCACCCTGCTTCTAACTATTATCAACGTGTGCAGCAATATCTCACCGTGATAGTGATAGTGATGAAAAATCAATGGAATCATTCTGTGCCAGAAATCGCACCCAAAGTTCGGCATAATAAGAAAATCAAACAATTAAAAAAATATATATATAAAATATGAAAATCTATTCCAAAAACTCCTCAACATCTTAATTAGTATACTTAGAACTCTAATTTAGCCAAAAATGTACGTTCTAGCTGAATTAATAACAGATACTATTGCCAGAATATTGCTGAACTTTGGAGGCGATTTCTGGTGAATTTTAATTTTGGCGCTTAGGTACCTTTAAGACGCGGGACCCCTCAATTATATAGTTATGTTTTTTCTTCATTCTCTTTTACTTTTATCCTATAAATATATACATACAAATGACCTGATATATATATATATATAGTTACGTCTCTGGTGTATAATATTCAATTTTCTATTTTTTACTCTTTTTCGGTAGGTTGCCCTCATATTCTTTAAGTTCAACCAGCCCTTTTTGGGGTAAACTGGAAAAACCTCATCAACCTTCATGAGATTCCCTGCCCAACCCATTCGGCATTTTTGTTCATCCCTACCTCCACTCGGCATTTTTGCTCAACATTTTTGTTCAGCATTTTTACTTGGCATTTTTGCTCAACATTTTTGCTCAGCATTTTTCCTTAGCATTTTTGGTCAGATTTTTTGTTCTTCATTTTTGCTCGGCATATTTGCTCACCCTCCATTCGGCATTTTTGCTTCATCTTTCTCTCTTTTTGTTTAGGTTAGTTTAGTTACGCTCATATTCTTTTTTAAGATTCTTTCCGTCACATTATATTACTTCTTAGCCCTTTAGCGCCGGAATTGTTTGTAAGGTTAAGTTATGAATGCGTGTATTTGAAACGTTATCAATATGTAGCGGTCGTCCTTTTAGGGTTAATTACTTCTTATGAATCCCTTATCGACCTTTGTCACCTTATACTCTTTCTTATTAATCCTTTATCTACTTTTTCAGCCTCATCAACTTTCATCAAATGCCCTTTTCCCCTCTGACCTTCTTTTCCCTCACCCCTATCCCCTACCCACTTTACATTTATCCTTACCCCTCTACCCGACACGTCATTTATGAAATCATACTACTGAACCCCACTACCACCTCAGCGAGGTCGAACACTCCGTACACAAAGTCAAACATCCACACGACCACCCCCGGCTCCGCATAATTTAAGACATAGATATGAATAAAATTGTCCCCGTTATAATTTTGAGATTACGATTAATAACTCATACCCTTTTCCTTCTTAATAAACTAAATTCAAACCTACTGCAGAAATTCTAAATTACCCATGAAGCCTGTGCTCATCCTACCCAAACTTCATGCTCCTGGAATTGGAATGATCATTGAGTTGTTTTAAAATTTCGGATGATAACCAAAACAGCCTTTTACAAATATTGCAACCGGTAACGATTTTTTCAATATCCGCCGTCAGTATAATTATTGTGTGTGCTATTATCCTCAGTATATTTGTAGTGAAAAGACAATTCTCGCAACGGCAAAAACCAAGAGACACTGTACTAAGTGAAACTGTTAATCCACAGCCAAGAGTGCGTCCTCGTACCACTTGCACTAGACTTAACCACCCCAACTCATGTTTTGTATATAAATCTCTATTATAATAATCAGTGGCTATCATACGAGCTACGATTAGTTAGGATTTTATATTACAGTACTGTATATTAGTATTAATATCATTCTAGATGGGAGAGCCCTGTATAAATGAATAATTCTAACCTTATTTTTTGCATATAATGTCCATCCTCGCATGATACGTTATTGTACACAATATTCATGCAGAGTTTGGAAAAAATAAATACATTTTTAATTTTCTTCCTATTTTATATCTGCTAAGTAAATGATGAATTATTTCTTTTCTTAATTACCTTATCATGTTTTAGATTAAGCTTAATCATGTAATCGTGTTAAATTCTGCAATTTTCATTTTTTATACATATTCTTTCTTAGTTGTAAAATATGAAGTCATATCTTGCCGAAACTTTAAATTAACATTTAATTTTAAATTTTAAACATTTAATTTTGGTTCACATGCATGTTTAATTTTAATTCATAATAAAATGCATTTTTCAATTTCCATTTTTATTTAACTCGGCAAATCATAACATCAAATCTGTCAGTACACTGTTTAAGAGAAAAATGTGCTTTCATCTTCACATATCTTGCTTATCCGTCAATATACTGTTATAGCAAAAATCTGCCCTTATCCTCAAAAATTTTGCAAAAGAATTCAACCTATTGAGAATAAAAAAACATGTCAACATTAAATAATAATGTCGTCACCAATTTAAAACATAAAAACCCTTGTAATGTTTCAAATTATTATTCTCTCTGATCTGACCTAGAGGCTGAAGCAATATCTTTGGTATTTTAGAAGCAGTGAAATACAGTAAGAGAATATCTCTATCTTTTCCTTTGAGTCCTGTCTTCTCCAGAGAAGTGTTTAAAATAAAATAAATAATTTCTCCGATACGGTACAAGAAGGATCGGGGAATCAACCAATCACCTTGTAAGTATTCACAGAATCCTCCGATCCGTTACAAGAATAAATCGGAGTGAGGTATCAAAGAACTATTCCGAGTCCCTACACAGTACCAGCTACCCCAGAGTTAGAAATTCGTTGCTGCGACCTTACCAGAACTCCCGTCACCCTCGAACAACCCAAGGCCATAGACGGATGGTTAACATATATGTTCATTATATATAGTGTTTCAATGGCATACGTAGGCACTGCTCCTACAACTACCATTTGACTATGGCCTACTTGTATAATGTTTGTATCTGTTGAGTCTGAAATAAATATTTTGTTTTTGATTTGTTCGCTAAATTTTCAAACGACTGTGTCCGATCTGTGTACTATCAATGAGCAGATGTATTGTGGATGATTGCTACCAATACTGTGTTTGAGCGGTGCAAGATAAATTAACCAGAAAAAGGAAAAAATTATGAACATTTCTAACAAAAATGATAAGGAATTGTGAACAGCCGTCAGTATTGATGGCAACGTAAATAAATACTAGTTAAGACTACAGTAGGTTTAGTATGACACCTTGAGAAAAATCTCTCAACTTATCTGTGTATACTTCTGCTAAATCTATAAATAAAAATATTATACCCACAAAATCTATATCTAATTTCCTTTAATTGTATGTATGAAGAGTACGTTTTTAGTACAGATTTGTTTATTTGATATTACTTAATTTATTAATGATATGTATGAATGGGAGATAGTTAGAAGGAAATGAAGATGCCATTACAGCTCTATATGCTCGTCTAGGCGGTACCCATAGATTTCATTTAAACGTAGACCATTCACTGACAGAGAACCATGAAGGCTGTACTCTCATCCTTAATCCCATCCACCCACAGTGGGTATGTTTGAAAATAGGAAAGAAGGAAACCCTCAACAATTTGCAGGAAAATAAACTGCCCAGAAATTTTACAACTTACACAAGGACATCATTTATACATTTGAACGTCGATTCACTCGAGAAGATTATTTACTACTAGGTCATACTTGCTTTTGACCATATTGGCGGAGCTGGAAACGACTTCAGGGGGATCTTACACCAATAATTATTAATTCTGTACGTGAAGAATTTACACAAATAGTTGTATTGTACCGTTTCTGTTCCAGTTTACAACCGTTTCTTCGAGTAGGATTTGTATCAAGTGTAAAAGGTTTAGAATAGTCGATGCTATAGATCCTATTCAGAAGTTTAAAAACTTAGATGATATCTCATCTGAAGCGATACTTTTCTGAGGAATCCAAATTAAGGCTAGAGATTCACCGTTCGTATGATTTGTGACGAACGGCTGGGTTTAGCCTCGTCGTTCTGACGAACATTTTCAAGCCTTTGTATGTCTTTTCTCAAAGATAGGTACCAGAATTGCACAGCGTACTCGTACTTCGGTACAAGAAATGCCTCTTAATGTAATGTAGTATCTCATTGCAATTTCTTTTCAACCTCGAAGCAGCGTTTGAAGAACTAGGAAAAGATCGAGAAAGGGAGTTATGAGATACTTTTCATCGTCGCACATTTTAATCGGCTAAAATAAAGCAGATAATTAAGTAAGTACATATTTAGGATCACCTGAAGATCAGGGCCTCCAGCCTTCTTTAGTTAACCTTATAAGGCTAACTAACGAAAATATCACTACCTAACCTAACTAATCGTTAGGACAACTGTACGCCCTTGACGATTGGTTAGGTTAGGTCGTGATATTTTGTTAGTTAGCTTTATAAAACTAGCTAAAGAAGGCTGGGGGCCCTGATCTTCAGATGATCCCATATTTAAATTAAATAAATAATTAAACATACATTATGACTATATGAAAAGTTCATAAGGTATTTCATCTCGAAATGGCAGAATATAATTTTCTCTCTTAATAATGGAAAATTATTTTAACTAAAATTACTGTAAATTATGAAATGAAATGAAATGAAAAAGTTTATTGGCAGACTATAGTCCATATGACAAATATTATTAATACAATGACAGTTCACATAATAAGGATAGAAATATATACAATTGATTAGAAATAATGTTTTTCTGCTTTTAATAAAATTATTTATTAAAAAATTCTTCGGTGCAGGTGTAGTTTACGTCCGACTGACACAAAAGGGGACACAAACTACACTAGGTCAAAGTTGGGGGATATAAACTACACTAGGATCTTTATGAAACATTTTTTAAATGAATCTATCAAGTAAAACGTTAAAACTAACGAAAATATTACGATTTAACCTAACCAATCGTCAATTTATATATATATATATATATATATATTGACGATTGGTTAGGTTAAGTCGTAACATTTTCTTTAGTTTTAACGTTTTATTTGATTAGGTATACTCGGACAAAGTTGTGGAACGCAAACTACACTAGGATAATGTAGGGGAACGTAAACTACACTAGCATAATGTAGGGGAACGTAAACTACACTAGACACCACAAGCACCACAGGGGGGTGTAAACTACACTTGCTCCAATTCTTTTCTGACTAATCTTTATCAGCATATTTCAACTCGTCCACAGCAATTCCTGGTTGTCAGTAATATACTTAAACTTAAGAGTTTTGTTATATTCCTCAGTAGAACGGGCGCAAAATGGGAGAGTGCAATGCAATGTTGCAAATGTTGATCGATGTGGCAAGGGGGAGGGGGTATGCAACAAGAGGGAGGGGTTATCCTCCAAACTGCAATGAAGGGGGGGAAGCTTTGGGGGGAGAAGGGAGGATGACCTTCTCCTAAAGGGGTAACTTTAACCTAAAAGAGAGAGAGAAAGGAGGAGGAGGGTCTTTGGGAGAGAAGGTGGGATGTCCTCACCCCCGAAAGGTAAACCCTAACCTAAGCCTTAATCTAAGAAGGAGAGAGGTGTGTTCGCCTGGTCCAGCCAGACGTATAATGAGCGTCCACGGGCCCAGCATCTGTTATATAGAGGGCCTGGATTTGCCAGATACCACTTATTTATTTACTTATATATGGAGAAGTTACAAGAGAGCAGTATATATTTATTTATTTATATAAGGAGGGTTACCAGATACCACCATTTTAATTATTTATATATAGATGAGTTGTCAGAGAGCAATATTTATTTTAATTATTATTTTGATGGGTTGAGAGATACCCTTATTATGTTCAGGTGTACCTTATTAGGGTGAGTTGCCAGACAGCACCATTTATATATGCTGAGTTACCAGACAGCACCATTTAATTTAATTACTTATTTATTAAAGGCAAGAGAGACGTTCTTCTTAATTTGCTCGAATTAATTAAGACACATTTAAACGAATCCCAATATTAAAAATAAAAGAAATACAATTAATCCGAAATAAAAAAAACACCAAATTGACAACAGAAAATAACAGTACACTTTATATATATTTATATATTAAACATTGAAATTTTAATTAATTTCACCGAAAAACGTCTATTTACTTTTGTCAATCCTCTGTGCACGAGAGAATTAGAAAGAGAGTGAGGTGTACTTTCTCTTAGATATGTACGTACGTAAAGTGGAATTCTCGGCTCCTTTTGAATACAAAAATGTGTGCATGGCTAAACACACACACACACACACACACACACACCTTATTCTACTTGCTGAACCTGGATTAGCCCTACGATTTAATTAACATCACACATTCACATATATATATATATATATATATATATATATATATATATATATATATATAATTTCATGATATATCGGGTCCGCAAAAAAAAAAGGAGCATGACGAAAATTGCTCTCACGCCCGCATTTTTTGCCGGACCCTTAAATGCTTAAATGTTATATATCTAGCTAAAGATAAAAGAGGCCAGAGTTGTATAAAACAAATTTCATCAAAATCGGTCATAAAATAAAGATTTTATGGCCACAAACGTGCAATGACTAAAAAACGTGAATTTCCGCGTAAAAATTTAATGTTTTTCTCATTTTAAATTATTTTTTTCAGAGGCCTAAATAATTTTAATCAATAAAAATGATAATATGCCCTTTTCTAAAGAAGATAAAATATTAATAAAACATTATAGACTTGATAAAAATTATGGCGCAATAAAATTATTACAAGAGTTTCCGAATAAACCATGGTCGAAAGGAGGTTTGGACAAGCTGTTAAGAAAAATCGACGAAACTGAAAGTACTGAAAGGAAACAAGGAAGCGGGAGGCCAAGATCAGTTCGAACCGAAGAAAACATCAGAGATGTGGAACTAAGAATTTGTAGTCAAGAAGGCAGACCAGGGACTCACGTGACACCGTCCAGAATTGCTAATGAGTTGAGCATATCCGAAAGTAGCGTCAGAAACATTATTAAAAACGACCTTGAACTAAAACCTTATAAACGGATACACGGGCAGAAAATTAACTGAAATTAACGAACAGAAAAGAGTTGTTTGTTCTGAAAGCATGTTAAGAAATATCACTCCCGAAAAAGTAGACCTCGGTTTTTTTACTGACGAAAAGAAGTTTACGGTAGAACCACCGCGAAATTCCCAAAATGACAGAGTGTATTCAAGAGTTAATCGTAAAAATGAAATACCAGATGATAGACTTTATGCTACCCGTAATCATTTTTCTGCCAGCGTAATGGTATGGGTCGGTGTGTCTAAACTAGGCAAGACATCTGTTTTTTTCGTAGAGCCAAACATCAAAGTAGACGCCCGCTATTACACTGAAACTTTGTTGGAACAAATGCTGCCCGAAATGAGACGATTGGCGAATAATGGTTACTTCTTATTCCAACAGGATGGCGCTCGGGCGCATACCGCTAAGTCAACTATTGAATTTTTAGAAAATAATGTTCCTGAATTGCTTTACCCAAAAGATTGGCCCCCTAATAGTCCAGATTTGAATCCCGTAGACTACGGAATATGGGAAATGTTGGCTGAGAAAGTGTACAAGCATAAGATCCGAAATGTCGAACATTTGAAAGAAGTTATCGTACAAAAATGGAAAGAAATTACCCAAGATCAAGTAGATAAAGCTATAGATCAATTTAGGCCCCGATTACGAAGGGTTGTAGAGGTTTCTGGCAAACATATCGAACAATTTTTTTAGTCTTATAATTTCGTTTTCTTTGGAAATTGTAAAATTATATGACATGTTGTAGTAAAACTTTTATATTTTCTTTAATTTTTGACGTATTTACATTAAATTTGGTACTAACTTAGTTTATTTGTTGCTTATTTGCCTAAAATAAGTTATTTGTCATTATGTGTAAAAATAAATGTACAGTAAACATTTTCGTCATGCTCCTTTTTTTTTTGCGGACCCTGTATATAGAAAATAAATAAACAGTCAAAATAGTTAATTCTATACACAACTTGAACGAAGAACATGGGGTTGTTTCTGGTGGGTATGTGTGCACTACAAACCTATAAGAAATACGAACGAAGAATATGGGGATGTCTGTGGTGAGTATGTGTGCATTAAATGCCTAAGATATACATATCTACTGAGAAGCCTATTATTTTTTATAAAGAAATTTCAACGAAATCAAAGTAATTGAGGAATCGCAGTTCATTTGTTTTGTTCGTACTTTCATGCTGGTATATTTAATTAACAATAAAAGAAAAATGCATCCAATATAATAATTAAACACTATATATATATATATATACACACACACACACATTCTCATAGAATAAAATTTTAACAGTGTCTACATACTTTCGTCAAACCTTTCTTTGAAAGTATTTCTGGACAAAAATGTACATCGAGGTAAACTTGGCACACAAAAGAAACCTGAATCGCCGCAGGCTACTCCAAAAGATCATAGATAACACACTTTCGTCTCCAAAACCCGTTTCCGCCTCCGCTGACTCCAAATTTTGTTTGTCATCTCAGTTCGCATTAAATTTATTTTTATATTTTATTTTTCTTTGCGTTTACTTTTTATGGATGAAAAGGTTTATTATTATTATTATTATTATTATTATTATTACGTGCGATCAATCCTCATTTCATGACGGTCAAGTTTGTCGCCCCTTCTTGTGTTAATCCTTTACAGCGTCTCTGTTACTAAAATGAAATGAAATGAAATGAATGAATGAAAATGAAAAATGAAAAGGTTTATTATTATTATCATTATTATTATTAATATTATTATTATTATTATACAGACATTTGCACAACTTTTCCAAAAGAAAAAGCATCATTTTTCTGTACCTTAATTTCGGATTCTTTTTTCTATGAGGGTGAACACTTTTGCGGGCGTTCTGCCTTCGCCCATCTTTCCAACATATATATATATATATATATATATAATATATATGAGGGGTCGCGCGTCTTAAGGTACCTAAGCGAGCGCCACCACAGGCTAAAACGTGTTTTTTATGGATATCACTATTTTCACCCTTCCTCTATCGCGTGGGTTGGGTTATAATGACAATACGACACTAGAAGTATGGTTGAAAACCTTATGAAGCGAACTACTTTTTTCACCTCTATCCCCAGCCAAAAGTTCACCAAAAGTTCGGCATAATAAGAAAATCAAAAAATAAAAAAAAATATATAAATATAAAATATGAAAATCTATTCCAAAAACTCATCAACATCTTCATTAGCATACTTAGAACTCTAACTTAGCCAAAAATGAACGTTCTAGCTCAATTAATAAGAGAGATACTATTGCCAGAATATTGCTGAACTTTGGAGGCGATCTCTGACGAATTTTAATTTTGGCGCTTAAGTACCTTAAGACGCGGAACCCCTCAATTTTATACATACATATATATATATATATATATATATACTTTTCAACCTTTCAAATGTTCCGTACGATGATTCCTCATTTCACGAAGATCAAGTTTATCGTCCCTCCTCTCGAGTTGGCCTGATGAAGTAGTGAGTTGGCTTCTTTTACTCTCCACCTCACATAGGTACAACCGGCTTATCGGGGATTGTATGTACTCAGCGTCTAATCTTCTTTTGCAATCCATGCATTTTAGTTCCTTACTTTTTCCGTTCCGTAAGAGTTGAAATTTCTCCGTGTTAAACTTCATATAAAAAACCAAGCGACTTCTCCTAAAACTTGCTACATTATTACCCCCTGTCCCATCCTTCATGCATTAAAAAAGTCCTACTTTATTGGTAACCATCGATTAGCACCCCCCCGAATTCTTCATTCTGACGGTCAAGTTTTTCACTCCGCCTTAGACCTACAGTGTAACGTGGAATCCGAAACGCTAGCAGCACAGCGTCTAACCCACTAGGTCACCCAGGGTACCCATTTATCTACCAACCAATTGTGTGGAAGGATGATCGTTTACTGAGCGCCGGCGGCCGTCACCTGGTCTCGAGCCCGGATGAACTCTGAAACTATTCTTTTTATTATATTCATTTTGTACAAAAATGACTAAATCTTGTTTTATCTCTAGAAAAACATTCTGCTTCTAGAGATCTTCTAGATTTCTTATTTTTCTAATGATCTTTGTGTCATCGGATGTTCGTGTGCTGTCTCTGGTAATGATCTATGTCAGGATTATGAAGAGTAGCGTCGCTAATTCTGTTTCCTGTGGTACTGAGCTGAGGGGCTCTGATGAAGATATTCCTGTAACGACATGTCGCCGCTCAGACTGTCCATCTCCCTATCCAAAATGGGGAAAGTTGAGGATCAATCTGGCAAGAGTATGACCGCAAATAATAATGCAAAATATTGTCGTGATAGAGAATGTAATGTTGCAAACGTTGATCACTGTTGCAAAGGAGTGAGGGATATTGCATGAAGGGGTAGGTTCCAAAATGAGAAAACCGAGAATAGTACTGGCGCAAATAATATTGCAAATATTTGAAACCATCGTGGCAGAGTTTGCAAGTGGCAATTCACTCATGCACCTTGAGATGTGAACATTAAATCTACGGAAAGAAGATAAAGACACCATTATTCAGCCAGTCAGGACGTCCAAGGCGTCGGTCCGTTATATCGTTGTTACGACTGGTACACAAATTTAACATAGCCGCGCTCAGTTACATTGACAATCAATCAGAAAACTTACGAACCGCCTATTAGTCTTTTGGGGATCATGCATATATAAAAAGAAATATTTTCAGCTGGGATTCACATTACAACAATCCCTTGCCAACTGCGGATTTTGCAACCGCGGTTTCGAGTATTAACACAAAATTTTCTGTATACTGTTTTGGCTTCCGCGATCTACAGTTTTGCTTAACCACGGATTTTCATGTTCGGCACCGTAGCAGTAATTTATATTTCGTTTATATTTGCATTTATAAGTGTAATTATGGCCTCTAAGCGTCGTGTTGATGTTGATAGTGAGGTGAAGGTCATCCCATCATTATTAAAGGTAAACAAAAGTATTCTTATTCACTCTTAATATTTAATGTTGTTTTGTTTGTTAATGTTCATGTTAATATTGATATATATATATATATATATATATATATATATTATATATATATATATTAATATATATATATATATATATATATAAATGTTGCTATGTTCGTACAGGTACACATTTCTAATGTTTACTGAGTGAGTAGGATGCGTAATTAAGGAAAAAAGTGGTGAGTGTCAACCACAGCCGTGGAACCTAACCCACTATTTCCCATAAGCCTTTAGTTTTACTAACCGCTGCTTTGCCAACCACAGGGGATTTCAGGAAGGTAACCCCCGCGGTTGACGAGGGAGTGCTGTAGTTATTTTCACCAGTGAATAAACATTCCCTCCGTCATGAATCAAGAACTTTACAGTTTACCGGATTCATGTCAAGATGGAGACACTGCAGCGGTGTCTACAATTAATCCTTTTAACGCAGGCGACTGGGAAGGATTATTTCCAATGCAAACCGTTGATGATATTTGCAATGACGCTGCTTACGATCCGACGCAAGAGACTGCCGTAGAAATGTAAGTAATTATTTGCCTGTAATTTTATTTTTTGTAGCCAATTATTCGCAAACTTCTTATTTAATTAGTGTGCCTGTCAATAGGAGAAAGAGCACTGTTCTGGATTATTTCAACATATATATATATATATATGGAGGGTTGTAGTAATCCATCTCATCACATTTAAAATGCTTCATTTAAATAGTAGGTATCCGCAATTATAGATTAGTTTGCAGTTAATATTATGCTAAAGTCCCGTCTTGATTCGTTGAATTTTTTTATAGCAATCCTTTGCAAATTTTAAATAATTTTATAATTTCCATAATAAATGAAATATTATTCGGCATTTTCTCTTAAAGTAACTTCTCTAAGCGGTTCGAAGATATCTTCACAGTGTAATACTCTTAGTATATGTATACACTGCATATGTTTTAAACAACTTGTTTTTAATTAAAAATGATTCAGTATGAACTAATTAATTACTCTTTCTCCTTTAAAGTCCGATGAGGATTTGACTCGTGGTATACAATCTTTTCGTTTTGAAGGTAGAAGATTTACCGAGCAGTCAACCCAGCGATTGTCACATCATTAACGAAATAATGTAATTTTTTTCTTATGTTTCGATCTTTTTTTTCGGGTAAGAAGACATTAATATATGATTATAACGTCAGTCGGTATTGAAAGTAGGGGAGGATCAATTTTTATTTTTTGGGTATTATTTATTATTTCTGGTTCTTAAAATATGCTCTCACTTACGAACAGCTTAGAAATAGAAAAAAATCATGTATTTTACTCGATAACCCCCCTGTACATGTGGTTTGAAAGTTTATTGAATATCATAATGTTTATTCTAAGAGTAAATCCCAGTTTATTTAAACAAATCTTGTTAAAAAACATGAAATATCATTGAAGAAGTTAGAAATAGACCTGAAATTGATTAATTCATTACAGAATATATTTGCTAGAAAATAATGGAAAATAATATATGTATATATTTTTACATCACCTAGACAAAACAAAAAATCATAAATTCAGACATAGCATAATATAAATGCCTCTAATTAGCACACATTATTCTTAAACAAGATTATTTAGAATCTGTATTTTCAAAAGTTTCTTTTATTAAAGTAACGTTGTTACAAACATTCGATATGTGCACCATCAGTGATTCGCAAAACATCCAATCGATAATCCAAATGTTGCCATGTACGCTGCAGCATATCCACATCAATTCGCTCAATAGCAGCTGTGATTCTTGCTTTTGAATCATTAATGTCTGTCACCCGCGTACAAAAAAGAAAAAACTTGTCAAAACTTGCTATCAGAAAAAACTTAATGAGTTTCTCTGTAAAATGGGACAAAACTGGAATTTCTACACTTCATGGTTGACTTTTAATAACAGCCAAAAATTGTACAGATAATTCTCGGACACCCGGTATATTTATAGCATTATCAAAATCTTTCATAGTCATTGTCATATTTGATGCAACTCTGTCTAGATAGATTTTCAAGTTAATTGCATAAGTCTCTATTGGAAGATTCTTGTAGTACTTTTTCAGTTTGAAGATATCTGACGACATGGGAAGAGATGTCGATGTATCTCTCGCATATCTCACTTCGATGTATATTCTGTCATTTTTCTCTTTGAGTGACAACCTTGTATCATTCACAAAATCATCTATTTCACTAGCTTTGGTGAAAGGTCCACCAAGTTTCTTCAGAGTGTCTAGATCTTTGTTCTTTCTCTTGTCAGCTGCTATGTTTGCTACCTCCTTGAAACTTAATCCTTGCCTCTTAAGTTCTTGTTGCTTTCTGCTCCATTCTACCAACACGTTAAGAAGGGGACCATCTTGCTGTACTAGTTTTACATATACTTTGGCCATAGATTTGCCTTCAATCAAGGCAGTGCTTCTTCCTTTTACACGTGCACGGCTGGCCATAGGTAGCTGTTTTGCACCACGTTGACTGAACTCATAGTTGATGCTGCCCACTGACCGTTCTGGATGCAAATTGTTGATTGGTGCTTTTTGTAGTTTCTCCTGATCCATCGATGCTACCTGAAAAGAAATAAAATAGTACTGTACCATGAGGATACAAAAGCAGCATCAATTCAACAACAATAGGACGTTATAAAATTATGTATTGCACTTACCTGTCGAGGGGCTTCCGCATCACAGTCACCAAACTGGAATATGTCTCCACGTTGTGTCTGCCATCCAGCTGCTAATTTCTTCATCATGATGCTGAGAACATTTGTGACTCTTGGTTTGTAGCAGTTAACGGCTTTCGTGATTGAATTACTGATGTCTTCATTACACAGAACCGTTTTAAACCTATCAGCGTCAATTTTCAGAAGATCAGATGGATCCGTTTTGCATAAATCATCGTACAGCGTTGGAAATGCAATCATGATCTTAGCATAATCTGTTGTGCTAGCCGATGTCAGACTGATGAATGGTTCAATCAAATGTATTCCAATTAGTGCACCAGCTAGACAAAGGATGCGAATATATTCAAGGTTACTGAATGAGCGCAGGATGCATGCAAGTTGGTTAGTGATGTGTTCATACTTGTTGAGAAAATTAGAAACATCTTCATCCAAGTGGATGGTGATAGCGCACAAAAAAGTAAGCCTACTGAACCTCTCTTTTTGTAGGCGAACAGCAGCATTTTTCTTTGGCATGATGTATTGATCAAAGTCACCTGCTTTGTTCCACTGTTTATGGTCATAATCGTGTGAAACCAATCTCACTAAACAGTCCATGAACTGTTCTGTGAATGAATCATGGGATGTAACACAACTGACAAGGAAGTTTGCAAATATCTTGTCTGGTCCAATAGTGTTATCAATCTCTTTAAACACTTCAACAATTTTGCGATTAAACATTAATGTAGGATGAACTTGACATAAGAGATGTTCAGGTGTGTGATCGGTGTCAAGCATGTCAGATACAATGCTTTCGACCCCAATGTTGTGGCTTGTTGCATCAGTCATCACAAAATCTATTTTCTCATACAGAGTCTTAGGATCGAAAACGCTGACTACCGATAAAATGTTCAGGACAGTAACTCTCAGTGCTGCTAGATTTTCTCGTGATTCTGATACTAGCTGCAGCGTTGGGAAGGAACGATATTTTCCATTAATTGTGATACCTTGAACAGAAAATGACCCTGCACCATGTTTTCTAGATCCATCATCATGATAAGTAATTGTGACTGACTCATCCGAATTCATGATCTCTTGTACTATTTCTGCCAGTACAAAGGCTTCAATAGCTT